>OX621164.1:1432756-1892815 GCA_951640195.1 Porpolomopsis calyptriformis
TGCCTTGGATCACCCTATTGTAGATCTCCGTCAGGTTCAACATGAGATTGAACCCACTAATTTCCACTCACAAATCCGAAATTCATACCGAAACAAAGAAAAACAAGTTACACTCCTTCAAGAAAAACGCAAAACTGATTGGAATACCCAAGACAATGGCATCAAGACCTTCCTGGACCGAACTTATGTCTCAAAGGACACCCCACTCCATGGCGAAATCATCACTCAATACCATAACAACCCTCTCTCTGGACACTATGGCTCCTTCAAAACCTCTGAAGCCATATGTCGCGACTACTGGTGGCCCACTATCAGGAGAGACGTTGAAACTTATGTTCATGGTTGTGAGACATGCCAATGCACCAAGGCATCCAACTCCCTGCGAAAACCCCGCTCCATCCCTTCAATCCCCCTCCTCAACCCTGGGACACAATCACAGTTGATCTCGTAGGCCCCATACCTGAATGTCAGGGCTATAACGCAATCCTCACGATTGTCGATCATTTCTCAAAGGCTGTCAAGTTTGAAGCTACCCACATTGTTACGATACGTTCATTTCTTTTCATTTTTATCTTATCTTATCGCAGTCTGTCTAATCTCATCTCATTCATTCATCACCTTCCTTATCTCGTCGTCTATCTCGTCTCTCTCTGGTCACCCGCGACCGTGACTGTCACACCTGTCACTGTCACGCACGAGCGACTTCCGCCATTGGTCGGCAATGACGCCATCCGCAGTTGCGCAGCCATCCGCAGCAGCTGAATCAGCCGTTCCGCAGATTATCGTTGAGTCGTCGGATTCAAACTCAGAAGTAGATAAGTAGCGTAGTCAGAGTTTGTATCCTTAGTTTCGATCTCAACATAGACACCCCCCCCTTGTCATTCGACTAGGATCTTTGTTCTATCCGTTGACCCTCTAAAGCCGACCGAAAGATCACTGCGCCTTAACAGAAGATCGAAACTCACTCTTTCCCTCTGCTTTTCTCCGTAACAGTCCCTGGTCAAGATTCGTCTGACAGCGCCCGTCATTGTTTGATTCGTCAGACGAGGACCGTCGTTGTTGCCTTGGAATCCTCACCCAGGCTCCCCCTGCAGGCCAACCTCTCTCGTTCGGTGAACCACGGGTGACTCTGACATCCCCGCACGGTAATTGACTCGACCACCACTCTGGCCTCGCGCTCTCAATCGCCGCCCCCGCCCTACGCCCTCACTAACCCCAAGCCACACCAGGCGTCGACGTCCGAGCTCATTAGCAACGCGCGTCTGATCGCTGCCGCCGCACTAGACTTGTCGCCGACAGAGCTCGATTCTCTCACCGAACAGCTCAACCCGTTGGCCGACGAATTCTACGAACCCGACCTCGCCCCTTCTCCACCTTTGTCTCCTTCGTCGTCCTCTTCCGAGGAATCCTTTGATACCGCCCCGTCTTCTCCGATTGAAGATCCGTCAGACCCGTCTACGCTCCTTGAAGTAGAGCCCGTCGTCCATCTTCAAGTTCGTGTTCACGTTCACCGCCCTCGTCGCCTCACAGAACAAGCCGTCATCCCCATCATCTACGTTTTCTGACGACGTGACACGCAAGACGTACGAGAGATCCATCTCGTACTCGACCACTAGCCAACACGTCTCGTCCGTCGCGAAGGCCTTCCTACAGCGCATCGGAAACCGAAGAGGAACAAGAGTTCAAGGACGCTGAAGACCACGAGATCCACTCGCCCTTCTCGTCGCAACTCCTCCCTCCTCTTCTTCCTTCTATCTCCTCACTCGAATCAGGGCCCTCCACTTACGTACCGCGAACCCCCGTCTCATTCTCCTTCTTAGGTCTCAGACCTCGACGAACCCCTCCCCCACCTGCTGATCCACCTTTCTCGCGACCCACCTCCAAAGGGAAGCAACGGGTCACCTCTGTGGAATTTGAACCCGAACCTTCAGACCCGCCTCCTTCTGTTCCTTCGTCTCTTTCCTCCAGAAAACCAAGCCCCTCCTCTCGAGAGCCACTGCCTCTCCCCCTCGATACGGACCCTGAACTGAATCCGACCCCTCATACATCTCCTTCTCCGTCACCACCCAACAGTCCCCTCCTCGTTCCTCCAATGGCTGCCGCCGTCTCCAGCAAGATCAAACTCGCCGAACCTAGCACGTTCAATGGCGACCCCAAGACCTACAGGGACTGGTACCGACAGGTCATCATTTTCCTCGCTGGTCGCGGCATCACCGACAAGACCGAACGCTCCCTCGTCACTCTTTCCTACATGAAAGAAGGGACTGCTGCCATCTGGGCTCAGCAATTCGTCGACGATTTCCTCAATCGGACCGATGCCCAAGGAAACGCTGTCCCCTTCCCCGACTGGGCTGACTTCAAGCTCGGCCTCGACAGAGCTTTCACGGATACCGCCTCGGAGCAACGCGCACGAGAAGAAATCGAGACTATGACGCAAGGGTCGTCATTCATCGTGGAGTACCTCGTCAGGTACGAGATGAAGGCAAAACTCGCTGGCCTCAGCCAGGATAAGGAAAAGATCCGTATATTCGAGAAGAACATCCATCGCGACATCGTTCGCCAAATGTACCTCAACCCTCCCCTCCCCACCGTATGGGCCGACTACGTTGAAAAGGCCGTAGCCATCGGGCAACTCCACGAGCGTTACCGACAACAGGAACAAGCTCGTCGTCCGACCGCTCCTACCTTGCGATTCGTACCTCGGACCTTCCCCCGTCCTCAGCCTCACCCCGCCGAAGACCGCCGCGTCCCCACCAGGATCATTCATGGTGGACAAGGTAAGCCCATGGACGTGGACAAGACGCGTCAGGCCCATCGTTGCTTCAACTGTGGAGAGTTAGGTCACTTCCGCCGAGACTGTCCCAAAGAAACAGCCGTCATGAACATTCACACCCTCTTCTACGACATGACCACGTCGGAATTAAACGAGCTGAAGAACCTCCTTTCCGAAGAGGAGCACAGCTCGGCGAACGAAACCCCCGCCCCGGATGACGAATCGGATTTTGTCGACGGTCGATGAAGATGCGTTCCCTTCACTCGACTGGTAGTTGCCTGCTCTGGCATAACACTGTATCGGACATTTCTCCTTTATGTATAACGACGGCGTGTACAACACCTACTATACCCGAATCCAATACCCCCGTTGTTTCTCCCTCTCCGAAACCTGTTCTGTCAGATGCACGCATTGAACGCCCCGAAATCCTCATTCCTGAATCATCGTCTCTTCCTGTCGACTTGATCGACATCAACACTCTTTTAACACCTCTAGACATCGTTAATGCCATTAAGGGAAATGCTAATTCCGCGATCTCCATCCTTCAACACTGGTCGCATCCTGCACGATCACGAGAGATGGTACAATCCACCATTGATGAAATCACCGCCCTTGCCCCGGAAAGTGCCATTCGAGCTTTGAACGAACTCAAACAACCCCACATCTTCGTTCGAGGCTCCAAAGGAAATCAACTCGTCCTCAAGGCTCATCTTGTCACCTTGGACAATCGTACGGAGCACACTGCCACCGCTCTCGTCGATAGCGGATGCGAAGGCTCCTGTATCGATGTCAAGTACGTCCGAGACCACGATCTTCATACGACTCCTCTCGCTCGACCCGTCCGAGTACACAACGCCGATGGACAACCCAACACTGAAGGCCCCATCACGGATATGGTCACTCTCGAACTACGGATCGGAACCCACGTGGAGAGAATCAGCTTTGGCGTAACAAACCTCGGCAAAGGACAAATTTTCCTCGGACACGATTGGCTCAAGACCCACAATCCCTCTACGGACTGGAAGACCGGCACCCTCGATTTCAACCGATGTCCACCAGACTGTCATCCCTCCGTTGATTCTTCCGACATCAATAACCTCACCTTGGAGGACGACGATCGTCTCCTCATGGTCGACCTTACCCCTGCCATCCGAATTCGGTCGATGACCAAGTCGCAAGAACTCGCGATCAAGGCTGCCGAAGCTCAGAAGAAGGACCGCGACTGGAAGGACATCGTCCCCGACTATCTTCACGAATTTCAAGACGTCTTCACCAAGAAAGACTTCGATGAACTACCACCATCTCGCCCTTGGGACCACGCGATTGAACTACTCCCCGGAACCGAGGAAAAGCTCGATTGCAAGATCTATCCCCTCAGCGTGGATGAACGTTCTCAACTTGACGAATTCCTCGAAGAGAACCTCCGAACCGGACGAATTCGCCCCTCCATCTCCTCCATCGCCTCCCCCTTCTTCTTCATCAAGAAGAAAGATGGTCGATTGCGCCCGATCCAGGACTACCGCAAGTTGAACGATTTGACCGTCAAGAATCGTTACCCACTCCCCTTGATCACTGAACTTATCGACACCCTTCAGAACGCCCGTTATTTCACCAAACTGGACATTCGTTGGGGTTACAACAACGTTCGCATCAAGAAAGGTGACGAACACAAGGCCGCGTTCAGGACTAATCGTGGCTTGTTCGAACCTCTGGTCATGTTCTTTGGGCTCACAAACTCGCCTGCCACTTTCCAGACAATGATGAACGACATTTTCCATGTCCAGATCCACCAAGGTCACGTTTTAATCTATATCGACGATATACTGATCTTCGACAAGGATCTCGAAACGCATCATCGGCATGTCCGTGAAGTCATGTCCTTACTCCGCGAACATAAACTTTACCTCAAGCCCGACAAATGCGAGTTTGACCAAAGGCAAGTGGAATACCTCGGAGTCGTTGTCTCGGAAGGTCAAGTCAGGATGGATCCGGTCAAGGTCCAAGGTATCACCGATTGGCCGATTCCGACCTGTAAACGCGACGTTCAGTCCTTCCTCGGATTTTGCAACTTCTACCGTCGTTTCATCCATCATTTCGCCGGTATTGCCCGCCCCCTTAATGTCTTAACTGGTAACACTCCTTTCGAATGGACTGATCAATGCCAGGGCGCTTTCGACGCCCTCAAAACTATCATTACTTCCGCTCCTATTCTTTCTATCGCTAATGACTACGACTTACTCTGCGTCGAGACTGACGCTTCAGAATACGCTTTGGGCGCTATACTCTCGCAAAAACAAGAAAACATCTGGAAGCCCATCGGATTCCTCTCGAAGTCCTTCAGTCCCACGGAACGAAATTACCAAGTCTACGATCGCGAACTTCTCGCAATAATGGCCGCTCTTCAGGAATTCCGCAAGCATCTGCTGTCCGCAAAGCAGGTTTTTGAGGTTTGGACTGACCACGCCAACCTCCAGTACTTCAAGAAGCCGCAGAAACTCAACAGACGTCAAGCTCGCTGGCTCACGGAGCTGCAGGACTTTCATTTCACCCTTCATCATGTCGCTGGTAAGGCCAATTCGAAGGCTGACATCCTGTCGAGACGACCAGGATTTGAGAGGGGGGTGGACGATAACGACGACACAATTCTTTTGCCCGACTCTCTTTTTTCTGTCGATTCTCACCCTATCGTAGACCTCCGACCGGTTCAACTCGATGTCGAACCCGACCACCTTCGCTTACGCATCAAGAATTCCTACCGGAACCAAGAAGATTCCGTCACACTCCTTCAGAAAAAACAAGAAAACGATTGGAAGACTCAAGACGATGGTATCCTCACCTTCAATGATCGGATTTACGTCTCTGTCGACAAACCCCTCCATGGCGAGATTATCTCTTGGTATCACGACAATCCCTTGTCCGGACATTACGGTCCCTTCAAGACCACCGAAGTCCTTTGTCGTGACTACTGGTGGCCCACCATCCGTCGAGACGTGAAACAGTACATCTCCGGTTGTGAGACTTGCCAACGCACCAAGGCGTCTCGTCTACCTACGAAGACCCCGCTTCACCCATTCGATCCCCCGACTCGCCCTTGGGATACGATCACCGTCGACCTCGTAGGACCGATCCCCGAGTGTCAGGGCTACAATGCCGTCCTGACCATTGTCGATACCTTTTCGAAAGCCGTCAAGTTCAAGGCTACTCACATCGAGCTCAATTCGGAAGGCTTCGCGAAGATCATTCGAGACCGCGTCATCCGAGATCACGGAGTCCCACGACGAATCATTCACGATCGCGATCCACGGTTCGTATCCAAGTACATGACTGATCTCTTCCGCCTCTTAGGCACGACGCAAAACGTTTCCACCGCTTACCACCCTCAAACTGATGGCCAGTCCGAACGAATGAACCAGACTCTCGAGCAATATCTGCGAGTCTTCGTCAATCATCGTCAGGACAATTGGAAGGAATGGTTGGCATTAGCTGAGTTCTCGTATAATAACTCCATCCACGCTGCCACTACCCAAACTCCCTTCTACGTCAATTACGGTCAACATCCTTGGTCTGGAAACGATACCCGAAGAGAAGTCCGAAACGAGTCCGCCACCCAATTCGCAGAACGAATGAAGCAAGTCCGTCAGGAGACCGAGTCCGCTCTCGGGCAGGCCAACGAACAAATGAAGGCTAGTCACGATAAGCGATCCCGACTCATTCAGGAGTACGCCCCTGGAGACAAGGTTTGGCTCGCTGCCACGAACATCAAGACTAATCGTGCAATGAAGAAGCTCGATAACAAACGCTTCGGACCCTTCAAGGTCATCGAGAAAATTGGTCGTTCCGCTTACCGACTCGAACTCCCCCACGAATGGATGGGTTTACACCCAGTCTTCAACGAGTCCTATCTATCTCCGTACCGTCATTCTTCCTTTCCCAACCAAAAGGCTCCTCCTCCTCCTCCTCCCCTCCAAGTGAACGACGAAACCGAATACGTCGTCGAGAAAATTCTGGATTCCCGAATCCATCGGAAGCAGCTCCAATATCTGGTACATTGGGAAGGCTACACCAACGAAGAGAATACCTGGCAATCTGCATCCGATGTCGCGCATGCCCAAGAGCTAGTCGACGAGTTCCACGCTCTGAACCCGAAATGACCAGCCCCGAGGCTTCAGGTCCGCGTCATTCGCATGGACGATTTCTTTGGCATCGACGATCGCCTTTACGACCCGATTACGGATTCGTACGGCGAAGGCTACAAACCACCAACGATGTCCAACAACATCGATGTCATCATCCCGCTCACGCCTGTCGAAGTCGATCGCGCCCTAGATTCCGATTTCGACATTTCTATTCTCTTTCCCCACCTCCCCACACACGTACGACGAGTTTGGATCTACGAGGAAGGCCCAGTCAACGCGGTCACCCTCGTTGCACGACTGGACAGCCGTGGCCAAGTACTCCGTCTATACCAGCTTACGCTCCCTCTTTCGGCCGTGGATATCCAACGACGATACGGCCATTACCTCCCCGCTATTCCCTGTTACGCGCCTCGCTGGCTATTACGAGACTGCTCAAGACATTTCCAACGTCTACGTTGAACTCGCGCGGACGCGATTCTGAAGGGAGAGTGATGTTACGATACGTTCATTTCTTTTCATTTTTATCTTATCTTATCGCAGTCTGTCTAATCTCATCTCATTCATTCATCACCTTCCTTATCTCATCGTCTATCTCATCTCTCTCTGGTCACCCGCGACCGTGACTGTCACACTTGTCACTGTCACACACGAGCGACTTCCGCCATTGGTCGGCAATGACGCCATCCGCAGTTGCGCAGCCATCCGCAGCAGCTGAATCAGCCGTTCCGCAGATTATCGTTGAGTCGTCGGATTCAAACTCAGAAGTAGATAAGTAGTGTAGTCAGAGTTTGTATCCTTAGTTTCGATCTCAACATAGACACCCCCCCCTTGTCATTCGACTAGGATCTTTGTTCTATCCGTTGACCCTCTAAAGCCGACCGAAAGATCACTGCGCCTTAACACACATCGAGCTGAACTCTGAAGGTTTCACAAAAATCATCTGGGATTGCGTCATCTGAGATCACGGTGTCCCCCGACGCATCATCCATGATCGCAATCCGCGATTCATTTCAAAATTCATGACTGATCTCTTCCACCTTCTGGGCACCTCCCAGAACGTTTCCACAGCCTACCACCCCCAGACGGACGGCCAGTCCGAACAAATGAATCAGACACTTGAGCAGTACCTTCATGTCTTTGTCAACCATCGTCAGGATAATTGGAAGGAATGACTTGCACTGGCAGAGTTCTCATACAACAACTCAGTCCACACAGCCACACGACAAACTCCCTTCTATGTCAATTACGGCCAAAACCCCTGGAAAGGAAACGATACCACAAGAGAAGTCCGAAACAAGTCCGCGACCCAATTTGCTGATTGTATGAAAGATGTTCATCAGGAAGCTGAAGCCACCCTTAGGAGAGCAAACGAAACAATGAAGATTGCCCACAACAAACATGTTCGAACCATTCAAGAGTATTCACCAGGAGACAAGGTCTGGCTAGCTGCCACCAACATCAAGACCAAATGACCAATGAAGAAGCTTGACAACAAACGCTTCGGTCCCTTCAAGGTCCTGGAGAAGGTTGGTTGTTCTGCCTACAAACTTGATCTCCCCCATGAATGGTTAGGACTCCATCTGGTCTTCAATGAGTCGTACCTCTCTCCCTATCAATCTCCTTCATTTCCTAATCAGAAAAAACCTGTTCCCCCTCCCCCCATCCAACTGGAAGGTGACTCCGAATATGTCGTCAATGAAATTCTAGACTCCCATCTGCGACGAGGAAAGCTTCAATATTTGGTACACTGGGAAGGCTACACCAGTGAGGAAAACACCTGGGAACCTGCATCAAACGTCAAGAATGCCCAAGAATCGATTGATGAGTTCCACGCTCTCCACCCTGATCGACCAGCTCCTCGACTCCGACTCTGCGTCATCCGAATGGACTACTTCTTCAGAATCAATGAACGTCTGTACGACCCAATCATGGACTCTACCGGCGAGGACTACAAGCCGCCTAAGGTCAGCAATAACATCGACGTTCTCATCCCACTCCACCCAACAGAAGTTGATCGACTACTGGAACGCGATTTTGATAGTTCAATCTTCCTCCCCCATCTGCCTTCATCCGCTCGTCGAGCATGGATCTACGAATCCAGTCCTGTCAATGCTATAACTGCTGTTCTGTGACTGGACAGCCAAGGTCAAATACTCTGAATGTACCAACTAGTCTCTCCCCTGTCCACTCTGGAAATCCATTGATAGTACCAATACCATCTCCTGACCTCTTACGCACCTCGGTGGTTGCTACGAGACTGCTCAAGACATCTCCAATGGCTGTTCCAATGTCGCCCGGACGCGAATCTGAAGAGAGGGTGATGTTACGGTTACTTCATTTTTGTCGTCTCACCAACTTTCCTTTTTCGTCTTATCTAATCTTATCTTCGATTCGATCTTATCTTATCTCTTCTTATCTAATCCTTTATCTTATCTCCTCATAGATCAGAGGTGATAACGCCATTGGTTGATGAAGATGTGCTCCGCTGTCATGAAATTGGCATTCACTCTCTTAAAATTCCTCTCTTTTCTTCGTTCTTTTCTTTTCTTTGCCTGTTCTCTTTGGAAGGGGGGCTGTCTTTATTGGCAGCAGAAACTATTTGTACAAAGAGGGGGAGTCCATGTCCGACTAACTATCTAAACTAGTCCGTCTTGGCAATCTCTTGCACCATACTGTCCCTCAAGAACTCTACGAAACTCGAGACTACTTGACCATCTAATGCGGCCAACTTATTACCCCAGTAAATTGCCCCATTGGTGTCACCACCAGAGGCCTGCAACTCGGCAGCCTTCCCTTCGATAAAACCCATCGCTATCTTTCTCGCTTCCTCACCCAACCAATCATTGGTGGGACTCCATAACAAACTGGGAGGAACTTCTTCCTCCTCGATCTTGACGTTGACGTTAGTCAACGACAACGACAAATCTTCGACTAAAAAAGGCAAAGAAATCAGCAACTACGAAGAGACCGAGAGAGTTGAGAGCATTACCACTAGACAAAACACTCAATGGACCAGGGGTCCAAGGACGGAAAGGGGGACTGGCAGCCCAGTCAACTGCCTCCTTCTTGACGGAAGGAAGAGAGTCAGCCCACTTGTCGGACCCCCAATTAACCTGCTCCTCCAAAGGGAGCTGGGAAGTAGGGGGAGGGGCGTCGTCATCCCAAGCTAAAAAGAAGGAAAGCCTATTAGCAACAAACATAGACTAACAAAGACAAAACAAGACACATACCAAGTGGATCCTCCATCAAGCCACAAACATGCTGGATTGGCCAGTGAACATACAGACACTTTCTGACCTTATGCTTGCCACCGCAAGCAAAACAAGAGAAGGAGGACCAGCAGAGGTCAGCGTCGGAGGGGATGCGCTGAAGGTAGTAGTGGAAAGAATTGCAATCGAGAAAGACAGGAGCGGTGCGGTGCACCACTCCAGACTGCTTGAAGAATCGGACGTAGTGGCCTTGGTGGGAAGGAGTCATAATGATTGACAAGGATTGAACTGAAGTGTAGGGATACAACCCCACACCTTTTATATGCTCAGACACAAAGGGAAGACCAAAAGGAGGTTCCTCAGTCAAAGAAGAGAAACCCGCTACGCCGGGCAAGAGATAGAAACAACGGCGATCTCATAACCAGAAGAACAATAGAAATCAGTCATGAGATAACACAGCCTCAATCTGCGGAAGGCTATGCCCTATAGAATTGAGTCATCAGAAGCACACAGCCTTCTGCAGGATGACTAGGAACAATGGCAAACCTTAATCGGAGGCTGTGAACAATAGAAAATGGGGTGACTGCAGAGGCTGACTCATAATGACTCCTACTTTAGAAATACTATATAAACCCTGAGGGCGAAGCGGATCATCACTTTGTCCTCCTGTGAGATTACTTGTAGTAGCACGAATGCAATCAGAATCATCAGACTTCTTTTCCATCAGAATAAGGAAAGAGAAACATAAACCCATAACTACTGAGCCAATCGTTCATGCCCATATTCCCTAAACTCTCAGCAGAGGCACGCAACGGATTTAACTCACAGAACAACTTCTTTGTAGAAGTAAAACTTAACTCAGGAGGAATCATCACCCTTTACGAGGACGTCCCTGTCAGGACTTTCTTCTACATCCTACTAGACTTATTAAGCTCCAAGGCCTGCCTTGTGATTGACGAAAAGACTTGCAACTACAGTTGTGACATCCGCAGTAGCTGCGCATTAGTCAGCCGTTCCATGGATCGTTGCCATGGTTATCACAATCACAGCCCAGACCCAGGTAGATATAAGCAGAGTACAGAACGCTTGTATCTCCTGAGTTTTCGTCCTTCAATGTTGCCACCCATAGTTTATGCGCTAAGCTCTTCATTGCCCCCCATCTAAGCGACCTGAGGTTTCGACTGCCAATATAACAATGATAAAGTATCTGTCAGAAATCTCAAACCCGATACCTTGCGCCATCTGAACACACTCGTTTCGCGCACCTTTGGATGATGTCATATCACCTTGCGCGATCTGAGCGTACTCGTTCTGCGCACCTTTGGATGATGTCATATCATCTTGCGCAATCCAAGTGTACTTGTCCTGCGCACTAAACCAAAGATAACTCAAGATCTACTGATCGGATTCATTCCGAAATTGGTTCGTTGGAATCCCTAAAAGCCGTGCACCATCCGAGCGCACTCGACTGGCGCACTCTGAGCCACTCCACCGTTCGGACCATCCATAATGGTCCCTTTCTTCCCTTTCTACTTTTCATCCCATACATTCTGTTAGAGTCCCCTTTGAAGGCTATATTGTAGATGACTTCCCCTTACATACAAGGTCCTTATGACCCTTAGATGTTCGTTCCTCTTAGTCCTTCATAAAAATCCCTTTATTTGCTATGCATATATAATGTACGCATTTTATAGTAGACTACTCTAGTTTTGACTTACTTGTCTACATACTGTGGTTCCGCCTTGAATCCAATAGCTTCTTTGGAACACTTGTCAACCCTGATTGTGTCGTGTTAGGCCCAGAGAACCCCCTTGGAACCTCGGTCCTGACAGAAAGTCAAAACTATCCCTCTCTGCCTCTAACACTATACGGCACTACCCTCCCTTAAACTCAATTGCTATGTCTCAACTGGACCATATCACCACCCTCCTTAACCAAATCAATGAACGGCTTCTCACTCTTGAGCAGCACATCCCTTCCATCTCATCTCTAGATGAACGCATTACTGAGCTTTCACTACGGCTTGAAGAACATAGAGCCGAGGTTATGGCTGAAGTCTCAGCTATTGAGGACCGTATCCCTGGACCAGATTCCCTTCTGCCGACCACTCCCACTTCCTCCTCTGATAGGATCAAGGTAGCCAAACCTAGTGACTATGATGGCTCTCGTGACAAGTTTACTACCTTTTGTCGAGAGCTTGCCTTATATGTCACCTCTTATCCAAAGGCTACCCAAAGAGAACGTGTCATTATGGCACTTTCCTTCATGAAGACTGGAACTGCGGCTACTTGGGCCAACAATTATGTTGACAGGATAACCTGAGATGAACGAGATGGCAAGCCAACAACCTGGGCAGCCTTTGAAACAGAGTTACGTTCCACCTTCGGAGACTCTGACCCTGCTGCTACAGCACGACATTGAATCAAGATGGTCAGACAAGGAGGATTGACCATCGATGACTATATAACCCGATTTGAACAGCATGAGTACCTCACCAGCTACAATGAAACTGCCTTGATTGAGGCATTCAAAGATGGACTCAATGCCCCCCTTGTGGAGAAAATCTATACTCTCCCCCAGATGCCAACCACCTTACTGGACTGGAAGAAGTGGGCCTGACAACTTGACCGACAATGGAGAGAGCTCCAACTTCACCAGCAACGTGCTGACCTACCAAAGGGGTTCAAGACCATTAATGGAATAGCCCCTAGGTCACGACAAGCCCCTGTCTCCTCATTCTTGAAAACCCCACTTGCTTCCTCAGCACCAAAACCCTTTACCCCACACTTCCCACCTCAACAACACTCCCAACGAGAAGATGTCCCAATGGACCTTGATCGTACGAGGCAATTTCCACCTCCTCAGAAATCAAATCCTAAGCCCTGCTTCAACTGTGGAAAGGCTGGGCATTGGACAAGAGATTGCCCTCATCCTACCTCTCGTGGAGAAGTCGTGAGGACAACAACCAAGACCCCCAAGGAGAAAAGCATCCGGATTGTCAGGACTGACATGACTGGAAAATCTCCGTCAACTCTGAAGCCAACTGCGGCTTCCAAAGCCTCTACTCTCTCTGATGATGAGAAACAAGATATTGTTACGGCGCTGTTGCGCAAGGATTTTTAGATGGGTGCAACGACTGCCCAACCGTTAGCACCAGACAACCCTGTACTACCCCCTTGAATGAAACCCTTTCCCTGCCAAACTCGAGGACGCTTGACTTTGCACAAAAACCCCCTTTTTATGGATTTACTCTTAGAAGACTTGTACAAGGGCAACAGAGCTTCTTAATAGAAGCAATTGTGACTATGACAGATAGTGCACAGAGGTACCCCGTGGCCTGTCTCCTCGACTGTGGCGCTACTGGAAACTTTATAGACCGGAGCTGGGCCAAGCGAGTGAACTGGACAACTCTTAGGCTAGAGACGTCAATACCTGTTAGGAATGCTGATGGAACACCCAACAAAGGAGGTCCTATCGAAGAAGAATGTGATGCCCTCCTCACCATCGGTAACCATCAAGAATGATTAACTCTTGAGGTAGTAGACCTCGGAGAGAAACACAAGATTGTGCTCGGACTCCCCTGGCTTGAGGCACATAACCCAGCAATCAACTGGAATAGACGAACTGTTGACTTCATAGTGTGTGCTGAAAAGCACTGCTGGGGTGCTCGATCCAAGCTAATGGCACCAGAACAATCTCCCAACCCTTTGGATGTTGCGCCAGATGAGTATACTTGTTTTGCGCATTGCCCAAATACTCGAACTCGAAATGACCTGGAAACTAATGCGCCAAATGAACATGCTCTGTTCGCGCATTCTTCAAATCCTCAACTCCAAGACTCCCCTGGAAATTCCCCACAAAACGAGCATACTTGTTTTGCGCACTTTTTAGAAGATCGCTCTCCTTTGATGGATTCTTCGAATTTCCAGACCCCCAAGCGCTTGGAACAAAGTGCGCCATCCGAACGTACTCGTCCTGCGCATACTTCAAGTCCCTGCGATACCAAGATTTCCATCTCAGTCAGAGATGATGCTTGGAATGCTTCATCAAGTGTTGAGGAGGACATCCAGAAATTCATCCCCTTCAAGTATCATGAGTATGCTGATGTCTTCCATAAAACCTCCTTTGATGTGTTGCCTGGACGCTCAGAATTTGATCATGCTATCAACCTGGATGACTCTTTCACTCCTCAGCGAGGAAAACTATATGCGCTCTCCCCCCTTGAACAAAAGAAGCTAAATGAGTTCATTGAGGAAAACCTAGAGACTGGGCGCATCCGCCCTTCCAAATCGCCTCAAGCAGCTCCCTTCTTCTTCACAAACAAGACTGATGGAGGCTTACGGTGATACGTCTGCTTCGTGTATGAGAACCGAACACAGAACAAGGTGCGAGGACGACTATAAAGAGTCTCGACTCAGCCTATGATCGATAATCGTGGAAAGGGAGTCTTCGATTGTTCGCGAACGAGATCGATCGGGGAATCGGAAGGATCGGAAAGTTGAAAGAGGAAGTCTTAGAAGATCTAAAGAGGATCTAGACTCGAGAGCGAGAAAGAAGCGAATATCTAACTTGTTGGATCACTAGCTACAACATACTGTATATATATCTTCTAGTACAAGGATCCCTTTGAGTGTATATGATAAAAGGGGAGCCTCTCTAATGATCTAAGGGGAAAGTAGTGAATAGGAATGAAGGGATCGAATGAAAAAGGGAGAAATAGAAGAGAACTGATGCCTTTGAATAGTGTCTTCCCTTTGATATACAAACTTTCGTTCGCGTTCGGAAAGCTTCGATCATGTTCGGAGCGTTCGATGATTCTCGAAGTCGTTCGGGACGTTTGGGAGCTATCGGGAGCGTTCGGAGGGTTCGTGTCCATGTTCGAAGGACTTGGTAGGCGTCTAGTATTCGTATAGTTGAATATACGGTGCTCAGGGGACGGAGGGGTCATATCAACGGCCAATCCAAGACTACCGCTTCCTCAACTCTCATACCATCCAAGACTGCTACCCCTTACCCCTGATTTCTGAGATCTTTGACAGTGTCAAGAAGGCCAAGTACTTCACCAAGCTTGACATACGTTGGGGTTTCAACAATATACGGATCAAGGAAGGTGATGAATGGAAGGCTGCCTTCATCACCAACCGAGGACTCTTTGAGCCGACTGTTATGTTCTTTGGCCTTACCAACTCTCCTGCCTCATTTCAACGGATGATCGACTCCCGTTTCCGATCTGAACTGCTCACTGGTCATGTCAAAATATATATTGATGATGTCCTCATCTATACGGACACACTTGAAGACCACGAGCGGATCACCCGACAAGTCCTTGAAACCTTTCGGAGGAACAGGCTTTCTTGCAAGCCTACCAAATGTGCCTTTGAGCAAACCCAGATTGAATACCTAGGATCAATCATTGAACAAGGCAAGATTGAGATGAACCCAAAGAAAATCTCTGCCATCATTGATTGGGTGACCCCAAGAAAAGTCAAAGATGTTCAAGCCTTTCTAGGAACCTTGAATGAATATCGACGCTTTATCAAAGACTTTTCCACCATTGCTCGACCCCTTCATAACCTGACATGAAAGGATGTACCCTGGACCTGGACTGATCAAGAAGAAGACTCCTTTAGGAAACTCAAGAATGCGATCACTACTGCTCCGATCCTTCGGGTCCCTGATCCAGATCTCCCTTATAAGGTTGAGACTGATGCTTCAGACTTTGCTCTAGGTGCGATCCTCTCACAACAACATGGAGATGGACTGTGGTATCCAACTGCTTACTATTCCTGAACCATGACACCCCCTGAGCGGAATTACCCTATCCACGACAAAGAGTTACTAGCGATTATAGACGCCTTCGAAGAATGGCGGCACTATCTGGAAGGTGCCAAACACAAAGTCATAGTCCAATCTGATAATATCGCGCTTAAGTACTTCATGACCAACCGAAACTTATCCCACTGACAAGCACGATGGGCCACCTTCCTTTCCCGATTTGACTTCACCATTGAGCACTACTCTGGGAAGTCCAACAAAGCTGATGGACTGTCACGACGACCTGACTATCTCCCTCCATCCTTGGATAATGTGAATCAAATCCTCCTCCCAGAAAACCTCTTCAAAACGCGCCATCTGAGTATGCTCGAAAAGTGCACTGTCCAGACTGAAATAAGTCTTACTGGTGATAGAGAAGACCTGGATGACAAGTTACATCTGACCACCTTACCTGATGCTATCAAGAAGAGACTTGATGAATCAACTGGCTGGACCCAAACTGATGGGATTGTCTATGATGATTGGAATCGACGATATGTACCCCATACCCCTAATCTTCGAACTGATGTCATCAGATGTCACCATGATCCCCCCTATGTCGGACACCCCGGAATCCGGAAAACTGTAGAGCTCATAAGCCGTCACTACTTCTGGGATAGCATTCGCAAGGATGTCATAAACTATATCAAGTCCTGCCCTACCTGTCAGCAGACAAAAGTATTCCCAGCTAAACCATCTGGTTTGCTTCACCCAATTCCCCCTAGCTCATCACCCTGGGATGAAATCACAGCTGACCTGATCACTCAGCTCCCCAACTCCCATGGCTACCAAGCAATCTTTGTTATTGTTGACTGCTTTACCAAGCGTGCTCACTTTATCCCTACTACTAACAACCTCTCTGCTGAAGGTGCTGCTCGACTCTATCGAGACTATGTGTGGCGACACCATGGATGGCCCAAAAAGGTCATCACTGACTGAGGAACTCAGTTTGCAGCCCACTTTATGCTTGCACTGAATGACCTCCTAGGGATCAAGACTGCCCTATCAACAGCTTTCCACCCCCAAACTGATGGCCAAACCAAACGGGTCAACCAAGAACTTGAACAGTACCTCCGTCTTTACACAAACTTTATGCAAGATGACTGGTCTGAATGGCTAGCTCAAGCTGAGTTTGCCTACAATAACCGTGAACAAGTTTCTACTGGGTACTCCCCCTTCTTCCTAGAATATGGTCGACACCCTCATACTCCCATGACCCCCTCGATAACAACACCAAACCCATCTGCTAACAAATTTGTTGCGCAATCTGAGCATGCTCGGATGGTGGCAAAAAATGCCCTCTTAGAAGCAGCAACCTCTATGAAGCGACATGCCAATCGATATCGACACGAAGCCCCTCACTATAAAGTTGGTGACAAAGTTTGGCTATCCACTGCTCACCTCAATACTGGAAGACCTTCCCACAAGCTAGACGTCAGAAGGACTGGACCCTTCTCGATTCAGGAAAGAGTAGGTGACTCTGCCTATCACCTAACTCTGCCCCCTGGCTGGCGTGTCCACCCTGTTTTCCATGTCTCACTACTGAGACCTGCTGTTCTTGATGAACAACTCCATCCTGATGATGGTATCCAAAGACCTCCCCCTGATGTGATCGATGGCCATGACGAATATGAAGTAGAAAACCTTTTAGGACGACATCTAATGCAAGGACAAACCCAATACCTTGTCAAATGGAAAGGCTACCCTACCTCTGAAGCCACCTGGGAACCACGATCTGAACTGATCAAACATGCCCATGATATTGTCCTGCGTCATGAGAATAACCACTCCCTTCATTCCATTGACTATGACTACTTCCCTTTGAACTTCGAGGACGAAGTTCCTTTTGGCCGGGGATGATGTCAGAAATCTCAAACCCGATACCTTGCGCCATCTGAACACACTCGTTTCGCACACCTTTGGATGATGTCATATCACCTTGCGCGATCCGAGCATACTCGTTCTGCGCACCTTTGGATGATGTCATATCATCTTGCGCAATCCAAGTGTACTCATCCTGCGCACTAAACCAAAGATAACTCAAGATCTACTGATCGGATTCATTCCGAAATTGGTTCGTTGGAATCCCTAAAAGCCGTGCGCCATCCGAGCGCACTCGACTGGCGCACTCTGAGCCACTCCACCGTTTGGACCATCCATAATGGTCCCTTTCTTCCCTTTCTACTTTTCATCCCATACATTCTGTTAGAGTCCCCTTTGAAGGCTATATTGTAGATGACTTCCCCTTACATACAAGGTCCTTATGACCCTTAGATGTTCGTTCCTCTTAGTCCTTCATAAAAATCCCTTTATTTGCTATGCATATATAATGTACGCATTTTATAGTAGACTACTCTAGTTTTGACTTACTTGTCTACATACTGTGGTTCCGCCTTGAATCCAATAGCTTCTTTGGAACACTTGTCAACCCTGATTGTGTCGTGTTAGGCCCAGAGAACCCCCTTGGAACCTCGGTCCTGACAGTATCCAAGATCCTTAAATGGCCCCCTCTCAAGACTTCTAAAGAAGTACGAGGCTTCTTAGGATTATGTGGAACAGTATATTGATATGACCCCTTGGTCCCTTGAGTTCCGGAGGACATGGTTTATATATCTACGTGATCCCCCAGATGTCTACTATACTGCTACAATGTCCCTGACTATGCAATTCAGCTTCCTGTCCAGCAATTTATCTCCGAATGCTTCAGATTTCTGCGAATTTCTTCGAATTCTCTAATCCTTCGATTCGCATTCGCAGCTTATATCAAAGGATGCATCTGATAGCCAGATGTCCATTGTGTAGATTTCCATCATTTCCATAGACCCTTTCACTGGTGGCTTCATTCAGAAGTCTCATCCCTTTACTATATAGCATATAAAGGGATCCTTGTTTTCACAGATATATTTACTTGTAGATATGTTTGTATCACAGAGAAGGAAGATAGATTCCATCATCCCATGTCTAGTCCTTCATGTTTGAGCCTCTTCAACCACCTCTAGTACTCTAGAGAGTGCTCCGATTTTCTGATTTCTTCTATTTCTTCGATTTTTATGATTTCTTTGATAGCTCCTTTCTATTGTGCCTCCCATCATCTCTTGGGGCAGATTCCAGAGCTCAGATGGCTCCACATCACATCAACATATTTGGATTCAAGACTACTCTCATCTGGCCAGACCTCTCACAGAATTGGTTCATAAAGATGCAGAGTTCATTTGGGATGATAGAAGACAAGAAGCCTTTGATACACTAAAACAGAAAATCACCTCAGCTCCAGCCTTACATCTAATTGACTATCAATCAGACAATCCAGTTATATTGTTTGTAGATAGCAGCTTTATTGCTGCAGCATTTATCCTGTCCTAAATTGATGATGAAGGAAAACGTCGTCCAGCTAGATATGGCTCACTACCTATGAATGAAAGAGAGGCCAGGTATTCCCAGCCTAAACTTGAATTGTATAGACTATATCATGCATTACACCATTGGAGACTATATCTCATTAGAGTTAAGAATCTCCATGTTGAAGTTGATGCCAAGTATATCAAAGGCATGCTTAATGAACTAGATCTCCAACCCAATGCTGCTGTTAACAGATAGATCCAAGGGATTCTTTTAGTTGATTTTAAACTTATTCATATACCTGCTACTCAATTTAGAGGACCAGATGCCCTTTCTAGAAGAG
Source organism: Porpolomopsis calyptriformis (assembly GCA_951640195.1). NCBI lineage: Eukaryota > Fungi > Basidiomycota > Agaricomycetes > Agaricales > Hygrophoraceae > Porpolomopsis > Porpolomopsis calyptriformis. The sequence continues at coordinate 1,452,371 of OX621164.1, forward strand.
AGTTAGCAGAGGATGAAGAATTCCCTATTCATAGTTATGCATGGTTAGATGACCTTGCATTACTTATCCACATTCCTTTACTTCAATCAATTAAAGATTTTTCATTTGTAACTGCTACATCCCTCCCTTACTCTTCATATACCCTCCCTTCATCATCCACAAGATCACACCAAGACCTTTTATTATTAGAAATTTATAAATTCCTTTCTACTTTTCAACCACCCCATTTCTCAAGTTTACAAGAGCGAAAAAGATTTATCAAGAAAGCCACACAGTTCTTTGTGAAAGAAGAAAAGATGTTTATAAGAAGCAACAAGTCACCATTACTAGTAATTCTAAAGCCAAAGAAGAGGCTTGCTATCCTCACTCAAGCCCACGAAAACCTAGGCTATAAAGGAGAACAAGTAGTCTTCAAAATTATCTGTATACAATTCTTCTGGCCACATCTTAGAACAGATGTTCACCATCATATCTCTGTCACGGATTCTTTTTTCATTTTTCTTTTAGTCATACTTGATTAGTCTCTACTCCGTTCAGCCTTCCACTTTACCGTTTTATATATAGAGACTAATCACATGTACCCTCTTTCCGACTCTTCACGAGTCACATTCCACTTCCGTTATTCTTTTTGTGACTCTTCACTAGTCACATTCCGTATTCTGCTTTGTAATCATTCATATGACTGACTCATGCCGACTCAGGTAGTTAGTATATAAAGCCTGACCTCTAGTCAGTAGGTTAAGTTCGATTCCTAGTTAACTCCCCCACTCTTTAGTCAAATTCATATTCCTAATCAGCCCCTCCAATGCGAGAAGTAAAACCTTCGACTACCAAATCATAACAATCTCCTCATGCCATGAGTGCCAAATCTGAAGCCTCAAATGAATGGAGTTACCTCCTACAAATTCCACACCTACTACTCTTTTCAATATTGATGTTATGTTCATGCCCCTATCTGCTAGATTCCACTTCATTGTTGCAGCTCGTGATAACCTTACTGGTATAGTTGAAGCCAAGGCCTTACATAGGAATGATTCCCAGAGCCTAGCTAAGTTCTTCTGGGAACAACTTTATTGCCGATATGGAGTAATTGGTCATGTTGTGACAGATAATGGAAGTGAAGTCAGAGGAGTGTTTGAAATACTGCTGCAGAGACTGAATATACCCCAAGTTCGGATCTCTCCATATAACAAGCATGCCAATGGAGTTGTGGAACATGGTCACTTTACATTACAAGAGGCTATCATCAAGTCAAGTGACAAAGATAAATTTGGAAGGATCAGAAACTGGCACAAACAGGTGGAGATAGCAGCCTTTGCTGACTGAATTACAGTCAGTAGTGTCACAGGATATTCCCCATATTATCTCCTTCATGGAATGCATCCCTTATTACCCTTTGATCTTGCAGAAGCTACCTTCATAGTTAAGGGTTTCCAATCAGGATTATCAACCTCTGATCTCCTTGCCCTGAGGATTAGACAGCTAGAATGACATCAAGAAGATATTAAAAAAGCTGCTGAAACTCTAAAGAAAGCTCATTTCAAGTCTAAGCAACAGTTTGAACACCATTTCAGGAAGCGTCTCATCAGAAGATATTATAGACCAGGAGAACTAGTCCTTGTCAGAAATAGCCAATTAGAATCTACCTTAGGAAGGCTCAAGACAGAACCAAGGTACCTTGGCCTATATAAGGTAGTCAAGAGAATGACAAGAGGAGCCTATATCCTCCAGGAACTGGATGGAGCCGAACATGTGGAATGTTATGCTGCATTCCGCTTGCTCCCCTACATCTATCAAGATAGCCCTACCCTATATAGATTATCCTATGATGATGAGATTGCCAATAGACAAATAGCTTCCAAGGATTCCGATCATCAATCAGAACCCAGCGATCTGGACACTGATATTGAAATGGGAAGTTTAAGTAATAAGACTTCCTAATCAAGACTTAATCTTCGATCAGATCTGGTCACCTGATATAAACTGCATGCCCCCACACTTGCTTATTTCTCTCCTTCAATTGAGACAATGACAAACTATCTCCCACTGCCAAGTTCCCCCCCTCCACTCGAAATTAAACCATGTACTATGTCGACACCTCACTCCACTGAAGTGCAAGGCCAATGGCCTATCTGGGACCAGACCAACCCAGACGATGAACCTGCACCCGGCAACTTCCCCCTGCCCATGTTACACTTCCCACCACCTCCACCTCTCACCACTGTTTACTGCCACAACCCCTAATGACCCCTCAATACTCTTATTCTGGAAGTGGTCAAGGTGCCAGCTGTTTCCCCAGGAGATGGACTGATGAGGAGCATCATCCAATACCGAGAACGACAGAACGAGCATATCCATGGGCTTGAGGCCGAAATTGATAAACTTGTTGATAGGATAACTGGGCAGGAGGAGGTGCTTCAAATGAGGGCAGATGCAATCAAGTACTGGATGGAAAGAGCTGCATACTGGGAAGCCCAGTATGTAACAGTGTATGAACAACAGATGTGGAACCCACTTAATCCCCCCATCCCCCTTAACATCATTATCTCCCCTTCATCTCTTATTGGTGCCAATAGCCCCATGGAGGAAGAACCCTTAGATAGGGAGCAGTAGTCCTTCCTCATACATGCACCACCAATTCTTTGTTTTATTTTTGTATAACCCTTTTTACTCTTTTACCACAATGTCACATAAAGAATCTCTTATTAGGAGTAATCCATGTAAATAGGAGAGACATTGGGTAAATAATTAAATATGTAAACCCTTTACAAGCAACAGAATCATTAAAGGATCAACTAAGATTTCAGCTCAGGCTAGTCACATGCCTATAAACTGGGTTCAGTTCACAAGCTACGACATCTCACTCACAGCTATCCGACACCACCCTCAACCTTTACCCTTTGTCGTCACAATACAATCATCCACTTCCTTCACTTCCATCCCTGAATCTAACTATGGGGACACCGCCAACTCGTCTACATGTACCCTCCTTCGTGAATCTTGTCTTTTTCACGCCTTGGTTGAAATCGAACAGCCACCCCCCGTATATATCCCTGGGCCAAGAACTGGCCTAATCCTCCCAGACCACTCATATCCCCCACCTCAAAATACCTCCACCCCCACTATACTTGCCACCGCTCAACAACTTCAAAGCAGTTTTCAGTCCCTCAACTGGGAGGGATTTGTTTTCCGTCTCAGCTGCATTCAAGGTGGTCCTATCCAATTGGGATCCCTTGTCCAATTTTGATATCCAAGTAACCAAGTCCAACAACAGGGACGAGCAGTAGTCAGTAGTGTTTGGATTGTCACAAAATTGTATTGGGTGTTAGAGGCACACTTGGAGCAGGGAGATGTTGACATCTTGCTTGTGGTAGATCAGAAAGATGCTAGGATGGAAAGGAAGGAACCTTGGAATGGATGGTTGGGAAAGTTTTTCCCTTGCTGTACCGAATATGAGACCTTGTCTATATAGAGGATTACCAGGTTGATAGACATTGTATATACAAGAATCAACTGAGGACAGTTGTAATTTCTTTGTCCCCTGCAGATGTCATAATCCCAAACTAATTTGGTATCAAACTTAACCAAAGATTATGCATTCAGCAAGTAGCATCTATAGCTCAAATATCCTTTATCTTATCTTATCTTATCTTATCTTAGATAAGATATCACTGTCCCTCACATATTATCTTATCTCAGATAAGATACACTACTATCTTTACCTATGCTATCTTATCATGGACAATAGCATTCTTCCCCATTGTTCTCTGAGTTAGAATAACTCATATCCCATTTCTCTATTGTTCTGTAATCTACTCCATTGTTCTCCTCATTGTCTGACTCATAGTGAGTCACAATTCAAACTCCTCATTGTTCTTTTATCCATTGTTCTTATTTCCCATTGTTCTCATTGCCCATTGTTCTCAAACATATATAAAGGGCCCCCTTTTGACCAGTGAGGAGTTCAGTTCACTTTTTACCCCACTTTATCCCCCCTCCCCCTTGTCCCTTGAACTCACCCCTAGTACTCAGTACCTAGTGCTATCCCTTATTGATACTACTTGACTGTAGTCAATACATCCAATCTAGTCTAGTCTATTAAGCTTATACCCTGTGTGATTTCACCTAAGCCCTCTTACGCGAAGAACCAACTTAGGAATCACCCCTTGATGTTTTCTGTAAGTTGAAGATAGCCATTGTGGACTATCTTATCTTACTTCAGCCCCTGCTTATTCATCACATTCTCTAAGTCTCAGTCCTTATTGGAGAGACCTCACTGTGATACATATTCTTCTAAGTCAGCCATTGACTTCATTCTTGTTCTCCCAGTCAATACTATCCATTGAGTTTGGATAGCCTGCTCATCTGTACATCCTAGCCAAGGATTACTCAAGCCCCATCAAAGGAGGAAGTGATCATTACCCAATCAATCCACATCTCCCCCAAACAACTAGGACTTACTTGATTAACATATAACTCCAGTAGTTCTAGAAGTGAAGTATTTATATTTCACCTGATAATGTTTGTTATATTATATTATTTTCCTTACTGTTTTCTTCTTCAAAGCCTTCCATGTTCCCAATATCCAGCCTAAGCTTTTCATACACAAAATACCTACCATCATCTTTGAATGGAGGCATTGCAACAACTGCTGTGCAAAGTACCAAATGATCTCTTGAGCTGTTTCTTGATAGCATTTGCCTGTAGGTGTTCCTCTTGCAGATATAGTTTGAGTTCTGCAAGAGTACTGAGTGATTTATTACCAAGGCAAGTGCGCAATCTTGTTAGGATGGTGCTAAACACACTCCAGAGATGCTTGATAGAGGCAGAGTTTGGGCATATAGACAGAATTCAGTGTGCTAATTGAGTGGCTGTGGGGGCTGATTGGGATGAGAAATTGCTAACCATACTTTGAGGGGATCAAGTCTTGTACCCTAAAGGTATAATATTAGTAGTTGTAAGAGTATATAATAGATGGGATACTACCTCCTTCTCTGCCAATACTTGCATACTATTCATAAAGTTGTTGATTGCCTTGAACTCCCCATAATAGAAGACTATACACCTTTAATATAAACTAGCATTACAAACAGTTTATATTATTATTGAGCTTCCTAACAAGTTTTGCATTGTTTGAAATATACATGGAATAATGGAGTAACTTGAATATAATTAACTATTATAAGCCTGAAATTACTCCAGAGTCTTGCTATCATTCAGTTTGGGCTTGGTAGAGCAGGTATCCACATCTTTGAAGGTAAATTGGGATAAGGTATACCATTCAAACTAAGCAATGTTCAGCACCATTCAACAGTTGTATCCAAAAAAGCTAAACTTACTCCACCTAGATTCCAGCTGATATGGGTATCCCTGGAACTCTTGATAACAACAAACCGGCGGAAGGAATCCATAAGAACAGGCTGCATTTGCATGCATGCCAAATCCTTTGCTATCTCCTTCCCAATCACAGAGTGCCACTCACAGTCTGGTACACTTAAAAAGTGCCCATTAAACTCCTTCATGCATTCTTCTAGAAGTCCACCCATTTGGAGTGGCAGAAACTTCCACTGCCTTCCAATCCAGTGAAACACTGGTTTTTCACCTTCAAGAGAGCAATGGTTGAGAGGGGGTGATTGAAGGAGAGACACTACCCCTTGTTCAACTAAGTTGAGAATGGCATCATATGCAAATTCACCCCTATTCTGCAATCAGGGAACTTATGAAGACTCTGAAACATAACTAACTCACTTCTCAAGCACCAACTGTGGATCTTGACCTTTACAGGTTAACTTTGAGACCATTCCAATAACTGATGGTAGCAGGTAGCAATCCCAAAGTGGGTGCTTTGCAAACATGGTGATCAGGTTGCATATTCCAAGGGGGTCCTCGATAATGGCACTCGGAGTGAACGTGGCAACACCACCTGAGAAAAACCAGGTGAGGGTGAAAGCTGGTTCAAAAAGACAATTGTGTGTACCTAATGGGTAGATCTCGCGTATTCCCCATCGCTCCGGAGGAACACTTTCATGGGTGCCATAGGTGAAAAATTGAAGCTCGGGAAACTTGCTGCGTCTTTCAGCGAGGGCGGGCAAATTGCGCAGTGTTGTTATCGCACCGACATGCACAAAAACAACACGGGTATCACTCTTGAGTCCAACATTCTGTGCCTGGCAGTGAGTCAAGATCGCGGAAAGCCAACTCGTCTCCAAATAAGGCACATTTAGATGTACGTCGCTGCCAGAGTTCCACACACAATATGGTCTCTTCGGTTGCGACATGTGATCATGGAGAAATTTTGGAAATTGGAGGGCGAAAAGAGCGCGACAGTAATTGGGGTTCTTTCTGAGAATATGGTTACGCCGATCCGAGGTGGAATTTAGGATATCAGAAGGACTTGTATTCTCGTAATGAGGCTTCCGCCATTCCTTCTTTTGTTGCTCAGCTGATATTGCCCATGGAATCACAGTTGCGGCCAGGCTGCCACTTTGTTGCAGGTGTTTGGGTACTTTAAACCGACGACAAAGGTCCTCGGAGGCGAAAGAGAAAATCAACAGTATGGCGATGAAGGAGTCGTCCAAGGTAAGAGGCGTAATTGTGAACTGAATGTTTTTGTGAGTATTCGTGTAAACAAGTGGTAAGTAGTACGAACTTGTTGCCTTGATTCAAGATAGCTTGCGAGACATCCCAGAGCAGGAGCATCTTCCTCGCCTTGGGGCCCTAGCCTTGCAACTTGTTCTGACGGTTTGCACGCTGATAGAATTATCTCGAGATCAGAAAGATCGTATAGCTTTCCAAATCGGATAGAATCCGAGGAGGCCAATAAAATGTGCAACCGCAGTCCTTCCAAGAGGTAATCAGTGACGTCGGTGAGTATGATCTCGCAAAGTCGTTCTGATTTGTCTTGGTCGATGTCGATGAACAGTTCACCCGTCCACTTCCACTTTTTTGAGATTCTAGTTGAGATTAGTCAGCTCAGGTAGCAAGATAAATTCCATAAGAAGACACCTCGGAAGCGCTGGCTTAATGGGAGGTAGAACACGTCTATTTAACGGCCGTTCAGTTGTTTCCCTACAATAAAATATAGTTAGGCATAGATGGTAGCTGAGTTGAAGAATCCCACGTTAATGGGGCAGCAAGCCTATTAGAAAGTAAATAAGTGGTGTTATTTGCGGAGAAACGAAAGGATGCTTACTCGGGAGGCATAATGGATTTTAAGAATGTATCAACCTCTGTCATATCATCCGCCGGGCGTGAGGTTGAAGGTATTGTAGAGGCCTGTAAAACCGGAGGAATACTTCAAGAATTATCAGGAGATTAATAAATGGGGTATATTGACATTGACCCACTCGGGAACGGACGTAAACGGGGTGAAGGGACTGGTGTCGCGATTGGATATGGCTATCGGAGACGGGGAAAGAGCAATTACATCCGGTAATGGGTCGGCCAAAAGCGGGGGATCGATTTGAGCATTCGAAACGTTGGACGAGAGGAGCAGTTGGTCCTGAGAAGGTATTGATTCCTTTGGATTACTTGCAAGATCATTGCTTGAGGGTGGATTGGATTTCTTGAAGCTTAAATTGGCAAGATTTTTAGAAGTTGAGTTGAGGGATGCGTTGGGTTTGGGATATTCAGTGGGCAAGATTCCTTGGGTGATTCTCTGCTTTGTGGACAGTGTGCTGCCTCCTGTGTGAATTTTCGTTGGGAGAAGCTGAACACGAGAAATGGATTTCCGCTTGCGGTCCACAGACTTTGAGACACTGGGTCTGGGTAACGCATCCTCTGTTGCTGAGGTAGAGGGCAGGTTCGAGGCAAGGGGAAGTTCGGGAGATGATGATGCTGAAAAGAGTGAAGATGGAGAGCCTGGGAGAGAATGTTGTTCAGAAGGATGGGACTCGGGTGCTTTCTTTTGTTTGTCCTGATTTATGGAATCAGCGAATGACAAGAAACTCGAAGAGTGTGATACCTTTTGCGTGTGTGTGGTTGCGGTGCCAATGACTGAATACGAATCGATTTTGGAAATCTTGTGTGGGGGCTGGCTTGCGTGTGGCTCCGGCCCTGAAGACTGGAAGCATGGAATTGAACTCGTGAGTAAAGAATGAGCGAATACTACAAACACTGTCGAGAGGTGGCGTTTTCCGTTTGAAAGGCAGAATCCCGGTCGTCGTGGGGTCAAGGTCCTCATCACTCTAAGGACAAGGTGAGGTAAAATTAAGAACAGAGAGGGAATGAAATGATACGACTTCAGATTCAATAAACTTCTTCTTTTTCTTGCCTTTGACATTACTCGAACTTGGAGAAATGATTTTCTCTGAGCGGGGTGAATCATCTCGATTCCGTGCCTTTGTTTCACGCCTCAGCGATGGTTTAACTGGCAACGGATAGACGTACTTTTTTCCTCGATCGATCATGCCGCTGTTGTGTTTCTTCTAGTTCTCGTTGCTTTTTAGCTTCCCTCCTCTGCTGGACGTACTCTCGAGCAAAATATGTTCTTTCCTTGACTATGACAGAGAGTCAACGAGATAGGTCTAAAAGTAGGATAGGAACTTGCTTATCCATTCTGGGTCCGCCTCTGCTTCGTATCCAGGTGGGTAGTCCTCATTATCCATGCCGACGTGGGCCCAAAAGCTCTTCAGAAGGCGCTTGCATTGCGCAACATTTTCTGCTGGTTCCCAACTACTGATGGGGTGAAAACCAGTACACAAAAAGGAATGATGAGTCCAAGTCACCTATCCGCGCTGGAGTCATAGCCAGCCCACTATAAAGCCGTCACGCCCGAACATCCGCACGTGGGTGAGAGTAACTCACTTTCACATAGTATTCCTGTGTGACGAGAGTCAGACTCAAATATGTTGCGATAAGCTACGCGACTGACCCAGGTCCCGTCCTCAGTCACTCTGGCCTTTGTGATCACTTCTGCAGAGAGTGTGGAGAGAAATGGATGGGGCGGGGCAGATGGATGACATACCGACATGATACTCTTCGGCTTCCGATCTGCGTTTCTTCTTCGCCATGGGAGTAATGTTACAAGAAAATGTCACGTGTCACACTTTAGCACTGGCTCGTGACGCCAGCCTTTATAAATGAGAGGCGGAGTGTTCCTCCCCCCAGCCATCTTGATACGCAGAGCCACATTCGAGTCACAATAACTAGCACTTCTGTCACCGACACATCCGATATACACACAATGGGGATGAGCTATCGTCAGTATCTCGCAGGAGAACGGATCTATGGCTGTTCGACTTGCAAGACCCATCTTGCGACGATTCATTCGATGGTCTCTCGGGTGAGTGAGCGGTCGATTGCGGGCGGATGTGATGCTGATCAGTTGACCGAAGGCATTTAATGGGCAACATGGGCGGGCATATCTATTTGAAGGGGTGTGAGTGATCCTTACTCTGTTCCTTGAGCTGGCCATCAATCCGGATCACACAGGGTAAATGTGATCGAAGGGGAGCCGAATGACAGGCCAATGACAACTGGGAACCATACGGTTCGGGACATATACTGCTGCAAGTGTGGCACAACCCTCGGGTGGAAATATGTAGGTTGTTTTTTTTTGAGAGAGAGCATTCGAGTCTTACGGCAGGGCAGGATCGAGCGTATGAGCCGTCACAGAAGTACAAGGAAGGCAAATACATTCTTGAACGCAATCTCCTGGTCGACGTGCAATAGTGTCGTCGTCGCTGTGATCATCGTTACCGCCGTAGAGTATCTAACGTATGGAATAGACCACCCCCTTCAGCGAGTTGAAACGTGATTAATGATATTCTATTTGATGTTGTTTATCAGCACCCTTCCCCAACAAAAAATTTAAATCCCCAATGTCTTCAAACTATCTCCCTTCTTTCCCTCCACATTCATGGGTACCTCTCTCCCTCCTCGTCCCTCCATTTACGCTCATATCATCCCCACAGCCACGATAACCGTGTCCGCCCATCACCCATTTCGATCTGCACCCCTCGTCTCTTCACCCCTCGCATCCTCCGCAGAGCATGCCAAAATCCAGTCCCAGAAGACGGCACCGAGACAATACCCGATTTTCCCTTCCTCGCAGCCGCTCTGCCCATTCCCCTCCATATCACATCCGACCAGCCTTCCAAAAGTGTCCATCGCGAACGATAAGCGATCAATCAAACTGATCGAGCCGCCCAAAAATTCCACCGGATCCTTCGTCTTGAACCTCACTCAGGCCGAATTCAGCCGGAGGGACTAGCTCGGTCACTTGTCGATGTAATCAGCCCAGTATACCTCGGTGTCGAAATAGGTATGTTTCCGTCCTCACCCCCCCCCCCTCCCCGTTCGCACTCCTGATCGCGACCCAGAGTCTTTATTCCCCTGTTTGTATTCTTCCGTAGCTGATACTTTAGACTGTACTTGTTTCCCAAATAAAATTTCCCCATGTAAAGCTGACTAATCCAACCCCGTCCGTTACACTCTTTGACCAAGTCACTCTTCGCCATTCGTGTTCTGAGCGTCCATCTCATTTTTTCTTCCTTGGCTGTCATTCATGTCGTTTGACCTGGCCACCGCCTCTCACCTAAAACCTTGGCTCGTTAGAACTCTTGAACCAATGTCCGCCCTTTTCCTCTTCCTCTTCCATTAACCTCACTATCCCCGGTCCAGATGCGATGCAGAGCCGGGGGCTCTGGCTGATTATATCCTTGCTCTTCTGAAACATAATGCTCCAGAGAGTGACATGCGAAAGGAGTTGGTTGCTCAGTTGGACGAATTTCTCGAAAATGGTGATTCACTCCCACTTTCCTTTCCCTTCCCTTTCATTTTTTTCATCCCCATTGGGTTTTCTAGAGTGCGCTCCTTTCATTGACACTTTATTTACCGTACTCCGAACCAAATCCTACCTTCCATATGGTGCCAATACGTCCTATGATCCCTCCAGTCCCCCCCCTGTGGATACTGGTATCCCTATTCCCTTGGACGTTCTTCTATCACCATCCACATCAACCCCTCCTGAACGAACTCGGAAACGGAGCATCGACGATGACAGCTTGGACACTCCAGCCACCGCTAAAGGTCCAAGGCTGTCCGCAGATGGTCAGTTTTCGCGATACTCTAATGGAAGGAATCCAAATCCGGAGTCCAGGTCTACAGGCGGATGGACCGGTCGCGGAGAGAGGCATGCTAGCCAAGGATTGAATGGACAAGGGACCAATGGAGAAATGTCGAGTGGCGTGAATGGATCTATGGCCATAAACCATCGAAACGGGAGACAACCGCAGCCCTACCGCCCACCAGACGTAAAACGTGGCATTTGTCGAGACTATCACAGTATGTTTCCTTTCCCTAGAGGTCAGCCGTATCTGATGGTCTCCCACCTTAGATAATGGCTACTGTGCCCGTGGTGCCTATTGTAAGTACAGTCACGGCGACGACGCCGTCATACCGGGCCAGCTCTTCCCAACAACAGGACCTTTGCCCGGTCCACTCCCATTCATGCCTATCTTTCCCAGTGGACCAGTCCCGTTTGCTATGGCTGTCGGTGGCACCGGATCTGCGTATGATCCTCACGAAGCTCGGATGGATATGCGACCCAACGCACAGGGCATAGGTCCTGGTGCCCGTCTCCAATCTCGAGCACCAATATTGCCCCGACTACAACACGAGGGCGGGAGCCAACTCAGTATACACGCGTCCGGTGAACTACCCGTCATTCAAGACTTGACCCCTCAGATGGATGTTTCTCGTCAGAATAACATTTCTCAGGGGTCAAACAATGGAGGGCCGGCAGAGAACGTCGTGGACTCTGCAAGAATGCAACCACAAACACCGGTACCCTTATTTATGTCTATGGAGGTCGATCCTGTAGTGCCGGTGGTTTCATCTACGAATGGACATGGAGGACTCCGCGGAGGTGCGCGAGGCGGCAGACCGCGAGGTACTTTTGGCGCAGAGTCTCACAACTTCCGTCCGGAACGCGAAAATGGCACGACCCTCGTGGTAGAGAAGATCCCAGGAGATAAACTCAGTCTGGACGCTGTCAACGGATGGTTCAAGCGCTTTGGGACTGTTACAAACGTTGCTGTAGACGTCGCCAACGCAAAAGCCCTGGTCAGCTTTTCGACTCATGCAGAAGCTTACGCAGCTTGGAAATCCGAGGACGCTGTGTTCAATAACCGGTTTGTGAAATTGTTTTGGCATCGGCCGATGGAAGGGCATGGTCAAGTCGGCGCACGGATGCTCGCAGCTTCGGCACCCCTCATGGCTAATATCTCGAGTAAAAAACCTGTTCCGGCCACGGTTGTTACCCAACCAACAACTAATCTAGTATCACCCGTTGCGTCAACCTCCACCGCCCCCCGAAAAGCGTCAATTTCATCCGCCCCACCAGCATCTGCTCTTGCGGCGAAACAGCGGCTATTAGAACAGCAGATCGCAGAGCAAAAGAGACTGATGGGTTTGTTAGAAACGGCGTCATCAGACGAAAAGAAACAAATAATGACCCGTCTTCGTCAATTGGGGGAAGAGATGAAACCATCCTCAGGTGCCGCGCCCACCCCGACTCCGGTGACCGAGCAGCCGCCCCCATTGACTGTGCGATCGAGCGACCGCGAACAAAAGGAGAGGGAACGACTAGACAAAGAACTTGAGTTGCATAACGCCACTCTGGCCGCTCGAGGCGACGCACAAGAGACCACCGATGATCTCAAAGCAAAATTAGAAAAACTTAAGGCTGAGGCACGTATAATGACTCAGCCGCCATTTATCTCTGCTGATCAATCCTCATTAGGCTGCTAGTCTTGGAATATCTGATTCTATGACCGAGGGGGTGTATGGCGGGTCACACCGGCCATACAGGGGGCGTGGCAGAGGCTCTCGTGGGTACCATCGCGGATTAACCCGTGGTGGCTCCCGAGCAAGCATGAAATTGGATAACCGTCCAAGGAAATTGCTGGTAAAGGGGGTCGGTGATGAGAGCATTCAAGCTGTCCGAGACTGGTATAAGGTATTTCAACACAGTTCCACTCCTTGACCCCAGCCATAACATCAATTTAGTCAACAGGTCAAATGGAGTCTGCGGATACAACTGCCAGCGGTGACATCGTTATTTCTTTTAGAACACGAAGCGCGGCCGAACAGGTATGCTTGGCATATTGGAGTCCCACTCACCTCCTAATATATCTTTCTTAGGGGTTATCCAAAGGCAGCAACATCCCACCAATAGGTCAGGTCCATGTGTCTTGGTTTACTGGTCAACTGTCAGAAACAAACTCACAACAAACTGTGGCGGCTGAACCCAATCATGCTACGGAGGACAAGAGGCAATCACACTCGCCTGTCCATATTGCCCCTCTCTCCCCTCAAGAAGAGGTGGCAGCCAGCGGCTGGGGAGGCAGCGGCGACGACGGAGACGGAATGGGAATGCTATAAGCATATGTGTAGACAGTATATATTGTTTCCATCCCTCTCAAGTTATCTTGCGATCAATAGTTAACATAAGCCACCTCAGATTGCCTGTCAATGTAACATATTGCAACATTTTACGGCTATCATGTATCTGTGGAGTCCTCCCCATATGATATCTCCGCATCATCGTCAACAACAAAGCTGCCGAGTGAATATTCGTCCGGTATGTTGTCCCTGGTTGGCGAGCTAGAGATTGAGGGTCGTCTGGAATTTGAAGCCCAGCCACGCGAGAGTGGACCCCGCCTAACGGGTCGATGCGCAAAAACTGGCACTTTGTTTCCAGCCAGAGGCTGCGTGAGAAGGCTTTGACGATAAGCCAGAGTCTGGTCATAAGATAATGGAGCTTGTGTCGCCGGTAATTCCTGCAGAAACACTCGATCGGATTCGCTTTCCGCGTCATCCTCGTGATGAGACGAACCGCTGCTGACATCGTCTCCGGAATGGACAGCCTCCATGTCAATCCACCGGTCAAGCCTCTGGACATAGTTAGAGTTCCTTTCGCGTGTCGACGCTGGCAATTCAGAGCCCTGTTCTGGTGAAGACTCGACGTATTTCCGGCGAAATCGTCGTTTCGGTAGAGGTCCCACCTTCATGAAGGGAGAATCGATTGGGGGGTCCCGTATAGATCGTTCCTTACGTGGTTGTCGTGAATGACCAACTGGAAAAGAGGAATCTGGGTGATCGTGGTCAGAGACGGAAATTGGAGACCGCGTGGCAAAAGACGGAGCGGATTCCGAGTTACGCGGATCCCTTGATGGACTGTTTGAATGACTGCTGACAGAGGGTACCATGGGGCTTGACATTTGAGTTGGATGAAAGAGGACTTTCGTAGCCTCGTCATCTCGAGATGGTGATCCCCGAGTCTGCGGGGAAGAATCGCAAGGAATTGTGAGATGCTTCTTCAATGAGGGCGACGAAACATGACTGTCAGATCTACGGCCGTCGGAATGGGATGCGGATTGCTGAGAATGGGTAGCTCTATCGGGACTTGAGGGATTGTCGATGATCTCGAAATAAGGGACGTCATCATCGTCAACAAGCCACCCGATGTTCTGCCTCTCGACATTGGTGGATGGCTGAGGGGATATTGGGAGATATTCTTCCTTGTTACCCACCTCAGTCCCCACATTGCAATCCGAGACTTGCACGTCGCCTTGAGGGCTTGATGTAATAACCACAGGTGCAGGAGAATCCACCAAACTGACGAGACCATCATCAGAAGAGATCTCAATTTCCCGGATCACAGTAGGGATTGGGGGGGATTGTGAACATATCCTTGGTGACGATCGTCTAGGGTGAGATGACAGTGTAGAGACTGCGGAAGGGCGCGATGGTCCAATGTGTTTTTCGATCTCCATGTCATCTGAGTCATCGACTCCCTTCTGTGAAAATGTCGACGCTTGCTGAGCCACACTTTTGGTCGTGCTTTTCTTCGGTTTCTTCCAGCCCATTGTAGATGTTTTGCGAAGCGTTCCCACCGTCCGGTCCTTTGAATTTGTAGCCGGAGCCGAAGTCGTACGACGTGGGGGTTGAGCTAGTATTATACCAGCTTCTAGATCCATATCGATATCGTCGTCCCTTCCGGCAGACTCAAAATCCCTTGGAGATATTCTTGCTTTCTTCCGTCGAGAACCTTTCGCGATCAGTTCAGCTACACTCACAAACCCGGTGTTGGCACCCTCAGGAATGTTCCTCCCGATGTCGTCATTCCTCTTCCGCTTCCTGGATTTGTCGGGAGACAGTCCGCTGTTGGAAGGTTTCTTCTTCCCCTCATCGCGAACGTACTCTTCTATGTCCATGACTTTCTCGAGGCAGTCTGGTTTCACGTCGTCTGGGAGTAGGCGCTCGACATCCCCATACAACTCAAGTTGGTCTCCCCGTGTGATGGTCTTCTGCACATCTTTGTAAGTGGCTTTAGCTTTGTCCAAGTTGAACTCTTCCCGTCCTGCTGAAAGCAAAACATGGACATTGCCCTCGCGTTTCCGACCCGTTCGACCGAGTCGTTGGAGCTTAACATCATGTATGTTAGTCCGTTTATTATGCTCTAACATTATGATGAAACTCGAGACGAACCATACGAATAGGTGTTTTTTGTGCGTCGTAGCATACGATTAAGTCAACCTCGCCGATATCGAGCCCCTCCTCGCCCACCGAAGTTGCGACGAGTACATTGAATTCGCCTGTCTTGAACTTTTTAATGGTCTAAGTCCTCCTGTCAGGAGAGCGGCTCAAAGGAAGAACGGGGTGGGAACCAACCTCCAACTGTTCCTTTTGTGCAAAGCCTTTCTTCCCCGACTTGTCGGTCCCTTGACCAACAAACCTGGTGGCTCGGATGAGGGGTCTCTCTGTATTGAGCATTTCTACGATCTCATCCACACACTCCCTGTAAGTCACAAACACCATCGCCCTTGTCTCGTCTTCTGCTTCTGTGGCGTCTTCCCCGATTCTTTCGCCGAAGTGCTGCAGAAGCAAACCTTTCAGCACATCCATTTTCGGATGTGGTGAAAAACCCCTGCTCCGCTGAGATTCAATCTCCATCATTACGGCCTGGAACTTGGGATCGGCGCATAACCCCCGCGCCTTCCTCGATCCCTCGACATCTTCGCCTTTCTTGTGAGACAACTCCTGCAAGTGCGTATAACACATTCCAATACTAGCTTCTATCTGAAGACGCAGTTGCATCATTGAGTCGGAAGGAATCCAGAAAGGGTCTTACAAGATATCCCATACCCCGCGCTAACGATGATAATCTTGCAAGTGGAACGTAAGCCCATTTTTGATCCCGTTTGAGAGTCCTCATGATTACTTGAGCTCGATATGGATGCATAGTAAAGGGGTCTCCGCCGCCATACAATACACCGCGCTCGCGGAGAACCTTTATGTCCACCTATGACATTTGAAGCAATAGCGGAACATAAATACGGGAGTACAATCGGAAGGAGATGATACACACATCCATGAGCTTGCCAAGGAGATTCTTGACTTTGTCAATATCGTCACTGGGTTTGATAATGTGTTGTTGGATGTTCTGAAGGAACAGATTCATTACATTTTTATCACGATCCTGAGTAACTCTTACTTTTTTGTGAATGAACACCTTCAAGTCCAAACTGTTCTCATCGCGAATCTCAATGTGACTGATATGCAGGCAGTCGATAATAGATTGAACGGCCTCAGGTGTGCCCCCAGGTGTAGCTGTCAGCGCCAGGATCCTGAAATGCGGGTTCTTTGCCATCAAGAAGCGAACGACCTGAGCATAAGCATAATCGCCGGTCCCTCTATGCGCTTCATCTATCCGAAAGGGCCAGACTTTGAACACATGTTGAAGAAAGGAGAAGGAGAAGGTCGACGCACCAATAACGAGGAGAATTATATTCGTCGGGTCGCAATTATCCGTTAGTAAATCATTGACGAGCGTTTGAGGCGTCATGTAAAACACTTTTTTCTCCTTCCACTATGGATTACCACCAATGCATCAGTGTGTTACATCTTTGAGAAGATGTCGGGTAGCAAGCTAAGTACTTACGGCTCTTGCACGCAGAAGCCTTGGAGTATGACCGGTTAGCTCAACGGCGTCACACCCTGGAATGCCACAGGTTTTATGGCAGGCTTCGACCTGTTGCGCTACCAAAGGTTTGGAGGGCGCCACGAAGATGACTTTTCCTTCTGGAAACCACCGATAATCTATAAATCATAAGAATTAGCGAAAGAGACAAGGGAATAAAAGAAGTTAAGGGGTTGATCGTACAGTTCAGCATTATGACGCCTGCGATGAAGGTCTTCCCAAGGCCTGTCGGTAGTGATACGAGAGTGTTCTCGAAGAGACAACGCTTAACTATGTTGAACTGATAATCGCGTTTCGGTTTGTTCAGCGGGTAGATCCAATGTTTCGCCTCAAGCCTGTCTGGAACCAGTTTCATAGGCGGCGGCTTATCGAAAGGGCATAAGTGAACGTATAATTCGTCGCTGACAAAAACATACCGGGCTTTGTGATTTATCAAGCAAAATAAATTCTAATTTGAGATGGACCACAGAAAATCGCAAATGAGGGCTTACCCAACTGTAAAATGGACTGTGTTACTCGAGAGCGTCAAACTAAGAACGAATGTACTAACCGGAGACGAAAGGAGCTGGAAACTGTTCGAACTCAATGGCCTCGCCATCCTCTTCGCCATCACCATCATCCGCCCGAGCTTTACCCTTGCCCTTAGGCTTGGCACTTCTCAGGCCTGACTTTGCAAACGCAGTCTGATCCCACTGCTTAGTGTTTGGTACCTGTTTTCTGAACGGGTTGCTTGAGGAGGACCTGCTTCTTTGCGAAGGTAAAACCGAGGCCGAGTTGAGGCTGCCAGTAGTTCTTTTTTGCGACAGGACATTCCCAAAAAGAGTGGTCTGAACCAAGTTTCTGCGCGACGGATTACTCGGACCCGCCCTGGGGGCTTCATCCGCCTGATACGTGCCCTCGATGAATTCATCTATTTTCCGCAATTCTGTTTCGTCCAGGTCGAAAGTCAGGTCAAAGGATTCATCCTTGGCGAGGGGGGGGTGCTTTGGTCTGCCAACTGGGTCTGCAGCGGGGGCGTTTTCCGGGAAGAAATGAGTAGCCTCGATGGTATCCAGCTGCTCAAACATAGCAGGATCTATTTCGTCCTCGAAATCCTCGAAATATCCGTCTGAACTCATTAGTGCAGTTTCAAAGTAAGTTGAGAGACAAGATCATTCGCGTTGGTGGTCACATGATTTTATTGCTACAAGCCTTGTCACGTGCTCGAGTGAGTGGAAGCCGTGTTACCTAAAACGAGGTTAATATTGGGTACTGAGCATATCGAGCTCATATGGCAGCCATGGAATATATTTTTCGTGGCATGCACCTCTAAGAACAAGCTGGTTGTTTGAGATGAAATTCATGTCCATCTACTCGAGCACGTGCCAAGATTTTAGGTCTCAGCAGAGACAATCATGTCAGCGGATACAATCGCGCGCTGGAACGCAATCCCCCAACACCGCCCGGACGTCAGCAAAGACCAACAACAAAACTGGAAGGTACTCGTTGTGCATTCTACCTCTAAATGCCCCCCATACTTCCTTTGCCCTTCCCTATATTCCTCAGCCCCCGGATGACGACCACGATATCGACATGAACGGCGGAGACAATCATGACGGCAATGACAGTGATGACGACCAATCTTCCATTTTATCGCGATCGCCATCCCCCCCTCCTCCAGATGGAGACGGAACCCTCTCCAAATATGACGAGTACATTCAAGGCACGACTCGTGAAGTAATCACCATTGAAACGAAGATCAAGTCCACGAACAAAGGTTTTGCCATGCTCACTAAACTAGGTTGGTCTGAGGGACAGCCACTTGGTTTATCTGGTGACGGTGCGTTCTGATCTCGGTCACCGACATTGACATAATTTGCTTATCTCCCTTTCACACAAATAGGTCGTCTCGAACCTATCCCATTCCAAATAAAACGAGATGTGACTGGATTGGGAAAGATTACGCAGGACGTTCGTATGATAGAAACAACTGTTTCACAACGACGTGGCTTGGACTCTGAGCGTCAACAAAAAGAAACCGAAGAACAACGACGGGCGCGAGAAGTTTGTGTCCTTTTCTTGTCCTCTCTCCAAGCCCCCACCCTTCCATCTTACTATGACTGATCATACACTTAAATCCATCCAGGACTCTGTCGCGCGCCGGGCCGCTCTTCAGACACAAATCTCGAGTACTCTCAAAGCCTTCTACTGTACACTTTGTGATAAGCAATTCCAAACAGTTGCTCAATACGACGAGCACACCAACTCGTATGCGCATCACCATAAGGCCCGCTTCAAGGACATGCAGGCGTCGCAACGCCTCATACTGAAAGAAGAAGTAGACAAGCGTAAAGAAAAGGAGCGGAAACGGGAGGAAAAGGAATTAAGGAAGATCGCTGCTGCGGCAGGTGTGAGGATGGCCAAGTCCAGTGTGCAATTTACACCCACGGCATCATCCGATGCTGCTCCTTCTACTGCACAAACCGAGACCTCTGGATTCAAGAGATCAGGATGGACATCACTTTCATCCTCCTCAACAGGATCATCATCTGATCCTGTTGGTATCCAACCTACCGTAAAAATGCCTGGTTGGACCTCTCTGCCAACGGAAATACCTCCACCGGAACCCCTGAGAACCACAAATGTCTCTAACGGCTCAAGCCGACCGGCTTTCCCTAACAGCCTACCGCCGGCACCAACCTTCAGAACCGCTGGCTGGACATCCCTGGACACGACAAGCCCTCTCACCTTTCCACCACCATCACCTTCCGCCTCCTCAACTCCCCCCCCTGTTCCACCTCCTCCTCCAATGGATCCAGCCCCACTTTTGCCTCCTCCACCCGTTCCATCTGGATCTCGGCCCTTCGACAAACCGCAATTGCGAGCTAGTGTTGAGCGGAACACAACTGCTCAAGGACAACGACCACCTCCAGGTGACAACCGCGCTCCTCAGCCACCACCGCCCCCTTCACGTCCGCCCCGACCATCTTCCACCGCTACTCGAGGTCTTTCCAGCTGGCAACAATTTAAGCGAGACGGTCCGAAGCGTCGATAGCCTGCTGGTGTTAAAGGTTGTGTTGGCTCTTACGCCCGCAGACCTTTCAAACAGATTCGGACGCCTGCTACATGTGATAGTACTTCCTAAACAGAGCCTGTGATATGTAACTTCTGAATTTTGCTTTTTGGTTAGTGTTTGCTGCATGAACGGTAAATGTGCCAAGTGCTAAAAAGGTGATCTTGCGTCCGTGCGGATTTGAGGCCAAATGAAACGTATTGTAATTGATACTAATAGCTACAAATGAATATCACCGTTGTCAATGTCAACTTGTATACTGTATGGAACAGTCGAAATGGATAAAAGCAAATCAAAGAGCAAGAAACGAGCGCGGGCGCCGCTATATTGTGGCTGAGCTGGCAGATAACTAACGGCCAAGTCGGCCGAACGACATCCACAAAAGTCTCAAAATAATCATTCGGAATCGCTCCCGGAAATGTCTGATCCCGAGCTAGAGTCCGAGGAATGGTCACTGTCGCCCTTGAGAATGACGCCCACGGCATCGGTTCCGTTACCCTCAAAGAGCCGCATCCTCTCTTCCAACATTCGAATCTTTTCTGCCTCCACTTCTTCGTCCATGCTCTTGCGTTTCAACCCACCAGTGCCTGTACCTTTCCCGGTTCTGCTCCGCTTAGTAGTTGTCCGAAGCGGGCGAATGACGAAATTGTACAACTTTGTGAGTACCGCTGCCGGAAGGAGGTCGATCTCTAGCTCAATTTCCTCTGTGCTCTAATAAAGAATATTGTGAGATTGAGGGATCGAGAAGAAAGTAGCAGACTAACGTCTCTAATCTCCGGAACACCCTCATGAATAATCTGGATGACCTTCTCCAATTTCCCTCCGTCCAGCTTCGCGATTGACTCACTCAAATCTTTCTTTTGCTCAAAAGTCAAGACGTCGTCGTCCGCGACGGGTTTCTTGTTTTTCTTCTTGCCAGAGGAAGGTTTCGCTTGTTTGCCTGATGACTTGGAGCCAGAGGCATGGAGGGCAGCCTTGTCCCGCTTCTCCTTCTTTTTCTTCTCCTTTGCTGGTTTGGCTCCCTTGAGAGCGGCAATACTGCCTCGCATGGTCTCGATCTGGCTTTCCATCATGGCAATCGTGCCTGCAGATTTTGTCAGTACCCAAGTATGCAATGGATGAATGGACACTCACGGGTCCGTTCCTCGTCCGTATCCTCCTCGTCGTCATCGTCGTCATCGTCGCTAATGTCGTGCAAGAGGGGAAGATTTTTCCACTTGTCATCGAAAAGGCGCTGCAGTTCAATGCCTGCCTGGTTTACTGGAGTGCCAGCGGGGTTGAACATGAAACAGTTCCGGATCATCAACTTGAAATCGTCGTAGAACTTTTGAGCGGAAGAGTAGTCGCGATTCTCCAATTTTTTCCGCATAGTTGACAAGTCCATCGGCTTCTTGATGATCTTTGGATAAGTAGGTATTTCAAGTGTGACCCAATCTGTGTTGCTCTGATTAGGCGCGATTAAGAAGCCAGATAACGGCACGCACCAACAGGCTCATAGAATGGACTCCCGATCGTATAGTGTTGTTTACGATGCAGATCCTGTAGTAACTTGGCGCAAAACTTGAGCTGCTCGGCGGTTCCATCATCTTTAACCCTTTTGTTCTTTCGATGCTTCTTTGGGATATCGGCGTATGGCAAGTCCTTAGGCGGGGGTGGATGTATCTCTCGCTTAGGTCTACCGACCTCAGTATCCGACCGACGGATGACCGGTACAGAGGTAGAAGCACGTCGGATCGGTTGTGCCTTCTTCTGAGGGGGAGGAGGGGAGGCTGCTTTCTTGACAACGGGCGGCTTGGGCTGCGTGGCAAGTAAGGTAAAAGCGAGACTGGCATACAAAACAATTTACCTCAATCGGCGGTGGCATTTGTTTAACCTGCTTATCGAAAACCTCTTCGACACGCTTCCCCATTGCCGTAACGGGATGGTCTGGCCCGTTGAATGTAATACAATTGCTGAAAATCAATCGGATATCGGCAACGAATTCGTCGGCATTGTAGTAACGAGGATTTTGTGGGTTGGTATCTGGTTTGGCCGGATTGGACGAATTGAGCTTTTGCTCTATGGTCGCGAAATCCATAGGAGTCTTGATGATAGTGGGGTAATGGGGGATGTTGAGAGCAATTGGATCAACAGGACGAAGAAAAGGTCCAGCATCCTTCAATTTCTTTAGACTACGAATTGTTGATTGACAAAAACGGAATTGAGCTGTACTAAGCGTGGAGGGGCTGGAGGGCGGTGGGGGATTCGCACCATTAATTGGCGTAGAATCAAGATCCGGCGGCGAGGCGGAGGCTGGAGGCGGGGTTGCGGACTTCGGAAGGATAGTACATGATTAGCACGCCCGTAGTGGCGCACAGGACGAGGTGCGCTTACATGAGCAAAACGTGTTTTGTCGGCATCGGAGTGGGTCCGAGCTCTCTTTGCAGGGGGAGGCTTATCGTCGTCATTACGAAAACAGTCGTTCGGAGTAGAATATGGAGTAGAAACAGGATTAGATTCGATCGTTGTACTCGATGACGCAGCGGGAAGAGACGAAGCCACAGGTGTAGTGGCGGAAGTCTGTACGTCCATTGCGCGATCGAGCTCAGCCTTGCCACTGACGTGAGCAAAGGTTTCTAACTGCGGTTCCCCCATCTGCACGTCCTCTACCACATCACCATTGGGTGCTGGATCTTCTGCCATACCATTGGGTGCCGGATCTTCGACCATTGGGTGGTCCACGGGGGGTGGTGTTGGTGACAGATGGAGGGGTGTCGTCACTGTATGGAAAGACACGTCAGTGTTGAAGTGGAAGCAGATGGTAAATGAAAAAGGCGCACGAGAATCGTTGAATTTGTCCAGCTTTAGTGGGAGTGGTTCATGGCGCGCGTCACTCTCCTGGTCTTGGTAGTCCACATCGATCCTGATGTCTGCCACGGCAATATTGGATACCGGCGTCACCGGAGAATCGATGATGGGAGAAGGAACCGCGGAAGAATCGCCATTGAGAGTGGACCCGTTAAGATGGAGAGCGGGAGTCGCGTTCATGATGTCGCGTGACAGTCACACTCGTGACTGCGGGGGGCAAGGGAAGATTTTGGGAGACAGCGGGATCCGAAGCTGGTAGACTCTTTATAGTCCAGCAAATTTAAGGTTCGATCTCCCGCGCAGCGGCCACTGTGGCTGGCGTACCTCGTACCTTTGCTCACCATTCTCCGCTCACGCTCGCCCTTCTCATCCCTCTATTTCAGCCATTTTCCGTACAGTACTACTTACTCTCCCTCTTCTTCCTCTTTGTCCACCTCAGCAAACACAGGTTTGGGCTGGTTCTGTTGCCACGCTGTGGAAATTGAGTTTCGGAAAGAACCGCGCGTCAGTCAACCATCAAAACAATAACAGTAACAAATACATGTGACTAATCGGCATCCCGTGCAGAAATTTAGCACAAGACGCGAAAAATTTTTAATTTTTGATGGAAAAAGAATAATAACTCACCCGCCGTCCATAGAGGATCCTTTTCCGCCATGTTAGCGTACTTGAGCAACGCCTCTCGAGGCTAAAGTCATTGGTCATCAAGTCAGCGCGTCAAAGCGTCAATGTCCAAAGTTGCACAGCAACCAACAAAGAAAGAAGCGCCACAACATGGGTCGCATCGACAATCGCGGTCGGCGACGCGCACCGTCCCAAAATACAAAACAAAAAAAATAGACTGCAAAACGCACGTCCTGATCCCTTGTCGTATCTCTAACCAAGTTCTGAACAACGTGTTGCGTCGCGCTTGCGCCAACTCTTCCACCTCGTCCAGGTCCAGTGACAGGCAATTCTGGCCGTCTGCTTTTGCGTGGATCCATCCTTTCCTTCTCTTTCTTGCGTTTTATACCTCGCCCCAGACTATCAACGTCACGGTACATCGGAAGCGCGTGTGGCGTAAGAATTGATGGCGCGGCCAATGCATCCGACATGTCCTCGACTGTAACCTTTCTGGGCGGCAATTTATTCAGGAGGAGCTTGGCGCCATTAAGTGAAGTTGAGGGCGAGTAGAGTACACATATCTGGCCGCTGGATAAACCGGCGACAATCTGCAAAAGAGTCACTCACACAGTCATAAACATATCTGACATCATACCTGATTAATTTTTGAATGCCAAAACACTTTGACTGGCGTCGAATCCACCGTTAACTCCTTCGCGACTTCGAGCCCTTGTTTCTCCAGAAACATTAATCTGCCGCGCCCCCCTTTCGAGGCGGCACCTGCACCAGTGATGATATACTTATCATCTGGGCTGAACATGGCGTTCGTGGTTGGATAAAGAGTGACTAGATTCTCGCGCACGGCTAGTGGCTTTTTAAACGATCGCAGGTCCCAAACTATCCGATTTATGTCAGACACCCCAACAACCATGACACACTCATACATACGCTTGACAGTTTCGTCGACGCTTCTGGTAAGTAGCGTCCTTCCATCAACAGAAAACACAATAGAGCCGGTCTCGGAGCCCTTCGTATGGGCTCCCTCGATCGTCATATGTGGTCTCACAAAATTCGAGCTTGTTTGCCACATGTGTAAGGCACCATCCAAACACGCTAAAAACCGCAATTAGAAGATTGAATCGAGATAGGCAATCTTAAATTCACCCCCCGCAATCACATGGCCGTCGGGAGAATAAGTGCATGCAGTCACTTTCGTGCGCGCACCCCGTTCCTTGGATTTAACGACAATGACTGACTTCTGCTTCCGTTTTGACTCGACATCCCATATACTATGGGGAAATACATAAGGATATTTCAAGAGCGAGGTGAAAACGACACACCGTATTGTGGAGTCGGCAGAAGACGTGATGAAAAGTTTCGGATCTTTAGGATGCCAGGTACAAGATGATAGCTCCCCGACATGACCCCTGGACCGGAGGAAACTATCTCAGACGGGATTAGTGTACATCGAATGCATCAGTGCGTACGATGTGTGCTTCATATCACGTATATAGGGATCGCCTTTGATATAAGTGGCCCTGCCAGCGAGCTGAGGCTACTCAAGTCTTGTGGCGAGACGAGCAAAGACGTACTGTTCTTCGCCATCGCGGTCATACAACTTCGCCTGCGTTGTCCCGGACACAACAAGAAATTTTTGGCCATCGTTGGAATATTTCAAATCATGAATCTGGAAAACGATGGTCAGACATTATAAACGCAGGAGAGACGCAACCCGCATAGTAAGATCCCGCAGGCTCCCAGGTCTTGAACGGTTTACATCTTGAATCCATGCCACCGAAGTCCCACAGCTTACAATCGTAATCGTGCGAGCCCGAAATCACACGGGCACCTGAGGGGTCCAAGGCAAGGGCAGAAACAACCTTTGTGTGGTCCTTGAGGATCATTTCATGGGTAATTGGAAATTGTGGTGAGTCCGTGCCATTCATTTGGTCATCGGGATCAAACTCTGGTTCCTCTTTCTCCTCTTCCTCGAATCCTACAGTGCTCTCTGCCGCGGGCACTGAAGACGGTGTATCCTGTGTAGTTTCTGAAGGGGCTGGGGGTGGACCCAGGGTCTGTTTAAGCGGATAACATTCAGTTGAGAAGAGATTCGTAAAAAAAGGACCTGCCTCCTCCCGCTTGTTTTTCTCAAACCTGGAAGGATCCAGCTGTTTCTTCTGGGTATTTTTGCCAAAACCAGTGATACCCATGAGCGTAAACACATCCTCACTCGACATGTTTGTAGTAGCAAGCAGAATGATGATGTAAGCAAGTCATTCTCTATGTCGTCACGAGATCGAGTGCGCTTAGTTTTCAGCTTCACCACTCTCAGAGCTCTGGCTTCACGATGTTGAAGAGGCAACGCCCTGTTTCTCCTCCGCATTCGACACTTGATTTGCCTCTCTATGAGTCCACCCCAGTTATTCCAACAAAGAGGAGACGAATGCTGCCACCACCACTTGATGGCGCCGCCCGAGGCTGGGTAGAACGACGTCCGGATGACGAAATTGACGAGGAGGACCCTGAGGCCCTGGGCGAGTCAAGCAGTAGTACAGGCCAAGAACTCCCCTGTCTCCGCAACGCAGTCATCGAAGAGTATAAATCGACCAATAACTTCCTTCATGACCTGCATACACTACACCGGCATCGCCTCACCCACCCGCATCAACCATATCGCTCCCACCCACCCTTCCATGGATATCCCCCACTCGGAGAGCTCCTCTCCGACCGACGGAACAATCCACCCCACGATGCGGGTGCATGTTCGGCTCCTCTTTCGTTACCTCTGAGCGCCAGACGTGCAGAGAGACTCGAAAGCGAACGGGTCCGGCAGCGGTACGAAGATACGAACAGGTTTGTTTGTCTCCCCTAGTCCTTACCCATATTGCTAATGCAGACGCTCTCCCAGACTATTGGGCGCCCTATTCCTCTCGCGAAGGCGTGAGCTCGACGGCCTCGACGAACCACAGCGGTTTTAGCCTGTAGCGGCACTGTAAGCGACGCTTGATTAATGGGGTGTGGATATTAGATTGTAAACTGTACTACTATGATTATTGGGATGGGACTCCATTTATCGGCAATGGCACCATACACCTTGCTTCACCACACGCCATATCCGATGGTCCTAACCGCGCTATACACCTCAGCACAATCTTGATATTTCTCGAAGACCCAAGTCGACCTTGAATTGCAATGCACCGCTCAGTTCATCGTTCAACAAATCAACCATCACTCGCCCGTCCCTGGAGTAACGCCAATTGTCGTCGGGAAACGAGTAGTCGTATCGTTTAGGTCCGCTGTGTATACACGTCAAGCATGCAGGGTTGCTTGAAAACGAGGAGTACGTCAAACCTGAAAGGTGAGGATAACCATATCTGTTTGTTGGGTGGCTGCTTGTTGATCACATAGGTGCCTTTGTCTCCCAATGAAAGTGTTAAAACACCACTCTGAGTTGGAGGAAGCGTTGACGAAGGAACGTGAGAGATGGGCTCGGGCATACTCACATGGTATTCAACTTCAAAGTTGGGATTCGCCACAGTGTCCAGCAGTTTCTCCAGGGCATCCAGTAAACGATCCATTGTCGCGTCAGACAGATCCTGATATTTCTCCGATGAGAGGCCACTTGTTTCGGTGTCAGATGCGTTTTTATGCGAATGAGGGAAGTCAAACCTGCTCTCTACTTGCGGTGGTGGGGTGCCCATACGTCGGTGAAGATGGCAAGCGACCACCAGCACTGGTCTTGCTGTGGACGAGACATTACCACAGAAGTGGTGTGTAGTTGTGAGACGTCGTGTCTGGACCAGCGAGCGTTGAACGAGACGTCGGAGGGACATGAGAGTTCAATGCAGAAGATCACACAGGAACAACAAAAGCACATCTTCATTGGAGGCTACGATGAAATCGATAAGAAACAACGCTAATGCGATGGTAACTCTGGTGCATTCACGACTGTCCCTTGGGATTCTCGTTGGTTAACCAATCCACCCACGAGCCAGCATAGTTGTAGACACTGCGATCAGGATTAAAAGAGAACTAGGACTGCGGTTGCAACGTACTTGGTGAACCCATTCCTCTTCGCGACATCACAAGCAGTAGCGCTGCGTTTGCCGGTCCTGCAGTAAAATATGATTTCTTGATCCTTCAGAGGCTTTTCAAACCCATGTTTTTCTCTGAAACTGTTCGCATGGAGATGGAGGGAATTGGGCAAAACAGAAAGAGGGAGGTTGACAGCTGAAGGGATGCACCCTTGGATAACCTCGTCCGGTTCACGGACATCAATCAAGTAGGCATCCTGTGCGGGAAACTGAGCAACAGCAGGGCTCGCAGGGTACAATCTTAAGCTCACCGGAGTTGGGTTCAGCGTTTTGGGTTTGACCTCTGGGTAAGTCAAAACCCGAGCATCCCAATCCCTCCGCATGTCATTTAAATGGTCCTGAAGTTTTTCGTGTTCATCGCCTGACTTGTTCGATTCGTATCGGACGAAATACTGGCATGGCTGTCTGAGAGCATGATTGAAGACGAGGCCGGCAGGTCGGGCTGTCGAACTCCTCGCGGCACGGATTAGCGATAGGCGAAGCATGGGTGCAGTCGGCCTGGCCGAGGATTACTCATCATGCTCCAGTTGTCGTCACCTCGAACGGTGATGGCCTCCGCATCCAGAAAATAATCAGCACGAACATCCTCATTTGATTCACACGTTTGGTCAACAAAAAATACCGTTCCCACACTTTGTCACATCTCGAGGATTATCCTGGAACCCCGTTTCAGGGTACCCCACTTTCAAAACGCCAGGTTTCTTGTATTAGCCCGACGTGCAATGGCTTGGGTTACTAACAGAGGCAAACAAAGCTGATATTTGAAAATTAATTTATCATACACCTGTTTCAATATTCTACAATCAGGGTATTCACCTGATTTACTCGGCCGTAATCGTACCTTTGCGAAGTACTCGGCCATAATCGTGCCTTTGCGAAGTACTCGGCCATAATCGTGCCTTTGCGAAGTATACCGCGTTGGCTGATGCCGTGGAACGAATGACACATCACCACTTAGTCTTGTTTCCCACCGACGGTAAGTACGGACCCGCAAACCCCAAGCTGCAGAGATCCCGATTCTGCTTGATAAGCTCATTAGACGCTACGATCACTGCGCCGCGGCCAGTGCTGATCGCGATAGCGGCATTACGTAACATATAAACTGTGGACGCGCTCTTAATAAACGTTGCCCCTTTATCACAACTCTCTATTCACTCACCATGGTTTATAAATTTCGTCGAAACGAAGTCCCTTGGGAAGTCGTTGAGAACAAGTCAGTGGAGCCGGTTCCCATATACTATGAAGATGACGGTAAATATCCTGACGATATGCCTTCGGTGGTCCCACAACTTAGCGCCTTTCCATGTAGACCTCGATATCTTGTCTGTGGGAGATGCAGACACTCGTGGAACATATATTTTTGACATGAAGGGTGCCCAAAGAGCCATAGAGTTCCGCAACGCCGTTCTGTTCGCTCGACAGCAGCTGCTTCAAGTAAACGCAAAGAAGGGTTTCAACTTACTTTTGCTCGAAAGGTAACCGCCACCCTTCCTATCCCAGGCTGACTGAGATTTCTTATTGCCGTCTAGCTGGAGTTTAACACTTTATCGAAGGGGAAAGCAGCATCGGGTCGAGGTCCAATACCGTGGTCGACCTGCGCTGAGTCGAAGCCCGTCTTGTCGTGCTCCACCATTCATTGGAGTTCTCGGCTGAAAATGCAGTCTTGGGCACAAACCCGTAACGTTCAGGGGGGTTCGGTCAATGTACGAGAACAGCAGTACTATCAAAATAATATTATACCTTTCATACTCTCCGAGCCACCGTGATGGCAATGTCATGTTGCCCACGAGGCGTGTCACGCAGTCCGTCGAAGGGCCATCAGTTCAACAAGATTTTGAAGCCTTGGTCGGTATTTGACGAGCCCTTCTGGGAACTCTCACTGTCAGGAAGCAGAGAAATCATTCTTGTGAATATTGGCGTGGACTTTCTCACCACAAGTATAAGCGCCAGGCGGAGAAAAAGTGATAACGCGTCCAGTCAATAATTATCCATTTATCCTGGCTCGGAGTAATTCCTTCATGGAATACAGACCAAATTGACTGGTTAAAAATGTATGAAGACGCGGGCGGGAATTCATGCGAGTACAAGAGATCAACACAGACTCACTACGCACTCCCTCTGCTACACAAAGCTTTGATTTGGTTTTACGACATAAATACGTCAATCATGATGCGTTCGCGCAATTTTACTTGAGCTTCTGTTGGCATAACCAGCCCAGGACTGTCAAGTGGCTTTAGCCCTAATCCCTAGAATGCCGATCAAACTCACCTCATCATACAATCCAACACCCTTCGCACCTAAAAGATTTAAACCCAGCCACAAAATAGCAGCAGTCATCCCGCTACCACAGGTGGTTATAACTTTTCTCTGCCCATTAACAATCCTTTCCACTTCTTGGGCGCCAACTAAGTTCACCAAAGCCTGACGTATAGCTGACGGTGGTAGGAAAGTGGTATATGATGCAGAAGAGATGGAGGAGGCCTGCGTCCTCAAAAATAGGTTGAATGGAAGAGAGAGGGAATGTGGTATGTGACCCGAGGGAAGCCCAGGGCGTGGTTCAGACTCGTTACCAGAATATCTGGATCAAGTTGTGGGACACAATTGGAAGAGTGCTAAATAACACTCACCGACCGTGTGAGCGTGCATCTAGCACAAGTTGAGCCGTTGCATCTTGCGAGGGATCCAACGATGTGTTGGAAACTATCTGTTCATAACCTACCTGACATTTTACTACTAAGAAGCCAATAATCTGGGATATACTTACTTTTGATTTGCTCAGCACATAAGACTGGGATGGGATAAGTCGTTCTCGCGACTTTTTGGGGCAGGATACTCTCCACTGGGTATCCATCCGACTCCCAACATGGCAAACCACCATCCAATAGGCTTGATCTTTCGTGCCCAAAGGCTCTGAACATGAAAAGCGCACGGGGGGATGAGAAAACACCTTGCGAATCGTATCTGAGGACACACTATCAGATGATCTGCCTTGTATCTTAGTAAGAATGACATACAGGACGACGTGGGAGGAGGATGAGATGCCAAATTTCCCTGTTGTCCCATCGATAAATGACAGGAACCTTAATAATACATACCTCAGAAAGACACACCGCAGGCATCAGCAAAAATATGCCCATCGGGCATCATATGTTTCAGGCCGAGTTCGTGTGGACTTGCTACAGCATCCAGATCGAGGTATTGACTACCCGGGATATGTTTCGATAGAAATTCGTCGTAAGCTTTGCGAGGGGAGTTTGGCATAAACCAGGAAGTATCGAGGATAGACACGTTTCCCATAGGGATGATATTCCTCAAGTGGGCAGGAGATATTAACAGTGGAGTAGGAGATGTAGAAATCGTCCTTGCCGGCACATAGGCAACGGGCCTGCGTGCGATATTTGAAAAAATGAGTGAAAATATCATCACAGCAGACGGCCTTGGACAACAACTGTCAACAAACTCCTGACCATGCCATCGGACCAGAGTACTTGGTTAATCGCTGTACCCCAAGACGGTGATTCCGAAGGCCTTCTTCATGAAACTTCTACAAAGCTTTCGCAGGAGTTGAGGTTCTCTCCCGACAATATCGCGCAGCTGTCTATTCCATCATTCAAAGTAATTCAATGATCGAATGGTTCTTTCCTTCTCATTCACTATGTTCATCCAGACTGGGACACTTGATCTTTTAATCGCCCTCTCAGAGGACCTACCAAAGTTGGACACATTTTTCACCGCGACCGTTGCCAAGACCGTCGACACTCTTCGGAATTTGCTGAATAATGACCCATCCAAGCTTGCCCAACATATTCTTGTTAACGAGCAGAAAGTTGACGATTACATCCTTAAAGGCTGGCGGTGGAACGAAGGCCGCTATGGTATACACAGAGGACTGCGTGAAATGATTGATGTCCTGAATAAGGTTCTTCCGTCAAGATCATGGGTGTTTCTACACTGATCATCGACGAATTCACCGAAGGAAATGAGTTCTATCGACAATATAATGAAATTGAAGCTCAGCAATTACAATGCAGTGAAAGGCTCTCTGGTTCAAATGCAGCGGAAGAAAACGTGAGCCGGAATTTTGCTTCTCGCAAAACAGGCTCCTGATGAATAGTTTCCAGTGGAAATCTTTCTGTAAGATCGCCCGCCGATATTGTCTCGAAAGACGATTTTATACACGATTCCGAATATTTGGAGACCCTGCTGGTAGCCGTTCCGAGGTGAGTCACACGACACTTCCGTGTCGCCTCAATCACCACGGAACATCCACGCAAAGAAATCTTCTCAAAGATTGGAACTCAAAATATGAACGGCTGACCCCAATGATAGTACCTCGCTCCTCATCGTGCGTCGACCACGACACGATTGCAACGTGCGCACTAACATTCCTTCTGAAAGAGCTATCGCTTCCGACGACGATTATACCCTCTTCAGCGTAGCAATCTTCCGGAGGGTCCATGATCAGTTCGTGCAGAAATGTCGAGAGAACAAGTCAAGTCCCATTTGCCATGTCATTCGAATCACTCACATGATATGTTTGCAGGTTTGTTGTCCGGGACTTCGTTTATTCAGAGGAGCTTCTCGCTAAGCAACAAGAAGACCTGGCTACGGCAGATGTAACGGAGAAAGAGCTTTGGGTATTCATGTCGTGGTTCGTAACTTGAGACTGTATTCCTAAGAACTTTCTTTTAGACCGAGCTCCTTCGACTGTCCCGGACGAATTTTTCGGAATCTTTCCAAATCCTTGTTCACCTGAAGGTTGTCCGCCTTTTCGTGGAAAGTGTATTGCGATACGGCCTACCAGCGAATTACATCGGGCTGGCAATAAAGGTCTGCCATTGTCATGTACCCTGCCTGCTGATAAAAACTGTAGCTCGTCTTTACAGCCTGAGCCGAAATCGACCAAGAAAGTGCTCGCATATTTGCAGAGTCATTTTGCGTACCTCGGACCAGGGACTAATCGCGCCAGGTTGAAGCCAGGTGGAAACGAAGAGTTTGTCGGGGAATATCAGTCTCTCATGGAACAGGAATTCTTCGACTTTGTGTTGTTTGAAGTACCCTGGATCGTCAATTGATTTGAACAGCCACGGTGAACTGTCATTTCGTTACTCACTACTTGACATGGTACAGCCAACAGTGTAAGTGTATGTACACAACACGTATTTGTGTTTACATGGAGATGAACAGACTGAGATAACGGGGTTGAAGAACGAATACATTTTGGAGATGACAAGACCACAATGGACATGTTCATCTTGTAGTAATATCGATGTCCGAGAGAATATCCATGAATACCTAACTGTGTCTATGGCTAGATGATTTTACCGTACAGATCAGAGTCCCAGGTTCGAAATGACTCGCGAAACCTCTTCGACGGCGGCCTCGTCAAGGACCCGCCCAGACCGTTGAGCAGATGTTCCCACAACAGCCGACCGTGAAGATGTCGGAGGGCCATATACACTGGGAAAAGATGGAGCTGTGGCGGAAGACGGACTTGAGTTTTCACCGGTGTCACCGGTCGAAGTGGTTGGTGACTCAGGTGGAGGAAGCCGTGATGCGGACTCCGCGATGCGTGAAAGAGACATGGTCAAATCGAGTGACTGAGCACGATTTTGCAAAGATCGTGGTTTAGAGATTTGCTCCTTCATCTTTGCTTCCAGAAGCGAGTCTGAACCTCTTTTCGATGCATCGTCTGCATGCCTTGTGCGATGCGGGATGCCAGATCCCTGTATGTGAACATCTCAGTCATCGTGAATACGCAAAGAGGAGAAAGTATACAATAGGTGGTAACGGCGTCCAATACTCAAGGGAATGCCCGGGAACATAGTTGGGCTGTTGAGGGTCCTCGTGCTCCTCATAGTCATAGATGTAAGGCTGCGAATTGAAGAGGGCCTTAACGTCAGGCGAAGAGCTGGCAAGGCGGAGACGCCTGTCTCCTCCTACATCGGGCCTCCCCATGTCCACAGAATCTTAAGATATACGCGTTAGTCAACTGGTCTGGTGGTTATAAAATTCTTCACCACGTGTCTTTGCTGCGGAAAGAACTTTGCTATCAAAATGTGGGAAGGCATCCGCAAAGGAGTCTCCTCTTTTGTGAGTATGCGCCGTCGGGGATGGATAAACATGAATATTGTGGTTTATCAGGAATTGTTCCAGCATTTCTCTTGCGGTAATCAGGAAGTCGCTGTTGCTCCGCTGACAACGGAACTTGAAAGAATATTCAGAAGGAGTCTCAGGGCCAGAAGCTCCGTTACTCGGAGAACTTTTAATGTTTGGCACGATGGAGACTTGTAATTCGCGTTTGACTCGCTCAGCGAAGGCAGCAAATTCGGAAGAAGTGCTGAGACGGGGCAGGTCTACACTTGGGGGAACAGTCATGTCGGCTTCGAATGGGACGTGTTCCTATTACAAGGGTAGTGAGCTATATGGAATAAAACAGGTAGTGTTGCGCATACCAATAACATTGCTGCAGAAATTTGTACCTGGCTTTCAGGTCCAAATATAGTGACTACGTCCGATGCCGTTTCCTTGTCTGGGAAGCGGACTCGAGAATTTGTTTTCGCTTCAATATCGTGTATGAATATAGCTTTTTCGCCCAAGAGAGTGCGGTGATATCGGCGAGGAATCGATACGGTTTCGTTCACATAATCTTTGTCCTGAAAGGATATTGATCCAATGTTCCGTACGAGACAAGAGACCCTGACCTTAGGATTAACCAACTCCATAACGGACTGCTTGAGATTATCCAAGTTTATAGCATTCTTGGCGGGCGTTCTCGCAATGACATTGTCGTCGTTGTCGTTGTAGCCACCAAGAGCGGCAAACTCCTCGGCATTTGAAAACTTAACATAGACGCCATACTTCTTCATGATACGTTGGATGCTCCGACCACCTACACCAATGATGCGCTTATGGTATATCTCCGGGACGTGGAACGAAATCTCGGCTGGAAGTTCCTCTTGCAGCAACGACAGACCCTGGAGCACCGATCCGTCCGAGCCTGATATATCGATAAGGAAGTTGTGATCGTTGAACGTTTCAAACTTGATTTTGACGTTCGTGGTCTGCATTATTTTGTTAATTTTACCATTCTTCTTGCCGCTGATAAATTCACGGTGTTCGTTTGACAGTTCAATCTGGAAACGAATTTCGTGATGAAATGCCTGAAGGTAATTCTAATTAATAGCAAGAGGTGCATTTAGCAAGCAAGCCAACCTTGATGATCTCCAGCTCGGAAACCATGTTGACCGCAGCACGGACTTCGTGTTCAAGTCCATGCATCTCGAAACACATGCTTTTGAATACAACCTCTGCCCCGGTGGTAAAGGAGATTTGTTGGAGAAGAGTTGCGACTTGAGAGGCGGTAAGCGTGGTGGGAGGCAATAACACATTAAACTGAACGGGGAGCAGCCAGAATGATGCCACATAATACTGGCAGGCCTGGATAACAAAAGATTGGTCACCGATCTAGACGATAGTCAGTGACGGAGGTGCGCACTAGTTGCATGATAGATCGGATAGTCCTTTGGATATTGACCCTATTGTCCCCGTAAACCGTGATTAAACTCGTTGAGCTACCTATAGGGGGGAATTGTATGAAGGTTGCGTTATCAGTCATCATGGACTTCAAATCATCCGAACGATCCGTTAGCATCCAGTCCAATTTGCGTGGGAGGATGGCTGTATCCCGGGACATAATTGACTTGCTCTATATGACCAAGAAAAATTAGATCTGATTATGTGTAGAGGATGACAAGATACCTTGTTCATTGAAACTTGAAAAAGCATATCCCTGGCTCTTTGGACGCCAAAAAATTCGCCTGTGATCCAGATCACATTGTTGTCTTGTCGGAGAGGCGTCCCGTTGGAGGTGTTGGTGGTAGTGGAATTTGAGATGTCAGGGCCTACAAGGCCTTGTAAAGGCGAAGGGAGGTAGATATTGGTGGCCGTTTCCTCCTGGATTGATTGCAGGACAAAACGCTTCCTTCCGGAAATGATGGCGTGGAGTTTATTGTCTACTTCACAAAACTCCGCATGTAAACCACTCTGGTGAAGGATGAGGAAGCTTGAAAACGATTTAAGGCAACAAAACACACCAATTCGTCCAGCATAACGAGTAACCGAACACGTGCAAGGTCCACAGAATCCCCGTGTCCTGTGACAACCAACTCACAGACCCGTTCAGTTTCAAGACCGGACCAACCAGCACTGGTGTTGATTCCGTCCGGAGGGGTGCGATTGGAGAGGGAAAGCGGACTGTTGACAACAGCGATGTGCGCCAACGTTTGAGAGGCAATCTCGTCAAGTCTGCGGCGGACCTCTGGCTTGAGAGTGGGTTTGGATAACGGAGAGTCAAGAATCTCGGAACGAGTTACTTTGATCGCCGCACGATGCTTCGATGAGCAGTCGAATCAGAAGATCATTATGGTCAAGAGGTAAGGACGCTCTACCTGCACCGGACACTCCTTGAGAATCATGCCTCGAGCAATCATTACTTGCTGGTAAGCTCCAGTGATGTGAAAATTCCACCCACGACCATGATCCGCTAATAAAAAGTGAACATGGCAGGAATGCAAAGTCATAGCCACCAGGGACAATTTTTGGACAGCATCAATGTCGGATTGGGTTGCCAAATCGGAAATATTGTTAACCTGCTGAAGATGAGAGGCCGTAAAACAATCGGCCACGGGTGGTCTAACCTCTGTCCCCTGAAAGTCTGCAGGTGAGTGGAGGTGGCGCGACCGGCGTGGATAAGTAAAAGCTGTGGAGTAGACATCCATGTCCGCGGTCTGTAAGATGAGAATACGAGATGACGAGCACTTGTTTCACGGAGGGAGGATGTGGGTATGTGAATAGGAGGGTATTGACAAAGTGGTATCGATGTCGCTTTTTCCTGTATGAGCGGTGAGATGGAACTGAAACAGCGAAACAGGAATACGACAGGACAGAGTGAGGGTGAGATGGAATTGATATATAAACAGTGGCCAGTCAAGACAAGCGGGAGTCAGTCACTCGGTGGCTGACTGACTTTTTCGACCAGTATGATCTCAGTCAGTTTCTTGTCTCGCACTGA
This sequence comes from Porpolomopsis calyptriformis, assembly GCA_951640195.1. Classification (NCBI taxonomy): domain Eukaryota; kingdom Fungi; phylum Basidiomycota; class Agaricomycetes; order Agaricales; family Hygrophoraceae; genus Porpolomopsis; species Porpolomopsis calyptriformis. The sequence continues at coordinate 1,489,027 of OX621164.1, forward strand.
CTCGTCTCACTGACTGCGGCTAGGAACGTAATTTGGATACTGCTACGAGACATTAGGGCGGTCCGAGCGAGGCAGGTCTCTTATACCAGTGGATGAAACCGCTATCTTCAAGTGCGAACCTCGTGTTTGACTTGTCGGGTCCGAAGTCAACAGGTTCATCACCAGTTTGAGGCGACGATAGCCAGAATAAACGGCTGTGACGCTCTGATGAATCAAAAATAAGATTTATTTCGTGGGTGCTGCCTCATAGCAGGAACCCAGGGAGCATGAAGACAACGTCAGTGCTGACGATTCGCATCTGTCGTATTCACTGATTGGGCTTTGTAACAATGTTTTGGGATGACAGAACCATCGTGTTGCGTATGAATATAACGCATACACACTCATTCAGCACGCTCGTTCAATGCCAGCTGCTGGGCCCTTGTCCCACGAATAAGGCTTTGAATGAGATAGTTCGGCGACTCCAAAGACGAAAGAAGTGGCAGTTTTCCTGGTGCGCTTTCTTCTGGTGTAACATTACAACAAACTTACCAAGTTACAGCTAGACGCCGGCGTATACAATCATGACTTTGTATACTTCCCTCACCAATACGCGCGAATTGCCCACGCTGACATGCCTCTGCTGCAATCTCATGTTCATCCTTCTTCGTGATTGTCAACGCATTTCTAAAATTCCAAATCGTAGCCCTCACCGCTACCCAATCGCGGTTGGCTTTGAAACTGAGATGTACTCTGGAGGCCCATGACGGCAGACCCTCGGCCTCTGCAACCCGCAGTCGTGGTGGCGGTGGTCGAGGTGGTAGTAACGGACAGAGACACAACGTGGGTCAACGAACGAGTCAATCTCGCGACTCGAACAAGTCTAACCATTGGAGCTGGTGGCAAGGCAGGCCGCATAGAGAGGGCACGGCAACCTGAACCGTGAGGGGGACTGTTTACTCCCCAGGCTGCAGGGTAGGAAGTGGGAAGATTGGCTTTACGAGACGAAGGATGATAGTTCGCGATGGGATTAAAGAAATAGTTAGGGACATGATTGTAACCACTAAGGTCAGTAAATACTGCACAGAGGTCATTCAGTATCTCTGCACTTTCTGCGCCTTCATTGATGAATGAATTTTCGGTTGACCCCGTTCCTTCAGCCAGCGGCTTCATGACACCCTCAGACCCGCACTGAGCTGCATACAAAAGCGGCGTATGACCTCCAAGTCTGCGTCAACATCATCACGCGCGACAAGCGGCTTATACAGTATATTCACAACGAATATTCCACCACCAATCATTGCTCAAGGGTTTCGAACAAATCGGCGTCTCGCAGTTGGGGATGAACGAGGTCCAAACTGTCCGTCAGGAAGGTTTTTCCATACACAATGAAGGGAATCCATGCAAGTTCGAAAGTGGTGTTAGTTAAGTGACGGGACGGTGTTGGACGAGCGGCATCTGATCACAAAAACGCAACCTCCGAAGGGACTGAAGGATACATGTAGGCTATTAGAGATTGGATTGAATTTACCCAAGATGTTGGTTTGCCCAAGACTATTGAAGATGATAATCTTTCCGCACTTCTAGCCGATGAGGTTGACCAAGAGGGCGAGAGAGATCGAAAACCCTGCTTCGGGTTAGGGTTAATTTTATCGTTGGCTCGCTTTCACGATGGACCCATTGCAATCATCGCAGAGCTTCGTTCGGGCTTTGAAAGCTCTTTCGAGTGCAGGGAATCCTCCAAAGATTGAAATCGCTAGACAGGCTTGGGACAACACTGTTTTCTATGTTCCTAGTAAAGGCGAGTTTATTACGGACTGGATTTTATCCAGCTTACTGAAGGAAAGAACGAATCATCCGTGAGTAATTTGCATTCCTTGTTCCACCTTCCTCTGAGGAACTGCAGCGAGGCAAATCCACTTCTAGATATTCGGTTCTGGTCTCTCCTTGCCGACATTATTTCTCCCAGAGACCCAATACCATCGACCCACCCCGCCAAAATTTGGCTCATTCCCCTCCTGAGCCGCATTTCGGTATCCCCAATTACATTTTCTTTTCTTTCACTGTTGTCTTCGTTGGACGATCAACGTCAGCAAGAACTCACTCCAACGGTTTCCCGATGTCTGGGAGTTATCTGGCCCCTTGCGGCACACAAGTTTGGTTTCGATGCACTTTCAGGCTGTTTCAGTGCTATACTCGGAGTATTTAAACTCTGTCACAAAGACGAAAGCCTTGCGCGGATAGGTTTAATGATAACTTCCTCCTTCCAGACACTCTTGTCAAATATCTCCCACAAAAAAAAGGTTCTCTCAGCTCCATCATCTCCAAATTCCCCAATTCACATCCACCCTTACAGTCGTGTCTCACGTTTTGGCATAGTCATTTACCAGCTTGGTTTGAATGTATCTCGAATCAGACCGGTTCCCATGGTGCTTACCACGACCTTCTCGAAGGAGCTTATTCCGCAGGAGTGGAATCAATTTTCAGTCTCGACATCTTGCGGCAAGACCGGGCATTCAAATCCGACATTGCACTGTTTGACATCTTGGAAAGCCTCACTCAAGCTTCTCCATTGGTCGCACCTTCCATCCTCCCTCGCCTCTTCGCGTCATTTATCCAACGCATCAGACGGTATCGTTCCGTCCTATACAACCACATCCAGATTTCCAGTGACACTGAGGAATTGTGCGTGGATGCAATGGATTTTTTTGCCTCTTGCGATCAATTATTAGGCAAGATTGGCGCATGCGACAATATCTGGTCCGCAAGACTTGCTTTGCTTTCGGTCGTGGAGAAGGAGAATTTGTTCAGTGTTAGGCAATCAGAAGCCGGTCCCTCATTGAAACGGGTTGGTGAACTGGCAATCTCAGCTCTCGACCATTCCTGGGAAAGTATGTCATCGATTCTGTGAAATTTCTTTTGCACAATGATATACGATCATATGTGCAGCTGGTTCAACGCGCACCACGACATTTGCTATTGACATCCTATCAACCCTAACCCGTATTGACTACGATCTTGTCAGCCAAGTAATCCCCAACATCCTGCCAAAATTGCTCCTGGTGAGATAGAATCTTGCAATCATATCTATTATGTTAGACTGAGTAAATTTACCAGGTAACAGAGGTTAATTCTCCAGCTTTCGGATTTTTGGACCTTCTTCTAGATTATCATATCAAGACACACACAATGCCCGTTTACATTTTCAGCCTTTTGACCGCAGTCTCGCAGTCGTTTGCTACTCCACAAGGGCCACAATATGTGTATCAGATCTCCTCTTCTGGGCCACTTTTGCTTTCTAGCCACCTCGAGAGACTTGGAAAATGCGTCCATCGTTTTCTTACCTCTCATCAAACTGTCGAAATCATCCACCACAGTTTGCAAAAAGTACAGCAGGACTGGGAACAATTTTACACTCTCGATTCTAAGGTCTCCTTCGATAACCAAGATAGGTCTCGGAAACGGAGAAAACCTGAGGCCAATACCAATCGCCTTGAAAATCCTGAAGACCTGGCAGTTTCCCTTTCTCTGTCAATCAGATTCGTGTCCGTTGTTCTGTCGTCACTTCCAGTCCACTCGACCTCTGATCCCATGCGACATCAAGTATTCAGTTTGCTTAACGAGGCGGAGACAGCATTCATCCAAGTTTCCCTGAACGAGACGCTCGAAGTCGTACAGAATGGATGCTCTAGCGATACATGGGCAGCGCAAATCGCCACCACCGCGATCCTCCGATTATGGTGTGCTCTGAATAGAGCTTTAAAGTCTCCCTTGCGCATCTCAGATTCAAGATTGCTAGCCAGGTTTATCAGCATCATAAAGAACGATACTATTCTTCCAGAACTTCACTTCGAGCTTGTTTGTACCATTTTGCTTTGTTTTGATCTTGTTAATGAAGTGATCTTGTAGTTTCATGTTCTCCTCAGCTCCTGTGCAGGCGGTCATGTGGACGGTTCCGAGTTAATCATAAACAACTTGGTGGAATATCTTGGCCGAAACCTCACCACCTCCAACGTTTCTTGGTCCGGAATGCCATGTCAGTTGACGTCAGGTGAGAGCGGGAGAAAGAAAACTGCTTTGGCCCTCCTTCAGGCGTTATGTGAAAAATGGTTACCTGTTCTCGAGTACGTCGGACAATTTGACTTTTTCAGACGCTGACTGTTTGAGCAGTGGGCTTGCTTCTAAACAGCAATTGGAGCTGCTAGTGAAGCTGATGATCAGTATCAGACCCAGCACCAACCTGTTAGTGCGCGAGCTGTGTGCAAGTGCTTGCTTTACTCAGGCATTGCGTTCAGCTTACCTCTGGGAATTGCCCAACCTAAGGCGTGAGTTGCATACTGCTCATTTTTGTAACAAAGTTGACTCTACAGGGGCCAGTTGCATTCATCTCGTTGTTCGATACCCAGACTTCGTCCCTCGATGGAGTTGACACGACCAAATCTCTAACCTTAAAGGAACGTCGCGCTTCACCAATACCCTCGGAAGAGCTGAAACGTGCTGTCTTGACATACGATATACTTTTGTTTGCGCCAATAGAGTATCTACCACGGACACTTCGTGCAGATTTGGTCCGAAGGGCGGTATCAGCCGACGTCCTCAGCTCGTCAGTTGAGGTGGACCACGCAGAACTCAACATCCATCGTTCCCTAACGATACTTAGGATCTTTCTGCAACGCGTTATTTTATACACAGGTTCAGCTGATCATCTGGTGAAATCCTTTTGCCTATTTCAGTCTGCTTCAAAATCTGACAACATGCTTTTGAAAAGTCTGAGTATTTGGAGTATCTCCTAGATCCCAAAGGTGATCTTTCGCAACCCACTCCCGAATATATGGAGGCTACCTTGGATTTGATCGAAGTCCATTTCTTGTAAGTGATATACATTCTGTTAACGTCCCTTGCTTCCTCGCGTTTTCAGAACGTTGATGAAAGCGGGGACGAATGCTCTAACGATGTTGAAAATCATTCGCTCGTTTTCGTGCCCCTATTTTCTCGCGTCGTTATCTGAGACAGAACCGCGGCGACATCAAGTCAAAAAGTTAGCTTTAATTCGCTTCATTGATTTGATGACCAGAGTTCACCCTCCGCCCGAGTATGTGCATGAAATATATATCCCCGTTTCATCTAAACTGACCCCGGATCGATAGTTTTTCAGAAGAAAACAGGGCCTCTATGATCAGACTACAGGAATGTTTATTGACCACGAGTCTGTCGCACATGATGACGCTCACGTTTGAGAGGACCTCACTTGAGATGGTACTCATCCAGCATCAGTTCCTTGATGTATGGTACCATGCCCTGTTATTCGGGAGGTGGTTAGAATTAAGTATGTTACGTGCTTGTCGTATTCTGCGACCTAATTGATAATCTCACATTAGGTTCCACTGCCCCCAGAGTTGGCCACCATCTGATATCGAAGATTTCTTCCTTCTATGGCTCTCACTCGACTTCTGCGTGCACCGACCCCCGATTGAAGGACACAGGTGTTGCAGTCTTGGCGATCCTTTTCGAAGAATTCTACCATTTGCCTGAGAATGACCGCTTGTCACATCTGGAAACTGTCTTTGCGGCTTGTGTATCATTTTCTCAGATCTGCGGATCAGATGGTGAGAGTTTGAAGGTATGGCTCGCCTATTTTAACCTTAACATTAGGTCGGAAGAAATTGGAGTTTCACTTGTCCAAGTCCTGCAAATTCGTCACCGCCTCTGAATTCTCTCATGTTTTGGATCTCATCATGGCGGCTCTTTCAAATATCAACGAATCTTCTGAAAGCCTGTCCAGTTTGCTTCAAATGTTGACCTTGCTACTGCACGAAGCACCACAAAGTAAACACACATTTTATTGCTTAATACCATTTCACACCATTCTCTAGACACCCTAAAATTCCTCCAAGCATCTGCGACTCGATGCTTCAACCTTTTTACAAACCGTTACGTGTTTACCTCGGGGCCAATCTATCTGCACCTTGGAGTTTTAAAATTTATAGCTGAACATTGCTCTGATCGAGTGGGTTTTACGATTCAAATCGGTGCAATTGGATGGATATTCAACCTTTTCAGCCAGCTGCTTTGCGTGCGATCGACATAGGTAGCATCCTTTCGCTGGTGTCTAAGACGCTTGCTGGATCTCACAACCACGACGAAAAGACCTCAACAGTGGTCTTCCACCAGCTCGTGACAATTATCGGCTCCCTGATCCGTCTCCGTAGAGACTTGGTCATTCACACGTTGCCACATCTGTGTATGGTTTTGCGACAGTTGATATCGATGGTCCGGCACCTCCGCCCGCAACTTGGGGCAAAACAAAGCAGGCTTGTCACAGACACACTACCAAAATGGATCAATGCAAATGACCCTCTCACCCCAGAGGAGGTTAAGGCCTTGACACGACTTCTGGAAGCACTTTCTGCCAAGACTGTCCCAAAAAATCACTCGTTCTCCGTAGGCAACCAAAAGGCAGAGTCACTTGCCAAAGCTTTCTCCAGATATGCGCCTTCAGTCCTGCTTGCGTACATCGACGCCATGAATGATCCTCTGTGTATCATCCCATTCGAGCTGAGGAAAGAGCTTCAGCCAGGGCTTTTCTCACTCTGTGATATGTTGAACGAACACAGCCGAGATTCTCTGATGGTGTCTTCGTTGGATCCGGGCAGAAAAGCCACCCTCAAATCACTCTGGAGGGAATATGAGAAGCAAAAGTATATTGGGAAAGGTTAGACGATCAATAGTAACTAAAAATACATACATGACGATCCAGTGATCATCCATTTGCCACTCCACATCCAACATGCCCTGGGTTGTGCGGCAAAATCAAACCATTGAATCAAGTCATCGTTTTTCTTCGACGCGGATGTCTATCCTCCATACATAGATCCTTTTAGTTGGACATTGGTCCGCACAAATCCTCTTTTCTTCTTTTCCTCTGCAAGTTCTTTAACAACGGCGATGAAATCGTCAACTGCGTGTTGCGTCGTCTGGATATGTACGACAACGCGAGCTCCGCGTGTGAGTGTTAATGGTTCCGGAAGTTTGCTTGCTCTTTCGGCAATTTCTTGGAAATCAAGTCCAATGGGCGATGGATTGTAGAAAAACTGAACGTCGACATTAGAGAAGCAAACCAGCATGGAACGGGACATACCATGCACGTCTCCGCAGGGCTAACAATTTCCATACCAATTTCCCGAAGCCCCCGTTCAAGATATCGGGTTAGAGTATGGACCGCCGGTAGAAGTGGAAAATTGTGAGTCAGAGCGTAAGCAGCACACCCTGCCAATATGCCCGTTTGTCTCATGCCTCCCCCAAACAGCTTCCGCAACCAACGTGCCCTGGTTATGAATTCGTTCGTGCCGGCCAAACAGGATCCAACCGGAGCACCTACATACGGGACGAATGTTAGCTTATCTTCGCAACCTGGAACATCACAATTACCTAGTCCCTTGCTAAAACACATATTAACGGAATCAAAGGGTTCACAGAGTTCCTTTATTGGCATTGCGGTCGATGCAGCGACATGCCAAATACGTGCACCGTCGAGGTGCATCTTTACCCTTTGGGAGCGAGCAAACTCAGATATGGCAATTATTTCACTCTGGGGCATAATTGTTCCGTTGAGAGTGTTCTCGACAGTGATCAATTCCGTCGGTGCACTGTCGGCAATCAGAGGGATACCACCTTAGCGAACATGAAATGGGTTACGAATGAACGTCGGTCCCTGTCACGACAGAAGTTTGGACATCAGAAAGGGTTATGTGATGCCCTAGACTTGGAAATCAGTATCGAAGGGAAAAAGAAAAGTCCTTCGCACCGTTATCTGGGATGACGGGTATCAAAGAAGCACCGGAGTGAAAGGCGGCCCCACCAGCCTCATGCCTGACCAGTAAAATAAGTCAATACAAACTTTCGCAATAGATTTTGATGCGTACAGATATATGTGTGCACGGTGATCAACCAAAACAGAGTATGGAGGTTGCTTTAGATGAGCACGTATAGCAAGCTGGTTTGACATGGTCGCGGAGGGCACGAATAATGCCGATTCTTTCCCGGTCAACCGTGCGATGTGGTCTTCGAGAGCGTTCGTTGATGGCTCAGTGTCATAGACGTCGTCACCAAGGGAAGCTTGTACGGCGTAGGAGTACATCTCCTTGGTTGGCACTGTATAGATCGGTCCTTCAGAGTCGGCCGATCCAGTGATGTTGAGGAATTACCTGTGATGGTATCGGCTGGGTCCACCATCAGAAAGAGAAATCGCGTCTCAGATCACAACTTACATATGAAACTCCTGGAAACTTGCTTTCTTTGAGCTTCATTATCAAGACTGGGTGTCTTGGACAAAACGTCCACCTTGACTTGATTGGCGATGGCCACTTGGCGATTGTATAAAGAAGTCAGGGACCGAGACGGTGTTAGCTGGGGACGGGGATGGAGAATAAAGTGTCTTGGGTGAATTCTTGCAGACAGCATCTTTCAGATCAAGTCAAGCGATCACATGACTATTTACAGTTTCCTCGTTCTCGCCGTCCTCATCGATATGGGTAACGTGAGTGTTCACGCTAACAGTTCTGTTCTGACAGCTCATCTCTTGGCAGGGTGCTAAAGCACAGCAGAAACGACAACGAAACCAACAAAAGAACACTGGAGGCTCTAAAAGCCAAGCAAAAGTCAATGAAACTGCAAGGAGCATCATCTGCGCGACTTGCAAACAATCATTTGTCAGTTTTCGTCTGGTATATCGCGTCGACCAGTGTTCTCATTCCCTGCAGCTCGTCACAGTGCGCCAGCCCGAGTATGTCCCCAGCAGTCTCATTTCGTTACGGTTGATATCTGTATGTTGTCTAGATTGGAAGTACATGCACAGAACAAGCATTCAATGACCTCCGCTGACTGTTTTCCTGGAGTCACTAAATAAACCGTGTTTTCAATCTTTTCGCATATAATTTCGTTGAGTACTCACATCGCCTGCAGTAGAGGGATTGATTGTAATTGTCTAGTGCAAATGCCATCGATATCTACACCTATACTATAGTGACCCAAAAGCACTTGGGCTACTGGTGTTAGCAGCCCCTCTGGTCTGTAACTTTTCTCCCACTTTCTTCTGAACTTCGTTGAACTTTGCTACACATCTATCAATGCACACGCTTTCCCCCTTATTCAACTCTCCCTCCGAATAGCGTGCGCTGATGCACTTGGTATGACATGACCTAATAGAATGCAAAATATATAATGCTCGTTGAGAGGAACGCTTTTGGCAGACTCACGCAACCATACGGTTAAAGAAATCCGTAACCGTGTCCAATCTGAAGTCCGAGAGACGTCAAATCAGTTCAGTGATGATCCAAGAGAAAGCTCACTCTGTGGTGGCCATTTCTATCCGGTCGGTGTTCACACCGCCTGATTGACTGGTAGAATTTCCACCAATCCCAAGAAACGACATTGTGAGCACGTTCGCGTAGTGAGGCCGATGAGGGTGGAGTGAAGCCTTGGAGATGTCCAGTGGCGGTCAACAGAAACTAATTTTGCCGCGCGTGAATTGTGTCAGCACAACTTCGTTGCGGATTCGTATGAAATGGGGGAGGGCACGACACTCACCGTACATCGTTGCAGATTCGTTGACTTCAATCCCTCCGCAATATCTGCTTTGGCTTTTCCACCTTTCCCCCCTCCTTCGACCCAAAGCAAAAAGTCGGCGTCTGGAAGACAACCTCTCAAATTCGGGACGTTAGCAGTCGGTCGTGCCAATGGAAACATCGATCTTTGCGAATGGACAGGCCCTGATCGTCAGAATCCATCTCCTCAGGCTTGGGTGACCCGAAAGGTGAATGCAGGTCATATATTCAATCCGTCATTCTACTTACTTTCGTTCTGTCGTCGCCGCAGACTCTCCTCGGCCCTTTCCCATCAAAAGTAGACTCTCTTACTTTTTCCATACGATTTCCAGATAATTTGAGCCCTGATGAAGTTCCCTCCACCTCTGCTTTACGGTTGTTCAGTGCTGGAGGCGGAAGCGATTTAACTGAGTGGGATATGGGGCGTGGTTGTGTCCGGGTATGCCCATTTAACCTCTAGTTTCAAGATTTCCAGTTGACATCACTCAGCGGACGATCGGTTCTCAAGGGGGCGCGATTTGGTCTCTCGCCGTCAACCCCACTTCCACTTTACTTGCACTTGGATGCGAGGACGGTTCTGTCCGGCTCCTGTCATTAATACTAGACTCATTAACGCACCACCGTCGATTCGACAGAGCCAGATGCCGATTGTTGAGCATCGCGTGGGGCCCACCGCTACCCCAGCGAGCCACAGAACAGAGGCCAAATTCAGAAGACTCTAGCGAGGATGACAACGACTGCGATGCTTGGTGTGACTCTTGGCTAGTCACTGGCGGTTCAGATAGCAGTTTGACAAAGTGGGATGTATCTTCTGGCAGAGCAATAGACAGGATGAAGGTAGACAAAATGCGTGGGGAACGAACGTTGGTCTGGGCAGTTGGTGTACTTCGGTGACTCTTTTATCTTCATTGCTGAGTTCACGGGTTGATCTCTCTATACCGCACAGGGATGGCACAATTGTTTCAGGAGATTCGCTTGGAATGGTGAAATTCTGGGATCCTCGAACTTGCACCCAACTTCAGAGTTTTCAGGGTCACAGTGCGGACGTCCTCTGCCTTTCAGTCGGTCCAGTACGTGCAAGCTTGTTGTCGCGACTTTCTTGCGACTGAAATTTTCCAGGACGGTGCAACGGTCTATACCTCAGGCATTGACCAAAAGATTTCCCAATTCTCCCTTGTGAAGACGTCGGCTGCTGGAGACTTAGCATTGTCAAGTCTCTATCCTCTTCATCGTTGGGTGCAATCTATATCCCGCCGGTTACATTCTCACGATGTCCGTGCCCTTCAGACCTGGCCGCCCCACACCACATTTCCACAATCACACCAACGACACTCCCCCATAGAAATGGCCCCCATTTTGGCTTCTGCCGGGCTCGATATGTCTGTTATTCTCACTCCAGCAGCACTTCCAGACAGTACAGTGGTCCATGTGAAAAATCCGCTGTGCACCAGTACAGAGTCGACATTCGAATTGTCGTATCAGAGTCGACTGGCTTATACTTGTGGTCCTTCGTCTTCCAATGCTGTACGAGTTGCACCGAAGGCTCGGTTTGTATCGTGTATGCGAGACAGAAGTTTGAGCCTATGGAAAATCTTTCGGAAACAAACTTTCGATGAAAATTTGGAGAATGGACCTCAAGAACAACTGAATGATGGCGGGTGGGAGAAGGTCCTTGACATGGAATTCAATGTACACACGAATCTTGTTGCTAGCGCCATCTCCGACAACGGACGGTACCTGGTTGTTTCTGACTTGTACGAGACGAAACTATTCATGATAGCGAACAATGTGAGTATCTCCACTGTACTCCCAATCGACTAACTGAGAAGCGGTATTCACAAGGACAGCCCCAAACCCAGACGGATACGGAACTTCACCAACATCCTGCGATCACATCTCGCGGATTCTTCAGCCCCAACCGGGGGATTAGCTTTTGCCTTTACTCCCGACTCGTCTAAACTTATCATGGCAACCGCGGTTTCCGCACATGTGCTCGTAATCGATCTTGAAGGCGATGAGAAAACTCCCAGTGTCTTGCGAAGATTTGATCACCACCGACGAAGCTCTGTTGTGGGCGATCGGGCTATGAAGGGCCGACACAGTCGCGAAGATGTTGAAACTGCTGTCTCTGATAGTGAAATCAACTCCACGCCAATTGCTATCAATATCTTGCGGCTGGCTGTCAGCAGTGACAGCCAATGGCTTGCTTCATCTGACGATCACTCTCAGACTCATATTTTCAACTTGGACTCTGTGCAGGTAAATTTTTATCTTGCTATCCCGAACCATCTCATCAACATAACCATCAGCATCATTGTACATTACCGTCTTTCCCTCATCCTGCGCAGGCTCTTTGCTTTGACCCCTCACATCCAGACATCCTGATCCTGGGTTTCCCTAATAACACTCTTCAAATATTCAACGTCGAATTGCGTCAATTCCCCGCTTGGTCTAAACATCTCTCCAACACACTCCCTAAACGATTCACGCAATCGCACGACCCAATCCTTGGTATAACCTTCGATCCCGCAGCGGTAGAAGCCTCCCAACTCGCTCCTGCACCGAGCCAAGCGTTGTTCTGGGGTTCGACCTGGATATGTAAAGTAACACTGGACGACACTCTGGCGGCGAGCAAATCCGCGAAGAAACGGCGGCGGGAGAACATGAAACATTCAGCTCCTGTCCCACCACTGGGGCCCTCTTTTGTGACACCCACCGAAAAAATTGAAATCTCCCTGAACGAGCACTCGCGGGATTTCAAAATGCTCACTCACTTCCGACCCATTCTTTGCGTTGACTTTTTATCTCCCGGGGAATTGGTCGTGGTAGAACGGCCATTAGTAGACGTTCTCGTAAATCTCCCGCCAGCCTACTTCATACAAAAGTATGGGACATCATGACATTATGTTCCGTGTTGAAAAAGGACAATATATACTCTTGAAGATTCGTAAAGCTACAACAGGAGTGCGTGAATATAATGATAGTTGCGAGGCCTGTGGGATTTATTTTCTAGTATCTGATTTTGCTACCAAAGATGTTGATGCGCCTCGCGTCTGAGGACCACTGCAACAAAATATGAGCGCACGCGTAAAAGTCAATGAAGACTGCGTACTTCAATAAGGACAGGTACAAGGTCCAAAAGACACCGCAAGTGGACTGAAATGGCACTCTGTATGGTAATGGCATATACCGGAAATTAATGAGCTAACGGTATTAGTCCAGGGTAATATCATTATTAACAACTCGGACGATTCGTGCAAGAACAAACCTGAGCGACTGGCCACACGCTCCAGTTTGCCAGAAGGGCTGGTTGATAAATGTCTCCATATTTCTGGCGGAGTTGTTTCAAGCCACGACCTTCCATAATTCCCATAGAACCGACGAAAAAGGCGAGCTGTCATACGGTCATCAATTGCCTCCATACGTGGTCACCGCTGAACAGATACGCACACCCAACGGGGCCCTTCGATAATATATGAGATAGTGTTGTGTGTGGGGGGTGATGGACTTACATGACCAGTTGATCACACACAACTCTCTTCGAGAGAGCTTTCAAGCTAACGTTTTGGATTCCCCTCCCATTCAAAGCTCTCAAAGGAAATTGCCTTTCCAAAAAAACATTCCAACACCCGATGAGAGGAGCTGTTTTAAACGGGTGACTACCGGTTACCCTTGGTAGTTGAAGGGCACACTAGGAGACTCACAGATTGCAACACCGAAACAGAAGAAACGCAGAGTACGAAGAAAATCGTATTCTCGATAATTCCAAGGTTTCTTGTGAAGCTGTCGAAAGTTGGTTCCAAAGTTCAGAAAAGACGACTAGGAGAGGATCTCACCAAAATCTGTGATATCTGGGCGACAGAGTCTCCGAGAACGTTGAAGAAGCCGCCTGTAACGGCAAGAGTGGCATGAGGATGAGTCTTGAAAGATTGTTGGTAGACCCGGGTTATGGTAAGACTTGTCATAGCGAGAGGAGAGTGGTTTACCCCTATAGTATGCCAGCCATGTTAATCCGCCAGGGAGCCAGAGGTGGAGTCGATCGAAATCAAAGCACGTGATAGAAATACAGTATAAATCTCATAGCTATGCAATTTGGCTGCGAGGTCCTAGCCAAAACCTATGCATTATGACTACGTATTTCCTTTTACTAGTCGCCAACGACGTAAGGGTGTGATTAAATTTATGAGTCAAGACTGAGAGTTGCAAATTCTATTCATCTGACATACATGTGAATGTGATACCCTGTCGGGATGGTTGGACCATTTAAATTGACAGAAGTGGCACCGAAAAACGTAAAAGACCAGTAGGCAGGTATCTATAACAGTTGCAAAGCGCCCGACACTTCGTTGACCAATTCGACTGGTGCTTGGGTGGCTATATAAGCCAATGGGAAAAAAAAAGAAAGTGAAAGATCCTTACCAGGACCAATACCGAGCACAACCCTTGAAACATCGGCTGCTTGAGCCTGACCTCTGATCAACGAGCATTGCGTCGGTGCCATGCATGTGGTCATCTGAAAGGAGAATGGGGACTGACTTATCTTGTATCGATCGCGCACATAGGTTGAGGCTCTTTGCGATTGCCTCAAGTTCGAGCAGCTGCTCTTCTGACGTGGCTCTCAGCGCAATCTTCGCTTGTCTGTTAGAAGGGCAGACGGGGCCGTAAGTAAATATTGCATACATGGAGCAAATTTTAGGAATCACCCTGTTCGTTCCCAATGTTGCACAAGCTGTTTGACCATAAGGCGACGAAATCAGAACGCGATTTATGGCCCACCTTTGGGTTCCTCTTCATCAAGCTCCTATAACATGCCAGGGTCGCACGTCTTTCGCAGAGGAGAATCAGAACACTCCCAACTTTGGATATGAATTTTCGATGGCTTACCCACAACTCAACAAGCACCGTGTTGATATTAGTTTCATAAATCATGCTGGTCCTCGCAAATGAACATACTATGTTGAAATCACCCCCGGCGTCATTTTTAGGTCCGCGCGAACGATTAGCACGAGTTTACAAGGGCCTATGCCGCTTATTGCAGCGAGGTCGCCGTCTGAGTACTCCTCTTCAGATTCATAATAATCATGGTCTCCATTGTCTCCACTTTGAGTTGAACCACGACGTGACCCTAGGTAGAACCCTACACCGAAAGCTGTTGCAGCGATAATCGTAGCAGCCGCCACTTTCAAGAAACGATTTTGAGCGAAGGAGGTAAACATTCGGCCAACACCGAATTTCTGCTGCAGCCTCTGTCTCTACCCTCTAATCAATAGCTATGACGGCCCCTGCGGTAGCGAACGAAGACACAATGGAGCGCTCCCCATTCTCCACTCTTGAGTTATCACAACAAACGAATCAAGCCCTTTCGGATATGGGATTCTCCACGATGACCCCCGTACAGGCAAAAGCAATTCCTTTGTTATTGGCAGGGAAAGACGTCTTGGGTGCTGCCCGTACGGGATCTGGGAAGACACTAGCATTTCTTATTCCCGCTATCGAGCTGTTGCATAGGCTCAAATTTAAGCCCATGAACGGTATACTTCTTAAGCAGTTGTCAATGACCGTTCTCATACGCTGTGTTCTATAATACAGGGACAGGGATTATCATCATATCACCAACCAGAGAGCTTGCCCTGCAGATTTTTGGTGTCGCAAAAGATCTAATGGCCTGTCACTCACAAACATTTGGCATCGTTATGGGCGGGGCCAATCGGAGAGCGGAAGCAGACAAGCTAGCGAAGGGAGTGAATCTCCTGGTAGCTACCCCAGGTCGATTATTAGATCACCTCGAGGTATGCACTTCGTCGTCAAAACTCGGTTGTATCTCTTATCAAACGGCTAAGCAGAATACTAAAGGTTTTGTATTTCGCAACTTGAAAGCGCTTGTCATTGACGAGGCTGACCGAATATTGGAGATTGGATTCGAGGAGGAGATGAAAAAAATTATCTCTATACTGCCTAATGGTTAGCGTGGATTTCATCCTTTCTGCGATTCTTACCCAACAGCACGAATTTGACCCAGATAATCGCCAGTCTATGCTTTTTTCAGCCACTCAGACAACGAGAGTGGCTGATCTAGCGAGAATATCTCTTCGACCCGGACCTGTTCACGTCGATGTAGACAAGGAAGAGTCCACTAGCACCGTTTCGACATTATCTCAAGGATACGTCGTCTGCCCTTCCGATCGACGTTTTCTCCTTCTGTTCACCTTCCTCAAGAAACACCTGAAAAAGAAGATAATTGTTTTCTTTTCAAGTTGCAATTCAGTCAAATACCACGGAGAATTGCTAAATTATATCGATGTTCCTGTGTTGGATTTACACGTATGTCATTAATTATCATTTACTATTGCCAACCTCTCATAACGACCTACCTTCAGGGTAAACAAAAACAACAAAAACGCACCAATACGTTCTTTGAATTCATCAATGCCGAATCCGGAATCCTTCTTTGTACAGATGTCGCTGCTCGTGGATTAGATATTCCCCGGGTGGACTGGATTATTCAGTATGACCCACCAGACGACCCTCGTGACTATATTCATCGTGTCGGGAGAACAGCTCGAGCGGGAAAGGTAGGCAAGAGCCTACTTTTTCTACTCGAGAGCGAACTTGGTTTTTTGCGCTATTTGAAAGAAGCAAAGGTTCCCCTAAACGAGTACAGCTTCCCTCCTGATCGGATTGCAAATGTGCAGAGTCAGGTATGGCAAAAAGTTGTAGTGATGACCGAATTGCTGACGCTGTGAATAGCTAGAAAAATTGCTGCACAAGAATTATTTCCTGCATCAGTCAGCGCGAGATGCATATCGCTCATGCCTCCAAGCATACGCCTCTTACTCGCTGAAGAGGATATTTGACGTCAACGCTCTGGACTTGGCGAAAGTTGGCAAGGCGTTTGGATTTGCTGTGCCACCTCGGGTGAATGTTAACATGGGTGGCGGAAAGGGTGGGACAGGGAAGAGTGGGAAGAAAAGACGGCGAGACGAACAGGAAGAAGATGACGAAGACGAAGATGTCGGAGGTGTTCTGGACGAGGACGACACCCCGGTGCAAAATGACATGAGAGAGACGTCAAAGCAGAAGAGAATGGAGGTTCTGGGACGAAAAAAGGTGAAGAAGGAAGTTTATAGAAAAGGCCAGAATCGACAGAGAATGGCTTCGAGTGCTCAATGGAGTCGGTAAATGGCTATGTTACAGAACGTCTGTTCTAGCATACTACTATGGGGCTCAGGCACGTGGTGTGGTGTTACGACACGTTGAAAAGGGCCTGCCCTTGAGAGCACCCATCTCAACTTGCACCAAAGCCCATCCTTCAACCTAATAATCGTATCGATATGGCTACAGCTCAGGTGCGCCTGCTGTAATAATTCCGTGTACACGAAACCGACGGCTTCTTTGTGCAGCATTATATATGGGCATCTGGCCATTTTATTCTATTGATCTTTGCGACTCGTTTTTTCTTTGCCTATCTGCTGTTCAAGTCCCCTCCTCCGATGGGGTACAAAGGTGCCGGGTTTCCAGCTCAGAAAGCATACTGCAGCCTAATTTTGCATTCTCAGTTAGCTTCACGGGTGCACTCGTAAGCTATGCAATTGTATGCCAGTGAGTCGCACTCTTCACCACTTTGTGGAAGCATAACATCACCGTCCTGTCCCCAGCAAATCCATCGGGGTATGTTGTTTTTACACCTTGAAACCACATTCGCAGCTTATGCCCGCGAAATTCCAGACCGTTCAACCTAATTTTGCTTTTGTGAGACGAGCGCTGCTTGATGAAGTAAGGAAGTGAAGCGTTTCCCGAAAGTATCCTCATTATTTTTCGCAGAACGTTCAATATTTTCTATTGGCTTTCTTCTGGTGGAGCTCTACGCCGATTGCCAGTGCGTTGATGCGGTAATCTTTGAACCACATAATTCTTTAACTTTCTTTTGCAGTTGCATTGCTTCCATACATGATGTTCTCGCTATTCCACGCTCTCACGTTTACTCGGACGACTTTGATGCCTCAATTCCTCGCACCAGGGCCCCCCACAAGTGCAGGGGGACCCCCTCAGCCCCACCCAATGGCTAAACGGTTACAAGTTTTGGTGAAAAGTACGTGTTTACCCTCTCTGGGTCTTACAGCCCTTAGTTCTAACGTTGTGCAAAGCCTACTATGACCCAGCCATGAAAGTGGTTGCGTACATTGAACTGATCATCTTCGTTCGCGTCTTGCTTGGCACCATCACACTCCAAAATTCCCTTCTTTCGCTGATTGTTTTTACACACTTCTTGCGCCAGCGATATTACCAGTCTGCTTTCACCCGTAACGCTTTTGCATACACCAGCGGACACATTGACCGCTACCTGAGCCGTCCTGGCAAACCGCCTGTCCTTCTTACCGTATGGGATAAGACAAAAATTCTCGTCCACAGATGGGCTGGAAGTACGCTCGAGCCTCGAAATGCTGGTGCTGGTGCTGGTGCTGGTGCAGGTGCAGGGGCCGCTCCTCGGAGGTGATGAGGGCGTAATGGTTTTCGGTATATTTCTTGCTATTGCTAAGAATACTGTCGCAGAATTAGATGGCAATCGGAACCTTGAGAATGGGTTGTTGTATTTTCTACTTGGTCAACGCCACCAAGAACAAGCGCGGACAAACAGAGGGTGATCTTTGCCCGACGCTTCGTTCTGCAGGACACGAACAGCCTCCAGGTGTTCCATGTCCCGTATCCCAGTAGCGTCTCTTTCTCCTTCTCAAAATCGTGTTTCCGGCGCCAGCCCAGTCCCCTTTCCTGGAGAACGAGCGTCTTCTCCCCTCCCCGCAAGTCGCCAAATTCACCACACGACGCCATCCGTATCAATGTCTTCGCTCTCCGGACTTCAGGGGTCCGTCTCAGAGACGAGACGGAAGCAGTCCAAGAAAGACGAGGTGGGTGTTCGAATTTGACGAGAGTGTGTTTTAGAACATTGCCGCGGCCCGCCCGGTACTGTCATGCATCGCAGTATCATTAACGCGTTTTTTTCAATTGCATTCAACTCCCGTTTGAAAGAAGCTATTGATAATCATCACCCAAATCACCGCAGGCAATACGCCGAAAAATTGAATCTGAACTTTCAAGAAAACGAACGATCTCTACCACCCATGGTCCGCCTGGATACAATAAACGCGGAAGCAAACCTACACTTTCTAAAGGCACTGTTGCTGCTCTCAAGCCAAGCCCTGCACTAACCGTCCCAGAGAATATCACCGTCTCTGAAGCCAGTCAATTATGTGCAGCCAAGAGGACCGATTGCGTGCTCGTTGTAGACGACGAGGAGGGACTTAGTGGTATATTTACCGCGAAGGATTTGGCTTATCGGGTTCGCTCCCTCGTCGTCCCAGATGCTGGACGATTAATAGACGCCCTTGTTAGGTCACAGCAGATGGACTTGATCCACATACCACACCCGTGCATCAAATTATGACACGGAATCCTATGGTTACTCGTGATTCCACCAGTGCAACAGAAGCGCTGCAATTAATGGTCTCTAGACATTTCAGACATCTGGTGAGTTTTATTCATTTGCTTGTCGCCCCTCGAATATGATGTTATCACAATGTTAGCCTGTCTGCAATGAAGAAGGAAATGTCGTTGGCCTTCTCGACATTACCAAAGTCTTTCACGATGCTTTAGGGAAGCTCGAACGCAGTTCTTCTGCTTCAGAGAAACTCTACAGCGCCTTGGCCGGTGTACAATCCGAACTCGGCACTGGAATGGGATCGAGTCCCCAAGCCGCAGCTATGCTTGCATATGTTGATGCTCTGCGCGAAAAGACCGCGTTGCCGGATCTGACAACCGTCATGGATGTGCGCACTCAACCCGCGACAGTTGGACCCAAAACCAGTGTCAGAGATGTTGCAAAACTCATGAAGGAACGCCGGACAACGGCTGTCTGCGTCATGGAAGGAAATATCCCTCCAACACCAGGTGCAGGACCGCCACCCAAAATTGCGGGCATCTTCACGAGCAAGGATGTTGTCTTGCGTGTAATCGCTGCTGGCCTGGATGCCAACAGGTGCGGTGTCGTGAGGGTTATGACACCTCATCCTGACATGGCCCCTCCCACTATGACCATTCATGATGCTCTCAAGAAAATGCACAGTATGTCTGATAACGTGTTCCCTTTTCACGCCGACTGAGTGCTTGTAGACGGTCATTACCTCAACCTGCCGGTCGTTGAGAATGACGGCCGATTGGTTGCAATCGTGGATGTACTCACGCTTACCTATGCGACGCTGGAGCAGGTCTGAAAAGTTTACTACGTATATTTTCCGTACTCACTCTGCGTTGATAGATGAACGCTATGAGTGCGGAAACCTCTGGCCAAACTGCGGAAACAGACGGCGGACCCATGTGGGGTCGCTTCTTTGACTCGATCGGGCAGGAAGATACCGAGTCTGTCATGTCAGGCTCCCACCATCTGGCCGACCAGCCTTCGCCGAACCCTCGCTTGCCACAATCTCCGCATTCTGAAGTACATCCCGACGACTCTGCATCTGTCGGCGATGACGACCCTGCGTCTGCCCTAGAAAGTTATCCTCGAAAAAAAGGCGTTTCGGTGCCCTCTGTCACGGGTCCTGTTCCAGTTCCTCTGGATGATGGGACATACGTGTTCAAATTCCACACACCCAGTGGAAGGACTCACAGGTTCCAGGCTCGCCATGACGACGTCGAGCATTTGAGGGACATCGTTTCAGGGAAATTGTCGACCGACCCCTTCTTTACTGAATGGGTGCCATTGAACGAGTCGGACGCGCGACCGGACCCTCTAGACTTTCAATTATCATATACTGATGCAGATGGTGATAGTGTTCTTATTACATCAGGACATGATGTTACGGACGCAGTGAAGATTGCTCGAGCGGCTGGTGTGGACCGCGTTGTTTTGGTCGTTCAAGGGGGGAAAGGGTGGAAAGAGACGTCTGAAAAGAAAAATGAGGCGCGTTTAGCCGTTGCAACAACCCCTCCTACAGAAGAACCCAAAGCATTGGATAGTGCTGAACCTATTTCCGCGAAGAACGTATCGATGACACCTTCTCCTGGCCTTCGCTCGGGACCTGACGATGTGATGGGCATCCCGAAGGATTTGCTTTTACCCGCCAGCATCGGTGCGTTGGCTGTGGTGATTATTGGCGTGTTCGCCATCTCTCGCTTCACATCATCGAGGTACTAGGCTATTCCTGCTCGAGATGTAATCGTACGATTATCTTCGCTAGTCGGAACCCCACAAAATTTCTTCTTCCCTATCTGTCGCGGAATCATTGCAGACCGTAGAGTAAATATAATCCTTAGCTCCAAAAATGCTCTTTATGGTAAAATGGCCAAGTAGTCACGTGCGTTTCGTTAAGATAATGAGCTGGGTTGAAAGGTAACATCATAGACCAGCCACTGCGAAAATGGTGTCGAAATCAGAACGAGAAAGCATTATCTCGGCCTTGGTGGGTATTTCCTGTTCACCTTTTGGCTTATTCCTGAACCAGACTAGGCGTCTACAATTTTCTCTGCTATGTTAGATG
The DNA here is from genome assembly GCA_951640195.1 of Porpolomopsis calyptriformis. Lineage (NCBI taxonomy): Eukaryota > Fungi > Basidiomycota > Agaricomycetes > Agaricales > Hygrophoraceae > Porpolomopsis > Porpolomopsis calyptriformis. The sequence goes on from OX621164.1 coordinate 1,510,139, forward strand.
ACGTCGTCTTAGACGCTGCCCTACAATCCCATCATGAAATTACACGCAGCAGAGCGATTTGCCACGTGTGCAACACTCGGTACGCCATGTGCGCATGAACATCTTTAAAGTTGCTGAAAGACCCTTGCTCCCTTAGCTGTGGCTTGGGTATGACTTTAGATCTTCCTGTAAATATATGGAGTTTCACGCCCGCCTTTCTGTTGACAAAGGCCATGTTCCTGGCCCTTCAAATTTTGTGTCTCAAGCTGTCCCACCGCCATCAAGACCGACAACCCCCGCGTTAGAACCAAAAACTGCAGGCACTAGCACCCCGACAAGTATCAAGACTGATGGAACCATATATCTCAACTGCGTAAACTGCGGTCGACCCGTAGGTACCATTGTACCCCTCCCTAGTTCTCTTTTTATCTTCACACTAGGTGTCCTCAAACCGCTATGCCCTCCATCTTAGTTCCTGCCTGGGAATTGGAACCGGTACGCGAAGGGGGGCAGCACGAAGTATCCACACCAAACCGAAGTTGTCACAATCATGCGTACATGATTTCTTTCTTGCTGATGAACCTTGTGTAGCAACTCCTCAGAAGGGGGTAGATCAGATTCTCCGTCAGAAAGTGGAAATATATCAGACAGCTCTAAAGAGAAGGGAAAATCGAAGAGTAAGCTTGCAGGTACCTCATGAATATCTCATTTTCATGTTCCGTTGATAACTGTTCTTTCATCGCAGACGAAGCAGAGTTTAACTTGAAACGCAAGCGGGTGAATGTAGTAGCATATTGAAATTTGCGGTTACTAAATCTCACTGCTTCAATACAGCCGGGCTCCCCCCAACTTTCGCCGCTTAAAAAGCAGAAAAAACAAAAGGCGCCTGGTATGTGTACAAGACAATTTGAATCATCCGAGCTGACGAATTTGCTTAGCCTCACCAGTTGCCCGCCTCAAGACAGACCCTGATGTCCCCGGACACTCAAGTACTGTATGTCAATCGACTTGGACCCACGTTTACTATCTGAATCCCTCATCTCCTTAGCCGCATCCCTCCACATCCCAGTCGAAAGTTCCTTCGAAACTGCGCGAATCATCATCCTTCATGGAACGTGAAAGGTCCTCCTCCCCCTCTTCCCCCTCCCCCTCACCGGACATTCCGCTTGCTCCAACGCCTATTCCAATATCTTCCGCTCTCTCGATCCATAGTCCTCTAACAACTCCGGCCAATGGGGTGGGAAAGAAAAAGAAAGGTAAAGCAGCGGGTGGCCCGCCTAAGCGTCCGAGTCCCCCGCGACCTCCTCCTCCTCTCGTAAGAGTACCTGAACCTGAATACCTTGTTGGTGAGTCTGACTTACATATATATGGTTCCTTTCCAACACCGAGATGAATTGTAGATGTTGAAGGCGAAGAGACTGGATCATCCACTGATACTGCCCCTAGTCCTTAAAATCACACATAACAGGAAGTTTTTATGAGTCACATTTGTATCACAGACGTCTTTCGATTGCACCACTAATGGCACGCATGTATCTCCTCTACGAAGAGCCCTCAAATGGAATAAAGGAATAAGCATTGATGGAATTCATCATTGTCCTGACGTACGCAACGGCGCCTTCGATGGAAATAATCCCCACAAGCAGAATAAGGCAGCGGCTTGCGCAACTGTAACATAAGTGAGGATGTGCGGACCTTGGATGTTGGATATCGTGCCGGTTATGAAGGGGAAGAATGCTGTGGGTGTTCAAATTGTCAAAGACATCAAGGAAAGAAGTGGACTAAAGCTGACCGCTTCCGAAACTTGCAAAAGCCGAACTGCGGAGAATGTAAGTGAGTATCAAGGCGGGGATCTGAAAGAAACGGGACTACATGATTGCCATAGAGACCAACTGAACATCTGTAGGCAAAATGTCATTGGCCATTCTTAGCGTACCAGGAAAGAGGGGTCCAGAAAGAAAGCCGACGACAGCAGTGGAGAATGCATTCTCCACGTTCGAGTTGACGAACCAGATAAGAAGCTGCATGACGATCATAATTCCTGGAATGAGTTGGAAGACTGAGTTTAGGCTATAGTGACGTGCAAGCCAAACAAACCACTAAGATCGAGGTTAAATGAAATCGGAAATAAGGTAAGGAAAGACTCACATGCAAGCTTGGATGATGTACTTCCTCTGAGTGAAATTCAGGCTGAAGCAGGAAGAGAGCGCCCGTTAGAACGGCATTTAATGTAGGAGAGGTGTGTGCCCTACGAGGGGGTATAATAGCCCCAAATGAAACGACTGATGGCCTGACCAGCCCAAAACCCACTTGTCACATAACCGACGGTATTCGGGTTTGCATGCTATCATATAATATGATGAGCATCTGGTGAACTATCGATAATACGTGGGCACCTACTCTTGTGACCAGAAGATATGTCGCCATCTGCATCTCGGTTAGGGGGAATCAGTAGAATTCGCCAGATACGTGAATCGAACTGACAAAGCCTTGTGTTGTGGTCTCGCTGGATGCATGGACAACGAAGGTGAGATAGGTCCTGTCGCAACTCTTGACATGAACAAACCTTCCACTCTGAATCCAGCTATACATGGAAAGGGCCCACTGGTAGGGCATGCAGAATGTACGCTTAAGAGCTGATCCTGATATTAGAGAGAGAAAGAACCCAATTAGGAGACATTGAACTCGCTGTCTTTTGGAGGAGGTGCATCTAGAAGAGATATAGAAGACGGCGTTTCTCCACCCGCCAATGGCAGTTCTGATTTAAAAACAGCCGCAAAGTTATCGCCACGGCTTAAGGAGCTGGAGAGTTGCAAAGCAGCCTGCAGATCGCTCTTGAATTCTGCAAGAGTTGGTCGGAACGCATACGTGAGAAAGCATATGTTCATCGCCGAGATAATAAGAGACCCAGAATAAAAGTGTGGCCAAGGAATCCCCTTCGCGATAAGAGTCTGGCAGACAAATGGGGAAGCAAATGCGCCAATACCTTGGAAAAACCAAGAACAGAAGAATGTTATTTCAAAAAGCCCAGGGGAGGACAAGTGACGCACTCCAGAATCCGAAAAGAGGGCCGAGACATTTTTTCGGCGTCGATGCAACGTAAGCATTCCTGACAACAATCAATTTCGGGTATACGAGCATATAACAAAGCGAAATGTTTACAAGGTGGCTGCATGCAACGATTAGTGATAAACAAGAATCACCAAGTAATTACTCACAAGTCAAGTACGCGCGTGCGAGTGCAGCAACACTGTAGGCTAAAAGAATAATGGCGTAATCGCATTTGATACTCATGAGCATAAAATATCCAGCATGTAACATGCCAGCCAGGACCAAAGTCAAAAATCTAGCCTGAGAAACTGAATGTCCGGTTGCGCCACAGGTTTTGAAGGACGAAGATCGGCAAAAGAGGCGAGTAATAAGGGGGAAAGCAGGAAAAATTGACCTGTTGGTAGAGGCAAGATAGAAACGACCCAAAATTTTCATAACGCGTTCTATAAGAAGTGTTCCAATGGCAAACCTGAGAAAATATAGAGGTTGGCTCAAAAATGCAACGGTATAACACTACATACCCAAGGCTACCAGCAGCGAATAGCAATGACGAGGTCATATAATTCAATTTGAAGTCGGCTTCAAAATCTGCGAGGGTATTTAGTTACCATTTCCTACATCCGAGGCGGGCGGTGCATACATGGCAAAATGGCACCCGTTACTAATGAAAAATGTCAACTGGATGGAAAACAGAATAAAAAATATCAAGGACAGACTTCCGTCTCCCCATCCACAAAGGAAGTAGGCAAAGAAAGCACTGAAAAGACGCCGCCTCATGGGATTATATTCGGCGTATGCGGTTGTAACGACATCCCCCATCAACGAGTTCTCTTGGCTACTCAAAGCGGCAGGGAGGGATGGTCGGGTGAAATTTGCGGCAGAAGTAGGAGAGGCGAAGCAGGGCATAGAGAGGCAAGTAGAATCGCCGGGCAGATGTGCATCGGACGGTGTTGAGATGGGTGGGACATAGGTGTGAGGCACGAGAGGGTGAGAACCTGGTTCGTCCGGTAGATCATCAGCAATAGCACAGTCCTCAAAGTCGGCGGGACGTTCATCTGACAAAAGTCGAGGAAGTGAATCAAGGAGACGAAACGAGCTTCGTCGCCTGACTCGCAAAGAGTTGCATTCCACAGTTGACGGCTGAAGGAGGATGGAAGTCATTGTACACCTTTTCGACGGCCACCAGGCGATTTAAATACAAAAATTTGGGGTGGTTATCACACATCGACGGAGGACGGCTACTTCCACAACGGCAATAGATCATAATGCAGAATAGGATCCGGTAGACGCCACAAGTTGTCCTAGTGGTGCTAAAGGTCAGCACTACCCACGGGAAACAGCCTCGGACCGCAAAACATCACCTGTGCGAAAATCTGGAGGGCCCCTGCTATATAACCATTGGGCCGACAAACGCGTCGTCGAGCAAAATACCAGGTTTGGTAAAATCTCATTAATCATTATCAGGTTGACACGTAACTCATCCTAGATTTCGTGCTCCCCATGACCTGGATGTCCCGACAAGTGGAAACTGGACCCTGGCTTGATATCTCTCCGCTTTTACGTCGCACCCCCACGGCAGGTACGATGAAAAGGAATTCCAGAAAAATCGGGAAATCAACATAAGATATCGGATTCGGGGTATGGTGATATTTAAGAGGAACGTAATAGTTTGGTTTTTAGGGGAGGAGATCATTGTTTGTCTGTGTTGTGATTTTAGCATGCGTCAACTATCCGCCGCCGCAAGCTATCTTGCGTTGATTCTTGGTTCGTTATCGATTGGCTACTACGCAGGGACTCGGTCGACGAGAAATGTATCGGCAACGGAAGGCAAGGACGATGATGACGAGTACAAGCTGGTCTGTTACTGTGTACATGATTATACATATTTAGACCTCCAGCTGACACGGTCCGCGTCTCCTTCTAGGCCCTTATCGTAAGGTCGGACTTGAGAATGTCTGTCGGAAAAATCGCTGCTCAGTGAGTTGTAAAGGCGATCGTTTCCATTCCCGTTTGTGATCACCATGGGCAGATGCTCGTGAGATCCCCTCCCGGTCGTACTTGTCTCCATTGTTCCGCTAACCCTGCATAGTCACGCGACATTGGCGTGTTATCAAACGCTCCATGCTTCCAACCCTTCAGTACGTCTGATACGTTTCCGATGCAGACATCAGTGCTTTAACCATCCTTTGCAGATGCTCCATCAATGGGAGCGTTTGGGGTATGCCCTGTTTTACACCTTCCCCTTATGCAATCGGTGATGTCAGCAGCCAGCCCAAAGTAGCCCTGCGGTGTGCCAATGAAGATGAACTTGTTCACCTGCAAGCTGAAGCTCGGAGCTTGAGCTTGTGTGCCTGCCCGATACAAGATGCGTGGGTCGTTCACTCTCATGCCTAGTGTTTTTGCAAGGTGTCACCAAATTATCACAGCGGAAGGACGCAAGTTGCAGCCGGATCGAGAACTGTTCTTGGTATTGGTCCTGGTCTGTGGGGTTTCTAAGTGGAGGATACGTCTATTAACCGCACTTCTCAGGTCCCGCTCAGCTTGTGAACAAAGTCACTGGGAAATTGCGCCTTCTCTGAGCGTAGTTTGTAGAGTCTGTAGCTTGACATCCGCCACCAATAACAAGCGCCAACAAATATTTTTGAAGCCAGACCGTGGCGTGCACAGCTAATCGACCTTGACATCAACACACTCCTTACTTCCTGATTCGCAGGTCGGTTCAGACGGCGTTCACTCTTTACTTGCGTCCAAATGCTTGCGGAACACTCCAATCCTTCGGACCGCTCACGTCACCTCTCCCAGTATAGGCCCCAACAAAACACCTTCGAGGCCTCTTATGATAGTCTAATCGATAACCACCCCTCACCTTACTCCATGAATGTTCAGCACCAAGTTCACGCTGCTCAACCTTCACCAGACGAGCATCGTAGAGCATTAAACCCGATACAATCGTACTCGAGTGAATACACTTCGAAAGCGTCGAGTGAAACGACGAATAACACACCCCGCGCCTACCCACCCTCCCCAGTCATCAAAGATGTCGAGCCCCGAGGATTCTGGCAAACAGTAGGTTGTCTTGAATGTTAGATTTTCAAAAATCACTCCCCACTCCATCACCAGATTTTACCCGAATCATTGGCGTGTCGGCTATATGTCATCACGGTTCTCATCGAAACAACTATAGATTTGGCTATCGAGGGAGATTTGCTCATCCGTTTTCACGAGGCAGACCTAGGAGAAAATCAAAAAATGCCAGTTTATCTGACCGTCTTTGCTATTGCCCAGTGAGATTTCTTTTTTTCTTTCTTTCTCTTCATCATGCCAATACTTTACGCAAAGCGTTTTCCAGTTTGCGATGGCTCTTGATGCCGTCTATGCCCGGAACACGTTGCAATTTCTCTTCTTAACGTAAGCCACTGATGGTCGCTGCCTCTCGTCTCGCTAACGTCCCATTTTCAGTATCTTCAATGCCTTACTCCTCGTGTTCGCTGTCATACAAATCTCTGAAATCCGTCGTTCAGTTTCACAAATACCGTCATTGGGTTCTGATGGCATATCTCATGTCCCTGTCGGCGTTCTCACAGCGACCCTTCCCGTCGTTATTTCCATTGCAGAAGTAGCGTACATCGCGCTCGGCGTAAAGATCTATCACGAGTTTGGGTGGAAGATTTACAAGTTCCTTGGCGCCGATCGAAAAATCAAAAAGTTGTATGCCAGGTATCAGATATTTCAATGTCTGATCAAGTTCGACGTTTTCTTTTGGGTCGGCTTTTCCGTGCAGTTCATCTCCCTTGTGCTGCTACAGAAGAGAGACTGGGAATTTTATATCACCTGTGCGGCGCTCCCTGTTTCCCTCGTTTTACTTGTAGAAGGCTACTTGGCGGCGCGCCACGAAAACAAGGCAATGATGCTTACGTTCATGTCTGGGTGCGTTGGCGCACTGGTATATTTTATCTACAAGGTGCGTTCCCTTGCTCAGCGCATAAGGTCGCAGGAGCGATGTTGAACTTTTTGGCTAGCTCTTCAAGGTCATCAAGTATCGACAGGTCCCTCCGTTTTTAAGCATTTCGAAGTCACTTGCCACTTTTTGTAAGTTGGTTATATCTAGCCTCAAGCTTGTGTTGACTGGTCCCCGTAGCTGTGATTTCCATCGTTTTGCTTGTTGCGACGTTCGTTTTTGCTGTTATCCTCATTCGGAATTTCGGGCGTGGGCTAAAAGAGTCAAGTCTGTATCTCTCCTTCTCTCGACACCCGCTCCCTAATTCATGGTTCATTTAGTCGACCGAAACCAGAACCACCACCTGAAGCACTTGTCACTCTATGGTTCAGAACATGGCCGTACGGCGAGTAAAACACTCAATCGCATGAGCATTGACTAAAGTGCTCACGACCTTCATGCGCTTGTACTCATACTCGTCGGCGGCGCGACATGGCTTTGACGCAAATTCTCCGCACCACATTTAAAGTATATCATATTCTTAATCGACGTTTGGATATCGTTGCTGGTCTACGTTCAAGCGTTTCTCTTCTATTATTTTCCACCCTCATTCAAATCTCCCTCCGCACTATTGCGCTGTCATCGGACATGTAAATTTTATGTACATGTACAGTACAGCACACCCAGCCAAAATCCCCTTGCTTGTTTACCCATATTTGTCGTTGCCAACGTTGAATGCCGCCGAACTTGTACACATTTTTGTAATGTCCCAGCGGTCAGTAGAGAAGCAATTCGTGCTTTTCGTCACTCGTCTGACGGTGGTTTTCCAAGTATTGGACCGTCAAATTCTCTTCGCGATCGGTCAGCCCTCTTGGGTGTAACGCCACCTGCATCTGGACGGTCGTCACCATTTGAGGACCGCCTGCCTAATGGCCATCGCTTTGCCGATGATCTCGAGGGTCAAAATGACGAGCAGCTGGAGGGACTCAGCGCAAAAGTCAAGATACTGAAGGATGTGAGTGAGTCGCGCTATGCCATTATATATTTTGTCCGAAAATTTGGAATGCGACTGATCGTGTTCATAGATCACCATTGGGATTGGGAAAGAGGTGAGGGAGTCAACAGTACAGCTAAGCCAAATGGTATGCTGTCCTCGAATGTCCGATGGCAATATTCTCAAGTTACATCATACAGAACGACGCATTTGCGGAGACTTCTGGGATACTCTCGGGGACATTTCGAAGAATGAACAATATGGCGACGCGGCAGGGATGTCGATGGCTGTGGTATATAGTATTTCTTGTAATCGTTTTCTGGTTCTTCATCGTCGTGTGGTGGTTTCGACGGTGACGTTTGCTTTTACATTTGTTTTGTGTCCAACTCGACGAGATCATTACAATATTACTGGGACTGCCACAAAACAATCCAAGCTGAAGAAATAAGATATGGAAAAACGATGGTTATGGATGTCTGCGAAGCATCGCATTGCCAATTTCCCATATCATCTTCCTTCGCAAATATGGGATGTCCCGCTGATGGAAATTGAAGGTCTCCTCACCCCTTGAGATACTTTCGAGGAATTGGCAGGTAAAGACGCCGCAGTCATATCCATTCTCCTGCTGAGGAGTGTCCTGTGGGAAGGTGTTACAATGAGGCCGCGACATGGGACAAAAGATACTAACCGGAAGGGTATGATCCTCCCAACCAGTAAAATCAAAGGGCTTCTTTTTTTTGTTCCGGTGCTCGGCATCCAAATATGAGCGTAGAAGCTGCGTTTGCAAACATGTATCACTGTGATAATCTCCTGGGCATTCGGACTCACTCTGTAAACCTGGTTGTGGTCCAGGTTCATGCTGTCGTATGACTCTATTCGTTTGCGGCGGAAATTGATTGCCGCACAGGTCCAATGAGTGTTGTCATGATTCACCGGAATAATGATGAGATCCTTTTGAAACAGGTCGAACTGGTGTGGGAGTGGAGCCGTGAAGGTGTGTTCTAGAATTCTAGTTGTACAAACCTTGCCTTTTTCGTCCATTTTGCCAATCGACCTTTCTCATACCCCTCTCCTTTGAGTTTTGACCAGAAAAAGGTGCTGAAGTAATGCACGTTCAATGGCATTTCCTTTCCTGCACCACGTAAACTGGGGATTTCCGATCTCGACATAATAAGTTGGCCATAGAAGTTGACAACCTCGTCGTTCAACCATTGGCGAGGTTTGAGGCGGGATATGTCCTTATCTGTGACCTGCTCCCTTGCAAACTTGGCAACGACACCTTTCATGGCCAGGAAAGCATCAACCGCTGCCTCGTCTTCGCGAGGGAGGGTGGCGGGTAACGGAGCTCGCTTTGGACGTAAACGACGCTCAATTGCTTCGTCCTTGGCCAAAGTCTTCAATCGAAGTTCCTCGAAAGATGGGATCAAGGGCTTGGGGGGAAGTGGTCTAGAGTTGCACGAGATTTGCGAAATTTCACGGTAAAGGGAGGGAAAACGACTTACCCATCAAGAGTTTCCCGAGCCTTTTGGATCGCGCGCGCAAGGAAGTCTAGATTTAATTCCTAGACACAAATGTAAAGACGGGAAATGACCCCGAATAATGCGACACATACATCGGAGTGTCGTCGTTGCGGGTCGGGCGCTACGGAATCGGAACCTAAGTTGACCAATGAGGGGGAAGCTTGTTCAACAAACGAGTGTTAATGTGGGTGGTCAAGGAATTCAAATCAACGCACTCAAACGCTTGTTGTGGCCTCCGAGGAGATCTAATTTGGCTTGATAGTCGATATAGCCTATAGTGAAAGGAGTGAACTTGAAGTTCATCCCAAATGCAACGATCCTACCTTGGAATGTTGAATAATCTGAGGTGTATCCTAAAGCATTCCGAAATGTTACAAACATCGCACAAAATAAGTCTACAAAAGGTCGTACCATGAGCACGCTTCAGATTGTAAAATTCCTTGGACAACTCTTCAAAGTGCTTTTGCCGGTTCGCTTTCAAAGCATCTTTATGCTGTAGGAACAAAACGAGAATTATTCAAAATCGTCGAAACATTTGAGGAAGGGATTACCTGTTTGGCGTATATATGTTCCCTATTGCGATATTTTCTCGGAATTCCGTTTACAGCTTCTCCGATGGCCCTAGACGGTGTATAATGGGTTTTTCCATCAAGCTTCATGTGGTACGAGAAGGATGGTATGGACGTAGCCGAAGAGGATGCAATCACAGTCGACGAGCGTGACGTATTGCTTTCGGTTGTTGTTAATCTTGACCCAGAATGTTGTGGTGGGGGTAGGGAAGGTTGTGAGTACGAAGAAATAATTCCGGAAGTGGAGACGGTGTGTGTCGTGGGCCGAGGTGCGGACCCGTTCAGCATTGGCCGGGATGGTCCAGCTATAGAATTAATCGCTCGCTTTGGGTTAGTCCACTGACGTGATTCAAAAGGTGTTGAGGACGCGGAATCTGTTGAACTAGGTTTTCGGAGCGAAGTAGGCACCGGCCTAGTCCGTGCGGACATGCTCAACATCGACTGTGGAGGGGCAGAAGATCCCTTTCCGTCGGAGAGCTGAGGTAACGGTTTTGTCGACGATGACACGGCCCGTGTCTGTGGCTCACCGTTTGTCCGCATCCCTGACCATGATTCGGCCTGCGATGGAGAATGTCCGTAGAGTGCGAGGTCAGGAGAAACTGATCTCCTGTGTTCTGGAGGACGTCGCGAGGGAGAGGGTATGGGGACGGAAGATAGCGATGTAGGTGACGCATTGTACGTTTTGGTTGGTACCGGATCGGATTGGAGGGATTGGAGGGAATGGACGAGGGGCTCTAAGAGGGAATAGCGTGGTGGCGGTAGATTACTGTTGAGGTTGTTGTGTGAAGCGGGCGATGGGACGGGAGGGAGAAGTCTCTGGGTGTCACCTGTGTTCCTCATTACATCTTGTGAAGACATATTATTGAGTTGTGGAGGGCGGATTGATGTGGGCGGGGTTGTGGTTGGTGATACATCGCTGGCTCTGGTCGTTTCAGATCGTGGAGGGGAAGGTACTGGTGTTGGCGGCTTATTTCGGTGTCGGGGAGCGTGCTCGGGTGATATGTCATAAGAGGAGACATATAAAGGCAGGATGTCAAGCGTTTTAGGTGCTGTTCAAGGGACCTTCGATATCGGCGATGGTAACACCTAACTTGCACTTACCTTCCATGACACGGGTGAACGTCTCACCAGCAAACTTCCGGAGGCGAGTGCTGAAGCTCTTCCAGCGAGATATAATGCCCTCGAATTGAGAAGCACTGGGATTTCCACCGGTAGGATGCTGTCGGGTTATCCTGGCGTGCTTTGTTGGTGGAGCGCGAATGTCGGTTTCCGACGCCTGTCTTTTCATGAGAAGGCGTTGAGGTAGGCTTTGCACGCGTGCATGCACAAACAGGGATGGCTTCAGGCCTTTTGTGTGAGATAAACGCGACGATGCAAGAGTGGATCGCCAACGGAAGGAGGAGGAGAGCAATCGTTTAGCGGACGGACGGAGGTTGGAGTGGTCAGCTTTTGAATTTCAGCCTGTCACGGGTCGGTCACAAAAATCTTGTTTTATTATGTAATAAATATTCTATCTTTCATCCCTGGCAAGCAAAACATCTGGAAAACAATTTAATTAAACGGTTGGACGTCAAAGGAGAGAGAAGCAGACCTCAAAGATAGTTTCGGATGGTACTCCCCATCCTCTTACACCTTGCGCGGCATTGTCCACCATCGTCCCAAGCATAACGCCCACGACGGCGCCACTTTTTTCGTCAACAATCGGTCCACCACTTGCGCCGGATGTCGGGGGAGGATCGAAGAACAAGTGTGATAGCGCATCATACGTTCCGGGCTAGAAGGCGACGCGTTCGGTTGTGTCAAGAGAACTCGTGTATAATACGCACTTGCGTTTCACGGCCTGCAAAATCACGGTAGCCTAGAATCGTTCCGCGTACCCACTTGCTCCACATCCCACCCACCCATGGCTTCCACCCGGGTTCGTTTGGTAAACGATCGGCCACGAAATGAGCGCGTATGGGAGTATTGGGTTGCGCAGGATAAGGGCACACAGGCAGCGACTTGAAAAACGGGCCAGGTTTCGATAGCAAAATGAGATCGGAGCGTTGCAGAGCCGACAGGATGGTCGAGACGGGCCGTATGGAGAGTGACTTTTTGAAACCTGAGATTACAAACGAACCAGAAGAAAAATGTTCCGATCTGCGAGCATCCGGTTGCAACAGTGGCGATCGTCTGATCTGAGCACGTACGATGAGGCTATGACTGGTAAAAAGAGGGGTGCCTGAACACGACTTGCCTCCTCCAAAGTGTGTGCACAAGTCAAGACAAAGGATTCCGTCCCTCTTCGTCCTTCGCAGTCCAAAGCGAAACCTGAACACATAGTCATCTTGTAATCTAGCCCACGTTGAATACAGTGTGCTATCATAACGACCGCATCCTCATGGGTGCTGCCGTCAAAATGAACGCGTCTTTGCTCCGAGGGTTGCGGCTCGTACGGTAACGAAGCATCGAGAACATGACCCGAGCGCTCGACATACTGCTCAATGAGCTCAGGGATCCCTTCTTGTGTTTCTGAGAGGGTGGAAAGAATTTGGTCGTCGAGGTCAGCCTTTGGGTGAGTGTCGGGAGTTTGCGGGGGAGGAGCGATGATGGTGGGTTTATGAACCGTGGCAAATGGTCGAGTTTCCAACGTATAACGCCAACGGGCAACGTTGGTCACTCTGGTTGCGATAAGTTGCTTTAAAAGGAGCATCAAGGCGGGTTAAATCTACTCGGAGACTATCACACTCCAGTCACTTGGTATGGCACCGGTCTGTCTACCCACGAGCTCTTTCCAAAGTGGCCTCGAGACAGGTCCCATCCCGTCCTCACCAGTTGGAATGTGTATATCATTGCCCATATACCCAATCCTGTCCACTGGGGAAATAACAGCAGCAGTTCCTATCCAACGCAAGCCGTAAGCTTCCTGAAATCCCACTAGCATGATGGACAACGCACCTGTTCCGAATAATTCCACTAGTGAACCAGTCTGCGAGGCAGTTTGGACTTCTTTCATGGTCACCGGCCGCTCGGACACCACAAGACTGTCGGGAAGATTGGGTAGCCGTTTGAGACCGGCTATGTGCTCTCGGGCAAGTGCGAGCACCGAGTCTCTTGTGACGCCAGGGAGAATCATCCCATCAAGTGGAGGTGTAACGAGTTCGGTAGCTGGTAGCGAATAAACACCCAAGTAAGCAAAAACAAATCAAAGCAAGCCTACCCCCATCATCTTTCTTTAACACAACAAACAGATTCATAGTGCCGACCTGCAATATTCATTTAGAATCATTATGGAACCCAAGGGGGAGAAAGCTTATGATACCTCGGTGAGATAATGTTCAGGTCCCTGTAACCACAAGTTCTGCACGTATCCAAGTGCTGCGGCCTTTTTTTGCGGCATAACACCAGGGGCGTAGTTCAATCCCAATTTATAGGCACCCGTTCCTAACGTGATATTTTAGAACGAGGAAAGGAAATAAGCAATTACATACCACCTGGAGCCGCCCGGCTATATTCCGTTGTTCCATAGAGTGCCACGGGTTTAAAGCCCTGTGGGTAATATGGGCCCACAGGGCTACATATGACAAAAAGGAGTGCTTGGGTGGGTGGAGCAACACCGATGAAGTTTTGGGTACCAACTAAGGTCGAAAATTTCAATCAATCCCGATGATTCATTTGATCTCTGAACTCACTGAATGTCGGACGTATATATAAACTGTGACCAGGTTCCCTTGGGATCCATTCCTTGTCAGTTAGAATAAGTTGTTTTATAAGATTCAGCAGGATGTCGCCGTCAAACGTCTATGGTGCCCAATCAAGAGAAATATTGAGCTTGAAAGAGCAAGTGAGTTACCGGCATGGCAAGCCGCCTCGCGCTGTCATTCATGCGCCTCATATTCATATCAGGTCTAAATAGCGTCACCTTGCCAGACTTGTCTCGATAAGCTTTGAGGCCCTCGAACAGCGTCTGCGCATAATGCAGGACGGTTGCGCTTGGATCTAGTGAAAGTGGGCCGTCTGGGAGATCCGCGGTGAGAAGTCACGGCGATTGCTTGAGTTGTGCAGGACTCACACGGCTCGATACGTGGTACACCCCAGCCTGAACGAAGGCTCCAAGGAATAGTCAACATGTGGTCTGTCTGCCGAGATATGGCTCAGGCAAATCGACCCGTTTTAACAAGCCACTCACAAAAGTATGTCCAAAAACCAAGCTCTTTGAAGGTGGAGGAGATTTCGGGTTCTTATTTAGAATGATTTCAAGCTGCGTGGGCTATATAAAAACACGCTGGTCCGTTGAAGTCCTAAGCCGATGCAACACAGCACGCACGTCTATCCCAGAGGCTCGAAGGGTGGTAGCAGATATGAAACGAAAGCCTGTTCGAATACTCCGCCTTAGCGTTGAGACTCCATTAGCGACCTGATAGCGCAGGAGTGGCATATCCAAGCGACGATAAAAAATGTCAGTATCCCGAGAAAGGTGATCAGAGGTGGCGGTGCTGTACTCTGAGAGAGATACATGTGATCTTATTAGAAAATGACAAATGTCCTAACTATGTGTGTAGACTCGAATGTCTGTTTCCGCAGCTTATTCGACTTGAGATGCTGTTGGAAGTGATGCTGGTGGGCTTCGTGGGGGGTGGACATCCATCTCGACTTGTCCTGCAATTGGAGGCTCTGCCCGGGGGGGTGGTCCGATGTTGGGGGTATATGTGCTGTATATTGAGGGAATAGGAGGGACGGGAGGGGCTGGTGAGTACGAGTACGGGGCTGATGGAGGTTCAGATGTGCTACGTGGATGGTGTGAAGAACTGGCGTTAGAACTTGAAATCGAGCTCGCCGAGGGGCGGTGTCCGTCTATGGCACATGAGAAAATTGCATGAAAGAGGCAAGATGGTCAGACATACAGGTGCTCGAAGACCTTCTCTCTCGGCTGGATGAGCGGATCGGCATATGCGCCCATTGGTCAACGACACTCAGCCTGCTTGAAGATCGCTCGGAGGTGAACCCGTCAAAAAATGTGTGTCGCTTTGAACTGGGGCTCTCGTTGGCCGCTTGCGAATATAAAGAAGGCCCGAGGGGGGCCGGAAGGACGATCTGCATATTACTATGGGGGCCGTGAGGAGGCCCACGAATTATGCGGGAGTTTCTCGCGCTCAACGAGGTGCTGGCGACGGACGACATGGAAATGGGGCGCGGGCGTCGACGTGTGTTCGGAGTGGACCGTGGACCAGGCGGTGTCGTCAGGCGAGGAGACGGTTCATGAGAAAGAGGGGTCGCTGGCAAAGAGGGCGATTCGCTCCCTTCAGATCTAGCGGAAAAAGAGGGCTGAGGTGGGAGTTCGATATGTGTGCTTTCTGATAACGCAGCACCATCGTCCGTTGCGTCGCTGTGCTCTGAGCACCCCATACTGGGGTCGGGGGAGAGTACGGTGGTACTTGTCACACCTGAGGACACTCTGTGAAGCAAAGAAATGTTGCTTCCGTTTCCTGCTCCAGGGGGGAACATCGGAGGGTATGTATCATACCAGGTAGCAGGTCTGCTTGGGGTCCCGTCGCGGTTGAGGAAGTGAGCTAGTTGTTGTTCACGATGATGTGCCAGAGGTTGGACGGGGGGGAGAGGAGATGACCTATACTCGCTGAGGCGGAATACGATGCGAAAAAGTCGGAGAAGGAAGAGGAGGATGATGAGGCCACCGAGTCCGGCGAGGACACAGACGATGATGATAGTCTTCGAGCCCGAGTCGTCGTCCGCCCTGGTGTAATAAATATTTTCCATTAAGTATCAAACAAAGGAGTGAATGTGCAGCGTCGAAAGAGCGAATGACTGCCCGCTGGTGATGAAGGACAGCGCCGAGATGACTGGTTGCCACGGTGCTTAATTAGCTGCGATCATACTATGACTGGCTCTCATCCTCGCCATCGTCAACCACGACATCAACCCCAAACCTTGGCCCCTTCCACAACCTCCACTTCCCAGCAGCATCTTCCTCTCTCCAGACGGCTCCTCTTTCCCCAACTTCCTCCCACTTCCCACCTTCCGTCCTTGCTGGTCTCTCCCTCGGTCCCTCAAGAGCTAACATCTGAACTATACGACTTTATTGCGCTTTCGTTGCGCGCATTTGTGAACCCATGGTGGTCCAAGATCACCCGCTACGACAAGGAGTTTCTCCCAGAAATTACACGCATCACCACCTTCGCCATCCGTGCCATCGAGACACGCGTACTCGCCGCAGACCTCTCTCCACTCGTCTTCCGCGACATCCCTGTACTTGTCACACAACACTACCGAGATTACCGCAATGTTGAAGCCAAGCTGGGCACCTCATACGCCAGCGGTGGTGCTGCCTCTCTTCCTCAGCTCTTCCATCAACTCCAGCCACATATGGCACTTGGCGAGGACGGCAGCATAGACGAGGAGTATTTCCGACAAGTCATCGACCACTGTCTTAAGACTCTTCTTCCTCCCGAAGATTATCAATCCGAAGCCGAGCGCTACATCGTTCGAGAGATTGCCCTCAAGCTCCTTTTGCGCGATATCATCCCCAGGATTTCTCAGCCGTGGTTTATACACAGGGCAATTTTAGATTTCTTGGGGCCTGAACACAGTGAACCACCCTCTCAAAAGGTTAGTAACCCGTTCAAGCACCTTGCGCACTAATCTTCCTTCACAACCTAGTCTCCTCATCCCTCACCTTTACTCTCCGCCAACGCCGCCCGGTCTTCCTTTTTCTCAATTCACACCTTCTTAATTGTATTTCTTTCAGCCATCCAGTCATTCTCAAGCGCTTGTCTCGCCCTGATCCACGCGTACAAACAAGCGCTGAGCACCATCAAGCTTGTCAACAACCCTACCCATGATACCCCCACTTCAAAACCATACCCTTCACCATCGCCCTCGCCACCGCCCCCACCACCACCACCAACCCTCACACCACCTCATGTTGCACTCCGCGCTTCTCCTTCAGTTTCCGTATCATCATCCGTCTCCACTGCCTCACTCCCACCACTTACCCTTCGCCTTGCAAATCATTCTAGTCTCACCACCCTCTCGAATGAATTTGCCCAACCGCCAATCATGATGGTGTCTGAGATCCTAACCACCCATGAACGATTTGCCTCTAGCGTCGTCATGGGCTCTATCAGCATGCTCTCAGCATCCATGACCCCATTTCTTGATCGGTATGTTTTTATTTCCCCACTCCTGCTCGGATTCAAAACTGATTACCCAACAGACTCCTTCCGCATTTACTCACCACCGCACTCTCCCCGCAATTCATGACTCAAATGGCCCGTATTGCCAAACGTACGCTGTTTCCTAATGGATATCCAGCTCCGCCTCCGCCAGATCCCACATCCGAAGAGCAGGCGCTGATGAAACAGAAATTACTCAAGTGGAGACCCCATTCTGCGCTGTGTAAGTTTTCGTTCGTGCATCTGACTCCATTGGTTTATCTTAATCTCTTCCAGCCAACTTGATGCCATTATTACTAGGGCCTTCACCAGAAGTCACGTTCTCCCTGGCGCTCGACCCGCTGTCAAGTGCACCATGTAATGTGCACCTTATCGTCTTGATCTTAGACAAGGTGTTAATGACGCTGTTTCCTGAGCTCGGGGGTGGCATGGACTTGATGTAATATCGCATCAGAATATTATAATACAAGAGGACATAGTTGAAAGGCCTCGAGAAGGACGCGAGTTAGATACCAGAGATGACAAGATGAGAAGATTACGACACAGGGCTGGATATTGTAATATTGGTACAGGACTGATACTTCTGTGTCCGTTACGTTTTTCACCACGGCTTTCCTCGAGGAGCTTATAACTTGAACTCGGTCCGCGCATACTCGACCTTTGCCGACGCAGCATCGTCTGTGAACCAATAGAGCTGGCCAGGAAAGACGGGTCGCACCCTGGATGCTGGCAGCCCAACCTCGGGCTGATCCAGTACGGTGTGCAGCACGTCCGCCTTTCCTTCCCCCGTGGCGACGAACGCGACGCGAGAGGCATGGTTGATGACGGGGTAAGTAAACGTGATTCGCTTCGGGGGCGGCTTCGGCGAGTCATCGATGTACGCCACCCAGCGGTCCTCCTCGGACAGGAGGGCGTGGCCAGGGAACAGCGACGCGGTGTGGCCATCTGGACCGACACCGAGGAGAATGAGATCGAACACGGGGAAGCGGGCGGCATCCTTCTGCGCGAACTCGCGGATAAGCTCTTGTTCGTACGCATCTGAGAGGTCCTCGATGGATTCGAGAGCGGTTTCGTCGATCGGGTGGATGTGGGCTTTGGACGGTTTCTGAAAGAGCTGGGCGATGCAGAGAGCATGATTCGAGTCGGGGTGGTCTAAGGGGACGACACGCTCGTCCGCGTAGAAGACGTGCCTGTTCGTGACCGTCAGAGGGATGAGAGTGGTGGAGAATGGCTAAAATATACCACTGGTCCCACTTCACTTCATTACTTTGGACCAGCCCAGAAAGCATGTTCGGGAGGGAGCCACCGGAAAGGGCGACGGTGAATCTTCCCTTCTTGGCGATGGCTTCCTTCTGGGCTTTGACTATGAAGGATTCAAGAGAAAGCTTGAGAGCATCGAGGTTTTCAAAGGAGAAGAAGGTTGGAGGAGAAGGTGGTTGACGGAGAGCAGACATTGCGGTTGAAATCAGGTTTGGAGTGAAGTGCGTCATTCAAGCTCAAATCACCGATTATATATGTACTGGTGAACAGAAAGCTTGCCAGTGCGCAAATTATAGGTGTAAATGGTCCAGCACACAGGAAACGTAGAAAAACGGGAGTAAATGTTCGAATTCGCGATCAACAGTTGCAACCGTAGCTTTGCGAACTATCTGAGTCTAACTGGATCGGATCAGGGTAGTCAACATATCTATCAGCATGTCGGTCAGAATCAACACTAATCAAAAGAGGGGGGGAGGGGCGACATACAGTTGTTCTTCTGCTTCCTGTTGCAATGCGTTCTTCGCCACCGTCTGGAACGCTTGTTCAACATTGATGGCTTCCTTTGCTGAAGTCTCAAAATAAGGAATGTTTCCCTTGGCTTGACACCATGTCATCGCTCGCTTCTGCGTCACCTACCAGCCCCCTGTATTAGCATGTGCCGCCAAGCAAAGCAGCAGCAACGCACCTGTCGCTTGTTCTCCTCCACATCAATCTTGTTCCCTAGCACCACAAATGGGAAGTTCTCCGGATCGTGCGGGCTCGCCTGGATAAGGAATTCATCACGCCAGCTGTCGAGGGCCTCGAACGACTTGGAGCTGTTCACGTCGTACACGAGTACACAGCAGTCTGCGCCACGATAGAATGCCACCCCAAGAGACTGGAAGCGTTCTTGACCTGCAGTATCCCATAACTGGCCGGGGTTACAAATGGGCTTCCAAGGGGAAAAATAATAGCGGTTACCTGCATCGTTACGAGACGGTCATCGACCATGACTTCCTTTGTCAAGCTGGACATTCATGTCTGTTATGAGGCATGCTCAGAAACAAATAGCCGCGCACAAGTCTGCTCCAATGGTGGCCTTGTATTGGCTGCTAAATCGCTTGTTCACATATTGATTCATAAGTGAGGTCTTCCCAACCCTGTCAATATATGAGATTTCACTCAGGTCCGACACCAATGCGAGAACACACCCGCTGTCGCCGAGGATGATAACCTGCAAGTGGAACGGTTCATTGGATACTGTTTAACATCAGACAAGCTGCTCACCTTCAACAGGACACGACCCATGGTAGCACAGTAGTAAATGGCAAGGTGAACGCAACAATTGGAATGAGTCGAGATGGCTCTCGTCCCAAAATGGGGGTTAATGGGGACAACTCAGTTTCCAGCTCCGTCTGAACTGTGCCCAAGGACCACGATGGCAGAGCCTCCATGGCAAGAGCTGTTGCGTCTTCGACTATCAGAACGCAATGCAAGAGAGTACGCATTCGCGCCTATCATTGAACAATGTATGCCTTTTTTTCCAAAATTTCCTTAGCGAATGCTCAAACTGCCGTGACAAGACCGGAGACTTGCCCAGCAGACAAAATTGCTGAAGGAAAGGAACTCATCCCTTTTACGAGCCGTGGGATCCGTGCGGGGAAATCCACCTAATGCAACTGGACTCGTTCCTGCAGGAGAAGAGTGAGATTTCACCTTTCGATCGCCACATCTGTCCGTACATCTCACCACCTTTTTCCATGCGCAGCAATCCTGTTCGCGCAGCGTACATGACTTCACTTGAATCCCAGATATCATCTCTTCGTGATGAGTTGGCGACCGTATACAAAACCCAAGGCCAAAACGCGCAAAGGCTATTGTCAATGAACGAAACACTGCGGGAGAAGGAAGAATCGACGAGAATAGACTCCGAAAACTTGAGAAAGACACGCGAAGAGGTCGCCCTCTTGCGGCGAAAAGTGGAGCAGCATGACGAGTTAATGGCTGAAAAGGATCGGACAGCACAGGTCTGCATCGTGTTCCCCTTGATTGAGTGACATTCGCAGACCCCCCTCTTCAGGTTCTCCACGATGAGATCAGCACCCTTCAGCTCGAGCTAGGACAAATCGAGGACCGTAACCAGACCCTGACGAAAGATAATGCCAAACTTCTCCAACGTTGGTTAGATGCAAAACAGGTAGAAGCAAATAAAATGAACGAGGCCAACGAGTTTTACGAAAACATGCGATCGCAGCATCAGGCGGTGATCAACTGGCGTGACGGCACGGGCGACGAAGGTAGCAGCTTAAACAATGCGGATTCCGCCTCACAAAGCTCTGTTTCGGGAGACGGGGAATTAGGCGAAGACACTGTAACGCTCCAGAGGAAGAATGGGACACCTTCTCTGCCAGCGAAGGATGTGAATCTGACCCCGAATGGTTGATGATTGATTCATGAGGGCCATTCCCCGCATACCCGTGTTTGTCTGATATCCTGCTATCTTTCTCAATCTCACAAACGGGATGATTTCCATTCTTTATGGTGATTGAACTTTTCACACGATATTGTAATAGACCTTGTCGGACTAGCTACGTCGTAAAATTCGCCAAAGTAGACCGTGCCGCAATCAAGGTAGTATCGGAATGGGGAGGAAAAACGAAGAGAAAAGAAGCAAGAAAGGAGGAAATGAACAGAACAGAAAAGGAGAAAACGATGAGGGTGAGTTGGAGCTAATAAGTTGATAGACAGGGAAAGTTGCAATTGAATTAGAGTGCGAAAAATGACTCTCGATGCTCGGAACGACGGGGAAGGCATGGATAATTAGAGCAAACAAAATCATAAACGCAACTGACGCAACGGAGTCGATTTAAACGGAAGACGCTTGGTTAAGTTCGGTAAGAATGGAACGGGCTGAATTTTGATTTCAAGACGGCCCTTGCACATCCCCAGTAGCCTGCTGCCCAGTGGCCTGCTGCCCGTAGTATCCTGAAAAGTGAAAGATCGTTCGGTCAAAAGGATCGTGTATCGAATGCGTAGACACCTACCACCCCAATAATTCGAGTAGTACGAGCTCGGATCGGCACCAGTCCACTGCGCTTGACCAGGTTGTCCGGTTACGTTTGCTGCATTTGGATCTCCACCAGCTTGTCCAACGCCAGTGTTCATACCGAGTGTAGCTCCAGATGTGCCAGGAGCGGATGGTTGAGGCATGGCTGCGTTTCCAGCACCCGGAGCGCCTGGAGCACTCGCAGTCTGGTTAGGAAATCCACCGTATCCACCGAATCCGTATTGCCCGTAAGTGTTTGGTTGAGGTATCCCGTACATGGGCTGAGAACACATCAAACACGAGTGTCCAAGTGAGAGTGAGCCGAGAAACACACGTACCATATTTGCGTAAGGCGTAACGGTAGCACTTGGGGCCGGACTCATAGGCCCGCCAGGTTGAGAAGTAGTGCCATCCGCCCGATCCTTACCCCAACTACACTTGATAGGCCTTCCTTGAACCGTGACACCTTGCAACTGCACGATGGCCATGGCGGCGTGCTCGTGCGTGTCGAGCTTGACAAAAGCGAAGCCACGGTCAGCTTGCATACGGATTTCGGAGAGGTAACCGATAGATTGGAAGAGAGGAATGAGATCTGCTTGGGTGCAGTACGGGACGAGATTTCCGACGTAAACGGTGGTGTTATAGGCAGGGGTCTGTTGAACGACAGATTCGTAGGATAGAGGGCCGCCTTGGAAGTTGATGGGTGCTGGGGCGCCACCTCCGACACCAGCACGGGGGGAGGCGGCCATGCTGGTAGCGGGAGCCCCCTGAGTCTTCTGATTCGCCCAGTTGACTCGGATGGCGCGAGAACCCAGCCACTCGCCATTCATAGTAGCAATCGCCTGTTCGGCGTCAGTCTTATCCCTGAAGGCGAGAAAGCCGTATCCACGGGATTTCCCCGAGTTCATGTCCCACATTACACGGGCGTCAGACATGGTGCCGAAGGCGCTGAAGGCCTTTGCGAGAATCTCATCATTAACTTCTGGGCTGAGATCACCCACGAAGACGTGATAGTGGCCGGTAGTGTCCTCCTTGTTTTGCTGGCCCTGATAGGCCCAATTAACACGGATCTCAGTGTCAAATATTTTGCGACCATTAAGGGTTTGGAGGGCAGTTTCTGCAGCACGCATATCCATGTACTCGACGAAACCGTAATTGAGGCCGCCATGTTGATAGTTGCGATCGGGAATGATTTTAACATGTTGGACAGGACCAGCAACGGCGAATATCTCGGTGAGCATGTACTCTGTGACACGAGGGCTCAGGTTGCCGACATAAAGATGAGCGCGTCTCTGGATGCACGAATCGGCGGAAGAAAAGCAGCGAGGGGTTTCAAAGAGGGGTGAGTGGCGAGGAGATAAGGTGAGATCAGGAATTGAATGGAAGGTGAGATGAATGGACCTACCGGAGCCTCTGCAGGGCCCATTCCGATGGTATTCATGATTTAAAAGAGGAAAGCTTGGCTGTGTTCTGAGGTTGGGATTTGAAGAGAACTTTTGGGAAAAGAGAAGCTTGGAACGGTAACAGACGATACTTATGATAAAGAGTCCGTCAGAGAGAGAGAGAAAGAGATAGAGAAGAGAGACAGAGAGGAGAGAGGAGACAGAGGAAACGGAGAAGGGAACAGAGAGAGAAAACCGGGTGCAGAATCAAGGTCAAGAACAAGTCAACGGGCGTGAAAAAAAAAGTGCTTATAAGCACAGGCTTGCATGTGACCTGGCTGATGTGTCGAGCTACTTTGTAGGGACATTCAACAGAACATTACCCCCTCCGGTCGGTATGTATGTCACGTTCGAATTGCCCGACAGCGAGTGGGCGATCGCCTTGCTCGCTTCGATCTTTCTAAACGCAACAAACGCCTCCCCGGCCTTCTCCAGCGCCTTTGAGATCGTCGCCGCTGCTTCGGCTTCCCCCTCTGCACGGATCACCGCAGCTTGTCGCTCTTGTTCCGCCTTTAAGATCATAAGCTCTCCCTCGAATCTCAGTTCCGAGGGTGGCCCACCTTTTCCACAATAAACTTGGCGCGCTCGGCGTCTGTGGCAGTGTCATTCAAATGCACTTGGCCAGACTACGTAGTGCTCACCTTGCTGGGCGATCTGTTTCGCCTCGACGGCTTGCGTGAATTCCTAAACGACCAAGTCAGTCAGCAGCTCGGACTCAATGCGCAGCTCGCACTTTTCCAAAGGTTAGGTGGGTAATTGACACATCTTCTAGTTTAATGTTAAATTCGCCGGCGCGCTGCAATAAATCCGCCCTTATACGAGAAGATACCTAGCAGAGAAAGTCTAGTGAGTATGCCATTTTTGCAGCAACACAACCGACCTACCACTTCACGCTGTGTAATCAGTTCAGCAGCGTCAAA
This sequence comes from Porpolomopsis calyptriformis, assembly GCA_951640195.1. Lineage (NCBI taxonomy): Eukaryota > Fungi > Basidiomycota > Agaricomycetes > Agaricales > Hygrophoraceae > Porpolomopsis > Porpolomopsis calyptriformis. The sequence goes on from OX621164.1 coordinate 1,534,005, forward strand.
CTGTGCCACGATACTTTTCAACACCTCATTCCCAATCGATGGGAGAACTCTTTCGTCATAATCCAGACCAAGGCTCTGGTAAATTTTGGAGAGATGCTTAACCTCCGGCCTCGAGAGAACTCGTAGCGTGATGGACACCATTTGCAGGTCTTTTGACCCCGTTGTGGTTGAGATGTTCTAAAGTAGGGCAGTAAATCCAACATAGATGCATTAGCCCCGCCTCACTCACCCGAGGTTTGATACGGCAATCATAGAGAATGGCTCTCTGCAACCATGGAACCAAAAAATGTGTCCCCTCGTTAGTTGCCTGTTCTCAGGATTGAGGTGTGAGAGATAGATTTCAAGCCTAACTAATCCTCTGTACCTGGTCCTTCACACCTGAAAACCTGTCAAACATGACGGCCCTAAAGCCCCCAGGAACATCATAAATACTGGCTTGGAGAACCGCTGCGGCGACCCCCAATGGTACTGACGAGTGCATAACAGATTAGCATGTTGGAATGATGGATGAAAACGTGGTGAACTTGCCCAGGACTCGTGTCGCAGCCTGAGGAAAAGCCATGAAAAGTCAGAACAAACAACGCATAAACAACACCCAGGTGCTATGCATAAGCACAGGGTACTCAAGGAATTCTTGAGCATCGCGTCCTTCTGTATTACACGGCCTTAAAGACGGCGAAATCAAGGTAATAGCGTGTCTCCTCTCCTGTCTCCCTCACCCCCCTCCATTCTTGCAGAATGACTTCCAAATTGCATTGCCCGCTTCTTCCGTTCACTGGCCTCCACTAATCCTAGCTTTCTCGCTGCTAACCTCAATAACATCTTGTCCCCGACACCCACCTCCAACCTCGGGTCCATTTTGAGATGCACAGGAAGTTGAGCAAGGAAAGACACGACTGTAAGAGAGAGGAACGGATGACGTGTTTCTTTCCCGTGTGAAGAGATAACCCGATCATCGCGTCCCAAGTTCCGGCTCGGTATTCGGTCTAGTTCTAGTTGAAGCTGTACAATCCTCTTTTAGTCATTGAATATGAAAAAAATGTTTGATTCACCTCATCGATCACCGCCTGCCAGCCTCCCACATCGAAGGCAGTACGGTGTCGATAGTACCCGCCCAGCAGCTCATCTGACCCCAACCCACTTAGCAGTACTCGAGCCTGGCTGGTATATGCCTCGCCATCAGGAGCATCCGGTCCACGTTTGATGATGCCAACCCCCCTCGAAGCGAAATATAACGCCATCGCGAGACTCTGTTCCTTGATGAAAAACGCAACATAGAAATAATTTCCGCGGTCTTACATACCAAATCCATGACCGTTCGCCTAGGCCACATCAGCGCATTGATCATCTGCCGCGCGGTTTGCGATTCCTGGTTGAAAAGCATGTCATGCGATCTGACCAAGATTCTTCTAGAAATCGAACCTTGTATGGAACATTGATTTCTACCTATGAGGGCGGGTATGGATTAGCATCATATCCTATGCAAACAAAGTCTGAATAACACACGAAGTTCCAAGTTCGACCAGGACAAAGTTTTTTCAGTTCCTCCTGCTCTTGAAGGCCGGTTAGTCGATCTGGTACTGTATACGACACACGGGTGTGCTGTTCATCGAATCCTGTGGCATCCTCCTCAATGGTATTAATCAGTCTTGGTTTCCTTCTTCGGGGTCCGCTTAAATTTTTTTGGCCCCGGATCTTGCGCTGATTCTCGAATGCAACATTCAAAAGGTCGATAGGTTCGTCAAGGGGAAGGTTTCTAGGTAGGTCTTATAATCAGACTCGCATCAAGCGACGGTGCCGCATGAACCGGACTAACCGATGTGCCAGGAACGCCAAAATGGTACTGTCAATACCTCCGCTGAATAGAACGGCAATGCGAGCCAGGCCCTTGTGTGTCCTTTTCATGAGAGAAAATGTTGGTAACATCGATCCTGGCAGGAAGGTAGACCTACGGCACATTCCGTACTCGTAGCATCACGCTCCTGTCTAAATGGAAGAGTAGGTCGTCGACGGGCAACGATAAATGTTCGGGGATGTCGTCTAAATATCGGACACAAGGGATATCCTCTGGGGGGGGGGATTTGTTAACTTTGAAGTGCACGGGCTAAAAGTATTTTGGGCATCAGTAGGTCTCGATATTTATCGAGGCTAATGACAAACATTCGCAAAAGGCAGTGAAATATCGCATCGATAGCGCGGAAGAGCGGATAAACAAGAATCAAAGGCGGTTGCAATCTAAGGGGCAGCGTAACAAGTTAGCATGGGTTGAATTGAATTCTTCAAATGAAGTATGCACATTACTTGCGGCACTCAAGCGTCGAATATCAAGGCAATAAATTGATTCGGTTGGCAGTTCATCAAACTCGTACCGTGAGTGGGGACCAACGGAAACAGAAGCGAGGATAACGTATGGATTAGCGGGTGTGGGTTTGTGAAACAATAAAGACCGCCGACCGAGAGGGTCTACTGCAAAGAAAAGATGTTTCGAAACACTCTGTTCACGAATGAGGCAAACAAATTTAGTTTGTGAGTCCAAATTAGGTGAACACACATCCGTGAGGGAAGGCTGACGCGGTATAAAACGAAAGCATAACTTTCCGGGCATGATTATTGAGTATCAGGTGTTGGAAATGATGAATACTTACGGCCCTTCGACACTCCCGAACAGACTTACAAGTTCTTCTGGTGTCTGTCGCGTACGAATCGCACGAAACAATTTGATCCCGTCATTTTCCTCGGGTAAGATCTAGGTGTGTAGGACCGTTTTTTCCTGTCCCGAAAAGCGAAGACGCGCAAGGGCTCACATCGATCCCTTCAAACACCTTCAATAAACGGAAAATAGTGATGTGCATTTGCACTGTCAGACAAGGGAAACTACAAAGACTTGGAAACGGAATACCAACTTCACCGTTCCAACAGAACACGTCGTCGTCCCATGCATGAGGCTGGACAACGGGTTCACTCCCTCTCAATCGCAGCTCCGAGACGAAAAACTCTAGCACCAAATCCGGATTCGGGGAGAGTCTCTTCACATCCTCTGAAAGAGTCCGCACAATTACCTGGTGAGTTCCTTGTGCGTCAGGGCCTAAAACAACTAGAGTTTTTAGAGGGCTGACCGAAGGCAAACAGGTGGCATACCCCGAGCGGCATTAGCAACATACAGAGTCTGGGACACCTTCTGAAAAGTCTCTGATTCTTTACCATCGAGACTGGGTTGGGCATCAAACCGAGCAGAAAATAAAATTCCGCACATAGACACTAAGGTAATGTGAAGACCATTCTGATCACGAGATATCAAAAAATATTTGCAGTGCATTGTACATAAACTGTACCACATCGCGTTGGAGGGTTCTTTACCTCAAGAACTGATAATAGCAATAGGAGGCGACATACAAACTCTAAAATTCGGCTACAGTAGCCTTTACTGTCGTTTGGGTCTTTATGTCGTGTAGGTGCTAGCGGAAACGCTTCCACCTCGGCCGGTCCAGTTGACGTCTACGGGTGTCATCAGATGCCGAGAAAGCATTGGATCAAGGGAACTGGCCACTAACGGATGTTCTCGCCCTTCGGGAACTTTGAATTTTCTTTGCCAGGTAGCACTTTGAAAGTATGGGCACCGAAATAATCACGCTGAAAGAAAATGTACAGTCAGAATGACGAAGTGGAACAAATGGGTGTAATGAACTTGAGCTTGCAAAAGATTTGCAGGGAGGATTTCGCTCTTGTATCCATCGAAGAAAGCTAGGGCGGTGCTGAATGCGGGGGTGGGGATACCCCAAAGTACGGCCTGAGCAATGATACGCCTCCAGCCAGGTTGTGCCTTGTGAACGGCTATATTGACCAAAAGGATGAGCATAGGACAGGGGTGAGCTGGAAAACATGCCTTTGTTAAAGAAGTCATCGAAAAGCAACGATTCTAACTTGGGGTTCTTTTGGTAAGCTGCCGTGATATCGCTAAGGAAGACACTCTGAAACGCAGCCATTTACTAAGCCGCATCGGATCGATAGCTGATTGACGAAGTGCTTGCCTTTATGATGCATCCTCCGCGCCACATGCTGGCAATACCTGAGTAGTTCAAGTTCCACCCTTCCTATTAAGTTGTGTGACATGAGTTTAGTGTGGTTGATATGAAAGCTCTATGCTTACCGCCTTGGCATTTTCCCTCATGAGCATGAAGCCTTGGGTGTAGGAAATGATCTTTGAGGCATATAATGCTTGTTCTAGATCGTCTATGAACATCTGTTTGTCCCCGCGGAAAGGTTCTTTCTGTGGGCCATAGATTACTTTGCTTGCACGGACACGTTCGTTCTTAATTGCAGACAAGCATCGAGCAAAGACAGCTTCGCCGATGAGAGTGACTAGAAACTTGGAGTGAATAAGGCAGCCACACTGTCGTTTAACCGAGATCCTTTACCAGCGGTGCCAGCGTCGAGCGCTGCTATGGCAGTCCACTTGCCGGTACCTTTTTGACCAGCCTCATCGAGAATCTTGGTGAGGACGGGCTCGCCATCGTCATCCTTAAATCTGAGGATGTTTGCGGTAATATCTATCAAGAATGAGTCAAGAACACCCTTGTTCCATTTCGAGAAGATGTCGGCAATTTCATCCTCCGCAAGGCCAAGACCACGTTTAAGGATATCATAAGCTTCGGAAATCAGCTGCATGTCACCATATTCAATGCCTAAATCTGCCCGTGAGCACAGAAAGGAGTGGCTAGGGCTTGCACGTGTTACCGTTGTGGACCATCTTAACGTAGTGGCCAGATCCTGTCTCACCAACCCAATCACAGCAAGGTTCGCCATACGCCTGAGCAGCAGTTTTCTGAAATATTGTTTTGATTGCAGGCCATGCAGCTGGAGAACCACCGGGCATAAGGGAGGGACCATGGCGGGCTCCTTCCTCACCGCCCGAAACGCCAGAGCCCACAAAAAGAAGGCCCATCGCCTCGAGCTCCTTGGTGCGGCGAATGGAATCGGGATAGTGGGAGTTTCCGCCATCAATGACTATATCACCTTGCTCCAAGTATTTTGCGAGTTGTGCGATGGATTCATCGACGGCGGGGCCGGCCTTGACGAGAATGATGACTTTGCGAGGTTTCTTGAGTTTTGCACAGAGCTCTTCGACGGTCCATGCGCCCTGGATATTGGTGCCTTCAAAGATATTTGTAAACAGCGTGTGGGGCGCCACGTAACTGATCACCTTTCGCCTCATTTGCCAGTAAACTGTCGACCTTGCTGGTCGTCCGATTATAAGCGACAACGGTGAAACCTTTATCGTTCATATTAAGTATCAAATTTTGACCCTTGCTATATTGTCGGTGTTTTGACTTGATCGATAGAGTCTCTGACACGAACCATGACGGCGAGCCCAATAAGGCCGATGTCACCACTTGATGAGCAGAATGAACACCAAGAAAAGGGCCAACCAAGAACGAGAAGGACTCACGTAGGGGTAGGCATGTTGATGATGTTTGCTGAATGTGATGTCGAGAGCAAAGATGACGAAGAGATCCACTCTCGTCGTGGGACATGTCTTATCTCAGCGAGATTTGATCAAACGGACTGACCGTCCACAAACCGAAGCCGAAACATCCTTCATTTCATCGAGGTGCAATGTCCATTCCTTCCAGTTTGGACTTCATTCGTCAAAGTTCAACCCACATGTGTACGAGCGGGCAATTGGTAAATTTCTGTGCGTCTGGACAATAACGCTTACATAATTTCCGCTGACAAAATGAGCTCACGTGAGCTTGTGATCGCGACTCGCACTATCAATTCATTCATTGTACAGGGCTGCGCCTTCCTACTTACTATCACCTCGTTCATTATTTCCTTTTCGTTCTAATATCGCACACACACAATTCTTGTCGCGATGCAACTTCCTAAACCCTTCACAAATTCAACAAGTGAGGGTTCTATCGGCCCCGTTTCGTCTTCCAGTGGACCAAGTACATCACCCCAAACTATCATATACGAAGGATGGGTGCTTAAGAAGCGTAGAAAGAAGATGCAGGGCACGTTACTTACTGTTCCACAAACCTGCCGCCGCCCTGACTGTTTTATACGCTTATAGGTTTCGCACGACGCTACTTTATTCTCCAACAATCAGGCTTCCTTTCGTACTCTTTTGGGCCAGGCAAGCCTTCCAGAGACGAGATTTCCCTTCCTCGTGCTGCTATATCTACTGCCCCCGGGCGAAAAGATATTCACATTGATTCCGATGTCGCAACGTTCCACATCAAATGTCTAAGTATGGATGATTTCACTAATTGGATGACGGCATTCAGGTAATAACAATATCCTCACTCCTATGAATTTACCCTGACCAGGCCGTCTAATAGGCGGTTTATTGTCACTGATGCTCAAAGGGTATCTACCATCAAGTCACCACGGCTGGTAAATTGGAGCTTTAACAAGCTTGGGTCTATTATTGAAGAAATGGGCACTGTGGGTATACTCTACCACTCTGTGACAATACTCACGCATTGGGTCAGACGATTTCGGAACTGCAAGACTCCGTTTCGGAAATGCAGAATATGCAGAATAAGGTTTTGGAAAATAAGGAGCATAAGCCAATGCCAATGCATAAAACTGAAAAAGACAAGGAGAAGGAGCACCCAAAGGAGGGTGCCACTCTGTTTGCCTTTTTCAAAAGATGTCAGTATACGTACAACTCACTTTCCAGGTCTAATTCTGAATGGTTGCTATCCAGCTGGGGGTCATACCTCCATTACCGACTCTGCTACAGAAGATGTTCAGGGCGATGAATCTCCCACATCACTACAAACCTATTCGCCGCAGCGGGTACATGCCACTTTGAACACTCTCAAGTCGCAACATGCGGGCCTTGTGAAATGTCTTCAGGCTCTCTCGCTTCTTGAAATTAATCCCCCTTCAGCCCAAGGCTCCCTCCTCCCTCCTACTGCCGAAGAAGAAGATCATAGTCCAACACCTGTCAAGCGGTTTTCCCCTATTGCCAAACTGTCTCATCGATCGTCCGCAACAACCAGCCTTACGGATACTCTGAGTGAATGGTTCGACGCCCAAGATGGCTTCGATGGCGCGCAGGAGTTTGTTCTGGATCCTCTTCCATCACCAGTTCAATTGGATAGGCCAGATGGACCTGACAACCATAGCTCGGACCTCCATGAGTCAGGTGTTGATACTGACGGGGAAGAGGAAGAAGAGGAAGAACCCTCCCCGAAAGGTTCAGGTGAGGCAAGGTCGAAACATCTTTCCGACATGGCTTTGCAGGTAGTCAGGCGCAGTCGTTTAGCGGCTGGGCCTGTGGGCGACGAAGACAGTCTATTCGCGATCCTTAAGAAAAATGTTGGAAAGGTCGGTGTTTTATGCAAACTACTGACACGAACGATCAATTTCACATATATTCGATTAGGACCTTTCCACCATTTCCTTCCCCGTGACGTTCAACGAGCCCTTGACTCTTTTGCAGAGAATCGCGGAAGAGGTGGAATACCACGACCTTCTCCGCCAAGCGACAGCAACGGCGGATCCCTTGAAGCGGATGTGCTACGTTGCGGCATTTGCTGTGTCGGGGTATGTTCATACACGATTCAGAACGGGTAGGAAGGGGTTGTCAGTTGTCATCTCTCACCTGCGTGTCACTCTCTAACGGAATTCTTCAGCAACCCCATGCTTTCGGAGACATTTGAGGATATTCGAATGAAATTTATTGCGGAGAAAGTTCAACATCAGCCCCTTGTCATCGCTTATCACGGGGAGGGGGCAGGATGGGAACTTTACGCAACATCCTCTGGAAAAACAAGATTCTGGGGTATGCTCTAGTCAAGTGTGCCAGCATATCTTCTAATTTAATCTTGCCCAGGCAAAAGTCTAGAGATAATTCCTCTTGGGACCACTCATTTGAAAATCGGGAAGGACCATTTCGAATGGTGAGAAGACCTTAATCGGTGTGTCCCACTCATAGCATCAACTCTGTCCCTTCCAGGAAAAAACCCTCGTCATTTGTGAGAAACCTCATGATGGGTACAAAGTATCTGGAACATTGTGGAAAACTAACGATAGAAAACACAACGAACAAAAGCCGTTGTGTTCTGGACTTTAAACAAAGTGGATTATGGGCGCCCTCTAACATGATATCAGGTTCGATTTTCTCGCCAACTGGCGAGGTTGTGTCCGAATTGGAAGGCAAATGGGACGATCACCTCTCGCAAACGATGGATTCTTCCAACTTCCGGATTCTGTGGCGGGCATCTCCCTTTCCTAAAAATGCCCAAGATTTTTATGGGTTCACATCATTTGGTATCACGCTCAACGAGATCACGAATGACCTTGAAGGAGTCCTACCACCTACTGATTCGCGATATCGGCCAGATGTGAGGGCACTTGAGGAGGGTAATCTTGATCAAGCAGAATCAGAGAAGCTAAGAATTGAAGAGATGCAGCGAGATAGGAGGAGGAAACATTGTGATCGGCAACCGAGATGGTTCAAGCAAGTAGGGAATGAGTGGATCTATGCTGGAGGGTATTGGGAAGAGAGAGCACGAGGTTGGAAGGGTGTGAAAACTGACAGCCTTTGGTGACAAAGTCCATGCATGAATAGATGCACAATAATTATTACCGTATGTAATGGGAATCCTTTTAATTCGCCGTGGGCTGGTAGAATTTACATTTTACCATGAGGCGAGATCCCAGATCGTTGCACGTGATCCTGCGGGGTCACGCAACGATAAGCGAACAAGCAAAGTTAGCAAGACCGCGAGGTTCAGGTACCAATTCTCAAAGACGGCGCTCCTCCAAAGTTCCTTCCCACTGCGCCCTCTACCTTGATGAAGCTGAGTGCCCACTTCCTTTTTTCATTTAGCTTTTTGCCCTTTGTCGCGTCGCAAAGTACGTATAAACAGTTGCATGAGGTTCCCGAACTGATTGCCAGTCTCAAAGTACATTCTCCGGAGTGGACTGCGGCATATGTCAAAGTGTGTGACTGTTGCGCCCTAGTTAGCTTACTCTAATAACCAAGACAACGCTCAGGCCACGGCTACTCTCGCACTGTTGAATCTCAGTGACAAGGTAAATCTTGTGACAGGTAAATACATCCTTTCTTCGCGTGTTCTAACATTGATCATATCTTGGGCAGGCGTTGGCTTTTTTTTTGGTATGTTAACGCAGATTGATTCTACGCGGATCTTTTAACCCTCAACCAGGAAATTGCACCGGCAACACTCCGCCGATTCCCTCTTTCAATTTTTCGGGACTATGCCTCGAAGGTTGGCCGCCCTCGTCTGCTTCTCTTTCCACAAGCTTGATTAGGTCCTTCCCTCTTCCAACAGACAGTGCTCTGGGTGTTCGAGACGTCGATCTCAATTCTGTTTTTCCCGCGTGCGTAATATGACCCCACCATCGATTTCTTTCTCTCTGAGCTTTTACAGCGGGATAAACGCAGCAACAACGTGAGCATTGCTAACGTGAAAGCTATATGAAACCCTCACACCTCCCATCATAGTTTCAACAGAACCCTCATGTATCAGCGGGGAGTCGCTATGGGTCAGGAATTCCGCGGGAAAGGTGTCAATGTTCAACTTGGTCCCATGATGTGATTTTTCTGTGCTGAGATGGGAAGTTTATATTCACAAAATGTTGTTATACAGGAACTTGATGAGGGCGCCTGCCGCAGGCCGTAATTGGGAAGGGTATGTGTATATATATCTCGCAGGATTGATTTATCAACGTGCTTGCGCACAGATTTGGCGGAGACCCTTACCTATCAGGCGAAGGGGCCTTCGCGACTATTTCCGGTATCCAGTCCCAGGGTGTTCAGGCTGTAGCAAAACATTTTATCAACAAGTCAGCTCGTATTTTGTCAGGTTTTTGGCAAGCTGAGATACCTTTTTCAAGTGAGCAGGAACATTCTCGAACATCAGAGACGTCCAACGTTGATGATAGGTAAGTTGATTCTGTAAGCTCATTGTGCTCTAAAGTCACCTTTGCTTTAGAACTGTATGTTTTCACCTGATCCGATTTATGTACCGCTCAACTCGGCGTATCAGCAACATGAACTTTATTTGCCTCCAGTTCGTTGCATTTTCTTGTTTCCAGCATAGTGAGGTGACAGATACTTAGTTTTTACGGAGCGTGCAAGCCAATGTTGCCGCTGTCATGTGCAGTTATAGTGTGTATTACCTGTCCCAATGGTACTCCGATGACTGACCTTTCCCGTCAGATCAAGGTGAATTCAAGCCATTTTTCAGATGGTGCTCTCAGTAAGGGATGGACCAGTCAATGGAACATACGCTTGCGAGAACAATCGCACCCTCAATGGGATCCTGAAGGGGGAGCTTGGATTCCAAGGATGTGAGTAGTTTTTGCTGTGATTGCTTACGGTTTTGCCCTTAACCATGTTTTATAGACGTCATGTCTGGTATGTCCCATAAGTGTACTTTCCGGCATAATCAAACTCGCGATACAGATTGGACAGCAACTCATTCGACAGACTCTGCAAACCTAGGCTTGGATGTAATACTCGTATTTTCATCCTAAGATTATGATAATCATTGGATTTTACACAGATGACTATGCCAGGCGACGTATTCCCAGGGTCTATTGTCAGGTACCGTCGCATAAACATCCAATGGTTGCCCTGCCTAACGTTGGTGTGAAGCTACTTTGGCGCTTCGCTCATTTTCGCCGTGGCTATTGGGAGAGTTCCAGAATCTCGCGTGGATGTCCGTAGCGATATCTTTAATATTCAGGTCACAGACTTATCAGAACTCTTCAGGATATGGCCACTCGAATACTGGCGGGGTGGTGTGTACCATCATAATTATGTTCACCGGGCATGCTGATCATGCACTTATTTAGGTACTTGCTTGGACAAGATAAAGACTACCCTCAAGTGAATTTTGATTCGAAGGATCCTAACAGCCCAACCAATCGGCATGTGGATGTCCGAGGCGACCACGCAAGGTTAGAGTCTATGAGTTTTTACACCCTCTACTCCTCTATTCTCATTTTTCCGCAGCCTCATTAGAACGATAGGAGCTGCCTCTACCGTACTACTGAAAAACACTAGATGGAGTCTTCCTCTTAAGGCTCCCAGATCTATAGCACTAATCGGCAGTGACGCTGGTCCAAACCCGGACGGGCCAAACAGGTCAATGGGTTTTATTTCAACATTCCTCACGTCTCTCTTATCATCGCTGTTGTATAGTTGTGTGGACCGTAGCTGTAATACGGGAACACTTGCCATTGGATGGGGATCGGGCACAGCGAATTTCCCATACCTCATTACGGCAAGCATCGTGGATATTCTCCCTCCTAAATTCTCACATGCTGTCAATAGCCCCTGGATGCTATAACGAACCGATCACGAACCGACGGCACACAAGTCTTCTCGTCACTTGTCGACTACGATTTAGAAGCCGCAGCTCAGACAGCGGCCGGAAAGGACGTTGCGCTTGTTTTCATTACAGCAGACAGTGGAGAAACATACATAGTGGAAGGAAACAACGCGGACAGAAATGACCTTCGGGCGTGGCATGATGGAGTGAGTGACTTGGTACGCCATTTTACGTCTCAAACCTGATATACATCGAGGATGCATTGGTAAGTGCTGTCGCAGCGGTGAACAATAACACGATTGTGGTCGTGCACACTGTTGGGCCAATTGTAGTAGAGGCTTGGATTGATCATCCTAATGGTGAGTGCTCTGTATTATCACTAGGATCACCACTGACAAAGGAGATCGTGTTAAGTAAGCGCCCTGGTGAGTTGTCTTGCACTTGGATGTTTTTCTGGGGCTGGAGACCCTCCCTTTAGGTATGGTGTGGATTACCGGGACAAGAGTCAGGTAAGGTTGCACAAGAAAATCTCAAGTATGATCTCAGTTTGACACCTCGATAGGAAACGCACTTGTAGATGTGCTTTATGGTGATTATAATCCTAGGTGTGTTACCCAGGACACTTCCAAGCCTCGGAGTCTTTACAAGGTTCTATTTTCAGCGGACGCCTTCCGTATACCATTGGCAAGAGCATCGACGATTACGCTGCTCAAGTTGATTACGCATTTTCGCTCGGGGTTATTGACATCCCCTATAGCGAAGGACTGTTCATCGACTACCGGCACTTCGATGCTGTAATGTGCCCCCATTTTTCTGCATTCTTATCTGCCTAATATCTGTCAACCTCCAGGCCAATATTACCCCTCGTTACGAATATGGCTTTGGGCTGTCGTATACTACTTTCCACTACTCCGACTTAATAATTTCGGGCACCGTACCCAAATCTCCACCACCCACTGGTCCCGGATCATCCTTGGACCCATCGTAAATATTTTATTTCCTGTCATCATTTTGCTCATCTGACACAAAGTTTAGTTTGCATCAGACCATTTACCATGTGTCCTTTACTCTCAGGAACAATGGGACAGTGGCTGGCCACGAGGTTATTCGCTTTTATATGGTTGATTAGGATGGATTGACAAGTTGGTTGCTCTCACATAGATACCCCAACTCTACCTCTCACCACCGCCCACGGCGCGATCACCTCCATACTTGCTCAAAGGTTTTGACAGTGTGTTTCTCTCGCCTGGGCAGTCCCGCACTGTGATTTTTCCCCTTTCTCGTTATGATCTTTCAATATGGGACGTGATAAGCCAGAGATGGGAAGTTCCTAGCGGTACAACCGGGGTTACAGTTGGTGCAAGCAGCAGAGACCGTCGCCTGATGGGAACTATTGTTGTTTGAAAGATACCCGTCCGTCCTTTCTGTGAATAGAGGAATTTCCATTAGGTAATACCATGATGCACTCTTTACAACAGCGATGTCGGACCAACTGAACTACAGACTGAAATTCACAATGGGAGGGCATACAAGATCTATATCCACCCTCAAGTTCAGTCCGGATGGCACCATGCTTGCGTCTGCTGGTATGTCGTAATAGCTCACCCTGCACTTTTAATCCCGATTTAGTCAGAATGAAGGAAAGCTTCAGACAAACTTGTCAAGTTATGGGATGCCTACACCGGTGAGATAATTCGTACGCTCGTAGGCCACGCAGAAGGAATATCAGATGTTGCGTGGTCGAACGATAACGAATACATCGCCTCTGCCTCTGACGATAAAACCATCCGAATATGGAATCTTGATACCGTGAGCATCTTCTCGACCTCTTTGTCGATTGACTGAATCTATTGCGAGCAGGGTGCCACTGCCAACGTTCTGAATGGTCATACCAACTTCGTTTTCTGCGTTAATTACAATCCGCGTTCGAATCTCCTTGTTTCTGGCGGGTTCGACGAGACAGTTCGAGTATGGGATATTGCTAGAGGTATGCGTTAACGATGGAGATGAATTACTATATTAAACTGAGTGCATTGGATTAATCCTAGGGAAATCAATCAAAGTCCTTCCCGCTCATTCAGACCCGGTGACGGCCGTGGGCTTTAACCACGACGGTACCCTTATTGTGTCTTGTGCGATGGATGGACTGATGTGTGTCATCTACTCTCTTTCTCGACATTCCCTGTTCCCTGTTCTGATCTTTTTTGTCAGACGAATCTGGGATGCAGAATCCGGTCAGTGTCTCAAAACCCTGGTAGATGACAACAATCCGATTTGGTATCATCTTTCCACCCTCGAGCTCGTTTACTCAATTTTAACTAAGTTCACTCTGCATGTAGCTCGCATGTGACTTTCTCTCCCAATTCCAAGTTTGTATTGGCTTCCACCCTGGACTCGACCATTCGGCTCTGGAATTATCAAACCTCCCGATGTGTCAAGACGTATACCGGTCATTCGAACCGTACTTATTGTATATGCGCTTGTTTCAGCATCACAAATGGAACATATGTCGTGAGCGGGAGTGAAGATTCCAAGGTATACATCTGGAATTTGCAAAGCCGAGAAGTCGTGCAAGTTCTAGATGGTCACAGAGGTTCGCACACTCGCGTCAGAAACTACTCAAAACTGGGCTCACCGATTACTCGTTGCAGATACTGTGTTAGCTGTAGCGGTAAGCGCCATCCTCGTCCGCGACGAAAGCCATAATAACGGTTCTTGAGACACACCCAACCCGAGAAATCATTGCGTCTGCGTCCATGGAGAAAGATTTAACCATTCGCTTATGGGTCAATCAAAGAGAGCAATAAGCTTGGTATAGTACCGATGTTTCTCAGTCATGGTCTCTACACTGTTCAATCCATCTATGGAGCCCCCTTGCCCCGTTTGACTGAAACTTTTGTCTCTCATAGCTCCAGTACCTGTTCTAGGAAGAGTCAACGAATTCTTGCGTTGAATGTGTTGGTAGACGCAGACTAAGTTTTCGGGATGGTACGAAACTTATAGCGAAGTTGGAAGGGAACAGAACTTAACGATGAGTCCGTAAGATGGTGGAGCTAGAGGTTATGAAAATAGGCATCCATGTCTGTAAAATCGTCGCAAATGACACAACCATCCTTTGTGCCTAAAACTCCGTTTGCAGCCAAACTCTCCGGTTTGTGAGAGACCGAAACCCCACAAACACGTAGATTCTCACCCACCCGTCCGCTGCGATATGGGTTTAGGTCATCGGTAAACAACGAATTTCCAGATAATCGCGCGATCGATGAAATGTCCTTCGGAGGTGTTCAGATGTGCACTACTGACTGCATCGGTTGAGCCGTTGGGTCCAGAAACGATAGGGGTCCCATCGAAGAAAATGTGATAGAATATAGGGAGCCGGAATGTCCTTCTATGGTCTCTATGCACGAATTCCATCTCCCATCCGGTCCATTATACACTTTTATCGGAATGTCCAACTCTCTCCGATATGGCTTCTTAATCAAGGCTTCTTCGGGAGTGAACAGCAATGCAGAGCGGTATACTTGAAGGGGACAAGTACCGATGTTCGAGGGTAAACCGCTCGCAATCACGAAGTAAAATCATCGCATCAGTCACATCTTTCCTGCTTTCTCTCGAACTCGATCAGTTTGGATATTGTCAAGAGGGAAACAACGAACAGCGATGGTTTGTTGTGCGGCGTCCAAGACAAGGAGGCCATTTCAGAGATCCCCTATTAGATCCAGTGATTTAACTCGATACAGTAGTTCTCTCGAACAAACCGCCTTTAAGAGCTCGGCAAGAACGTCAGAGGACATTGCATTTGACAGGTGCCAAGCCCAGTACCGACATGCATACTATTGAATGCATGTCGGGATGCGTGTGGGAAGGTCGTCCACTTCGTTATCGCGAGTCGATGAGTTTCTTACTCCACACACATCTCGTTTCAGTACCTTCATCACACATAGACAGGCACCCGCAAGTAGACACCACACATTATCAAACGCGTCACCAACTGCATCGTATCGCTGAATTGCGAGAGAAGCGCAGGTGAAGGGGAGGCGGGGGTCGTGTTGTGTTGCGGGTATGATAGTGTATGGCATCGGGACCTTGCCATCAGGAAATGTGGCTTTCGTGAGCTCAAGCAACTTGCGGTGGTGTTCACGATTGATAGCTTCGGCTGCGTGATCAGTGACCTCCGGTCGATAGGGTACGAAGTGTAGGGAGGGATGGGCTTAAACGTGGCAGGCTGGGCAAGAACTAATACGATATTAGAACTCGGAAGAAACAGTAGAAGTGGGGCTACCATGTTGACGTACGTTGGAGCACGGCTTTACTACGCTCAGGAGTGCACTGGGGCATGGAAGCGAAGTCATCAGATTGAACCTGCTGAGCAAGCCCCAGACAAGACTCGTTAGATTCGACTTGCTCAACTTCCTCAGTGAGAGTAGCCGATACACAAGGTTCCCGCTGCTGAGCAGCCTCTACAAGGGTGCTCGCGGAGACAGCAGTCAAGCCGAGTCGTTTCATAACATCAGAGAGATGATCGACTTGAAGGGTAACCGTCCTTGATCGCGGGGAAACAGTTGTAGTTGTGGTCATGGATGGCACCGGGTTTCAGGGTCGTGTAGCAAGGTCGAGTGAAGATAATGAAAATTTGAGATCACCTGATATGAGGGAATTTTATGTTCCAGGGTTAATAACAGATGTCAGATTCTTCATTACTCAACTTCATAACAAGCCCGGCTTGTTATGAAGTCGAAGAAGGATGGATTCGAATTCGGGTCGCTTTGCTATCATCATCTAGCGGAATGAAGATAACGCCGTGTCTCTTGAACTGTTCCCGATTGCATAGGGAAACACCTGAGCATATAGTTGATCAACGGCTATAACCAGGTGATGAAGGTTCTGTCACAGTGGTTGCATTACACAGAAGGTGCGCGAGTTGGTCTCTGGGTCCGAATAGTTTCGATCTACGATGGACCTGATCGAGGCGGATGCAAAATGAAAAGCGCAGGAGACAACGGCGTCAGGGAGGGGATATCTGCTTTAGAAGGCCATTCTCCTTTGAAATGATATAGATCTCTGGTCGAAGCAAGTTTTGACGAAAGGGTTCAACGGCACTCTGCACAACGTCCAGTGCAACTTCATGCAAAATGTATCACCGAGTGACAGAACTTTTCTTTGGACACGCGACCACCTTGACTCGATAAATCGTCGAAACCAATCCAGCGAAAGATCTGGTTATCCTACATACCTTCCAAACACCGTGCTTGATCTTTATGGAAAAGGTGACGTATGGTGGGTGCCCATTTAGAAAGTCCAAGTCACTTTGCCGTATAGTTAGTTATCACCTTTCATATCTGATCTCGCCTTCGCTTGCTAGAAGTAGGAAGTGAGCGAAGAATAGCGATTGGTGCACCGTCAACGCAAACCTGAAATTCATTCGTTGACGATGTCCTCCCAAATCCTGATAGTGGGTTCCTAGGGGTGCATGAGTATTGATCAGCGGGAAATTAACAAATATCAAGAGCGAATTCGATGGCAAGTTTAGTTTCCACCTATATCAACATTGCGGCATTCACCCATATCAATCAAAGGTGGAAGTATGCAAGCAAGAAGGCATACAGTACAGCTTTAGATCGACCACGGGCTTGTCTGGATATGATTGCCAATTAATTGCGCATCGTCGGCATAGTGAATAATACACTTTATGGCATTGGGGGAAGGCATCTTCCGTGGTTCTTTCAACGCCGTATTCGATGTGCTATAGAAACATGGATCAGTCTTGTTCATTCTTGGTTTCAAAACGACTTACACGAACCGTCGATCTACTCTGTCAATGACCGCCGCAGAAAATGTTCCTCTATGCTCGGAGTTCGTAGGAACGCAGTTGAGACCTTCAACCCGCTTGGAGAGTTTGGTGACGTCTTCCGCGTCTATGCGATTTCTGAAACACTGATGATCTCTGCAGAGCAACACCAAGGAAGGAGCTTGGACTCGAATCCTTTGTTCTTTCTACCAGATAATCATACAACACTGTAAATTCCAACAAACCCTCCGCCGATCTTAATCGAGTTCAGGACTCCCGGACGTGTCGGCATCAAACTCGTCTCGCTACTCTTGAGTCTTTGGACGAATGCGAATACAGGGATTGATACCAAGATAACTGCGGGGAAGAAGGCGTGTTCTTTCTGGAGCTAGAAAGTCCGCTCAAGGCATTATTGACGTAGTCCCCACGCCCACAACCCAGCAAGTACAGCCGAGATTGGGCCAACAATCACCCTCCACAACATCCTCTCCAATTTTTCTAGAGGTGCAGACGATGCTCCGTATGCGCGTAGTGCAGTCGATGGAGGTCGAAGGATCAACTGGAAGAGGTTGAAAGGAGGGGGAAAGTAGTAAGGACCGGCGTACCTCACGACGGTCCGAACGAATACTTTGCGGGCATCTAGACCGATTCTTTCGGAATATCGGTCCCAGTTGCTTGATGGACCACTCCTCTGGGATGGCGAAAGTCCCATTACGAGAATCAAGGTCACCACCAAGACGAGAAGTACCGCCTCCGCGGCCAACAGGGCAACGAGAGCGATACGGGTTTCCATAGGAGAAGGAAGAGTATGCAGTACAGGAACTTGAAAGAATGTGTCTCTCATAGAGAGGTATAGAAGACTCCATGTAACGAGAAGAAGGGGGAGAAAAATGAGGTGAACCGGGAGAAAAATCCGGGACATGCAATTCGAAAGGAGCGCAGCGATCGGTAACCAAAAGTCGGGTGGGAGAAGGAAGATAGGCGAGGGGTTGTGAGGCAGAATGAGTTGCAAGATGTGCAAAGCGAATGCAAAGAGAAGCACACTAAACGCAAGGTCGCCCGGAAATGGGGTGGATGGCAAGCAAGACGTCAACGCTACCAATATCAACGCGAAGGGAATTGACGACAAAGACCAAGGACGACCAAGGGATGCTGCTGCCAGAAAGAAGAGGACAAATCCGCGCCATTCATATGGATTACCGCCTAGGATTGGTCTTGCCGGTGGATATACTAAGAAATGGGCAAATAAGACCAGATAGGCGAGCCGAGAAACGAGCTCGATGAAGTGTGCTACTCTGGTAGGCGTTGAGAGGAATACCTTCCACGAGTTCTGTACGTCACGTACCGAGGAGTACACCATGCATCGAATTGCGCCAACTTGGTGGAGGGCAGAGATGCTTCATCGACCAGGAGACCGTACTTCCACGTTCTCAGAAGGCTCAAGTAGATGAGACGACGTGATAACAACGCCTTTGGCGCGTCAGAGTTGGTCAAGAAATCGATGACTAAGGTATATTGTCAGAGCAGCAAAATAGCCAGAGACAAAAACAACGCGCCTCGGACAGGACGCGAATTTCCTTCTCTCTCTGGGAACTTGAGCCATAAAACATCCTCTATGTCCCGGGTGGTGCGATAGTCCGCGACAAATGCTTTCCATCGTCTAAGGATGAGTTCCTCCAACCCGTCTATAACACGAAATTTGTCCCTCTCCCTTGACCAATAGTCCCATACATCCCGTGAATAGACGCTTTGGTGCAT
Organism: Porpolomopsis calyptriformis; assembly: GCA_951640195.1. Taxonomy (NCBI): domain Eukaryota; kingdom Fungi; phylum Basidiomycota; class Agaricomycetes; order Agaricales; family Hygrophoraceae; genus Porpolomopsis; species Porpolomopsis calyptriformis. The sequence continues at coordinate 1,552,869 of OX621164.1, forward strand.
TCGATTCAGGCGCCATTGCAGCAAGACTATGAGGACAAATGCTGTTTCCGCTGCAGGCGTGGACAAGTCGTGAGCTCCATATATATCAATGAACGTGAGCTCCTCGATTTCGATGTATTGGACACGTTCGAGAGTGGATGAGATAGGCGGCAAACAGTCAGCAAGGCCATTCGGCGCAGGATTGCTGAGCAAAGGGGTGATCTCGCTCGTCATTTCCTTTTGTTATGGTTTGTTGTCCAAAAGCCTCCAGTCGAAGACATGAGCGTGTCAACGCCTCTGCTAGAAACAATCGAACCAGATGAACCTGAAAATACCGTCTCTACACCCGTTCCTTCGGGGAATATTAACACCCCATCGAAGACTCTGCACCAAGTCGTTCTTACCCCGACAACCCGTCCCGCTCAACAGATGGCCACGACACACAGTGACGCAGAGTCAGGTTAGTTTACATCAACCCTCCCCCTCACGCCATAATAATGCTTGAATTTCTTCTCAGGTATCTCTGGAATATTCCGTCAAGTATGCACCATGCAGTTCACAGCCTCCAGCCAACCCGCCTCACGTCTTATCCGCAGTCTTCTCATCCACTAGCCCTCTTCTTTCTATACTTTTTCCGGATAGGCGCAGTCGGTGCCTACATTCTGTGCACAAGATTCACAGATAACTACGTTTTATCGGTGGGTGCTCGGCAAAGGCATTTTCTCGATCGCCTTCGAAGGTCTGACCGGCTCACAGACCATCGTCGTAGTCGTCCTCCTGGTCAGTCTCTAGTTCCGCCTCGCGTACAGCCGTCTGATCTTTCCGCAGGCTATGGACTTTTGGAATTGTCGGGTATGCACAACGTGTGTCGTTATACATCCTGTTTCACCTTTATGAAAAACAGAACGTGGCCGGTCGCACATTAGTTGGTCTGCGGTTCTGGAACCAGGTGTGTAGTAGTAGCACAGTCCACCCATCGATCGCTGATCGATCTTCCCAAGGTCGACGAGGACGGCGAAAGCTACTGGGTGTTTGAAAGCCGAGATGTACGTCATTGTCTGCCTTGCTTCCAAACCTTGCTACGCCCATTGTTGAAACCGGCACTTTCCCTGAAGCCATCTCGGCCAGCCAATCCTGTCGATTCCAAGTGAGTACCACGCGGTTTGCGCTAGTATTTCATTTACCTAACCTTTGCACGCAGAATGTTTTGGGTACGCAAAAACAGTGCTTTTCAACCGCGAAGTTGGCCACCTGACATTCGGCTTCTTCCTGCTTTTTTTCCCCCCCAGATCGCGTTATACGTGTTCCCCCTTTTATGGGCAGTGCTCTTCATCGTCTCTCTCCTCAAATTTAGTTTCTCGTGAGTCAAATGAAGAACATCAGGTTCTAGTCATCTCATGCCCCGCAGTTTCATCCCGATCGTGGTCCTCGCGCTCGTCTTTAATATAATCAACGTTGTTGGATTCACCTACGCGTTCGTACATCCACTTTGCCGAGATGAAAAATTAATCCTTCTTTCCAAGTGACCGAGATGCAAAACAAAAATGGGCGAACAATATGGCTTCATCCGGGTGGAATATGGGAATGGGCGGCTTTGGTGGCCAGATTTTGACGGGTGTAGTGCGGAACAGTGTTGGAAGAGTGTTTGGCCGATCGTCATCAGGCTGATGTTTTATTGGCGTGCACAGACCTATGCGATGAATTCATTATCATCCAGTCTGTGCTGAGGGGAGAGAAAATAAAGATACTCGACTCCCAAAAATGTGCTATACAATGTGAAGAGGGGAAAACATGGTACAAGGGAAAAAAATGTGCTGGCAGGTAAAACGTAAATGCTAGTGTTCCGATATGACAACAGTGTCAACAAGGAGAAGCCAGACGGTCCACAGTCCAATCAGTGTACCTTGGTGCATAAATAAACCATGCAGCTCGAGAAAATACTTTCAAACAGAAGATACATGCGAGACCAGTTCATATGGGGTCGGAGCGCCTAGTTCACGGAGCCAATATCCGGGCCAATCCATCCACGTGCATCCACTCGTGAGCAAGCGATGGTCGGGGTGGGAGGTACACTTAGGTCGATGAACGATTTCGTCCTACCATGGGAACGGAAGGTTGAAACACGAGGGGTGGGTGATGTTGGGAAGGGGGTGGTAAAGTTCAAGTTTGAAGTAAGCGTCATGGTAGATGGCGTGCGTGTCGTGGGTGTAGGAGATGGCGGGAAGACAAAAAGAGTCTGAGATGGAGTGCGATTGGATGGGCTGCCGGGAGGCAGCTTTTGGGTTTTTCGAAAACGAAGTGGAGGCGGTGCAGGTTTTCGCGATAGCGTACGAGGGCGGGGAAGTCGAGGGGCATGGGTAGAATCCACAGTCCCGGCAATCGGAGAATCAGGAACGCTTGGCAGAATGTCCATCGAAGTTGAACGATGTTTTCTGTTTGGTTTCGGTGAGGATGATGAAAGTGCCTTCACGGCAGTTATTGGAGGAAGTGCAACGGTGAAGGATGTTCTCCAGACAGGAGCGGACGGAGGTGGGTTGGGTGCTGTGCAAGGTGTGGAAGTCCAGAGGGCATTGGGTTCAGAACCGTCGTCTATCGACTCTGGAGAGGTAGAATCAGAGATGGTTGGGCTCCGATGTTGTATACTCCGGTCGTCGAACCCACCACCCACGCCAAGCAAGGCTGGCTCTTCATCTTCCTCCACAAGGTCCTCACTGAGAATACTTGCACATGTTGCATTAGAGCCGGTACGTTTGCGACCGCCATAGCGATTTCTCCAGGCTGGACCCATACCAATGCCGGAAGACGATGAGATGGATGAACCTGAAGACTTGCGGGCAATGATACGATCCTCCATGGCTTTGTCGAGTGCTCGAGCTTCGCGCATGACCTCTACGCTTTCTTGCTCGTTATCGTCTTGGTCATCATCATGATCCGAAGGCATCTCGTCGAGCATTCGCCGTTGACGACCCCATTCCTCCTCTTCTTCGAGGATGGATGATCGTTCGGATGATGGATTGGAAGCGATTTCTGATTGAAGAGCGCGTTCATACTCGAGCAATTGATAGATGAGCCTGAAGCAGATTGGGTTGAGAAGAGCGACAACAAAGGATTGGATGGTTTACGCACGACATGTTGGGACCTATCCATTGACTTTTTTCTTTCACATAAGCATATGCACCCTGCATGCCTTTGAGAGACCAGATGTCCGGGGGGACAGAGGGCGAGCGGTGTGCAGCTGCTCGCATGACGAGAGCGATAACCATGGTAGCTGAGCGAGAGATACCACATTGACAGCTGCAAGGGAGTGATGAGGTTTGAGAAAAAAGGAGGGAATGAATGGACATACTGGATAAGTACACCGTCGCCTCGCTCGAGAGCGGCATCTGCGAAGGCCATTGCGGCAGGGAAACCTTCACGAACCAAGTCTTGTTGGCCATGAGACCAGTCGAGTTTAAGGTAATGCATCGTGGGTCTTCCGCTTGGCAAATGAGCGGGATAACATGTTGGGGACAGATCGTGGGCGGGGTGAAGAAGATTGGGGGTGGAGGAAAAGGGCCGGACTGGTTTTACGGAATCGAACGGAGAGACGACCTCTTTGGCAACGTTCAAAATGGATCTGACACCACGTTCGATGAGACCTTTCCAGTCGCGAGCATTGTCCTCCGAGCCGAGCCATATTCCGGGAATGATCTGCACAGGGCCATTCAAATAGGGCAAAGTCGGGGAAGGTTCCTCTTCCTTGCGGTGACGAAGGGTGGTGGTTGGGAGAGAAGCTACGGAAAGTCGTCTGGATCGCTGCGGGGATGGATGTGGAGGCGAATGGGGAGGGTCTGAAGGTGGGTGGGGATGATGAGGAGGGAGAGGGAGGGAAAGCCGTTTGGGGTTTCGGGATGAACGGAGAGGAGGGTGTTCGGCAGCAGGAGAGGCGGAACTGTCGCAGACAGGGATGATGATTGGGGTGGTTTTTGGAGGTGAGTGCAAGCGCAAGAGGGCAGGGGGAGGTCTCCTTCGTGACATTGTGGGTATAGAGTACGCCAGCGTGTGGGATGAAGAGAAGGAGAGGAAGAGGGAGGGGGATGGTTGGTTGGTTGACGGGGATTGGGTTGGAACTGGGTTTTTTAATAGTTAATTATTTATATTTGTTTGTAAATTCATCTTGGAAATTCCGATTAAATTTAAATTATTATTTTTAATATTAAATTTAAATAAATATTATTTTTCTCATGGCTTTCGATCTCATCCACATCATCCCTCTCACTCTCACCGTACTCACCTCGCTCTTCATCTACCTCAATTTCATAAAAAGTCTCTTTTCACCTTCCACAACCTCTATTCATACTCACCCTCTTCCTACAGAACCCAAACCCGTCTTGGTTCCCAACCAGTGGAACGAATTCCCGCTCATAAAAAAAATTATCATCTCTCCGAACACCGCACTGTCCTTATCTTCTCTCCTCCCCTCGTGCCCCGCTCACCCCTCCCCGCAGCTACCGTTTCGCTCTTCCCCGCACAGATGACGTGCTCGGCCTGCCCATCGGCCAACACATCGTCCTCTCCGCACAGATAAACGAAAAAGAAATCGCTCGCAACTACACCCCAACAAGCAGTGACGATGACCGCGGTCATTTCGATCTCATCATAAAAGTGGTTTACCTCCATCTCTTTCCGTCCCAATACTCATTCCTTTCAGTCGTATGAAAAGGGCAACGTCTCCCGCTATGTCTCCCTACTTAACCTTGGCGACAAAGTCCGTATCAAGGGTCCCAAAGGCCAATTCAGATACAGCCCTACCCTCTCCCGCGAACTTGGGATGATCGCAGGCGGCACAGGAATAACACCCATGCTCCAAATCATCCGCGCCGTACTTAACAACCCCCAAGACCACACAAAAATCAGCCTCATTTATGCCAATGTCAATCTGGAGGATATCCTGCTCAAAAACGAACTGGATGCTCTCGTCATAAAACATCCCCTTCAGTTTAATGTACATTACGTCCTCAACGTCCCCCCCCCCAATTGGACCGGCGGTGTCGGCTTTGTTTCCGCGGAACAAATACAACAGCATATGCCCGCCCCAGACGACAATATCAAGATCCTTTTATGTGGTCCGTCTCCCTTTCCCATTTCATTAAAGTAATCCCTTCCGACAACGTTGTGCAGGTCCCCCTCCCATGATGACGGCCATGAAGTTTGTGTTTCTTTTACATTGTCTGAGCTCATACACACTCGTCGATTACACAGAAAACATCTGGATCAACTCAAATACCCTCTCCCTCGAACAGTCAGCAAGCTTGCGGATCAGGTGAGAACCCTTCGTATTGTTGTGTTACCCAACGCCAACCCTTCTCATCCAGGTCTTTGTGTTCTGAGTTATTTGTATTGCCGTACGAGAAAAAAATAGACTGCAATTTATACTGATCCGACATCAGTTCCGCCTCGGTATTACTGCGCGTATCTCCATGTGAACGCTCGCTACTACGGTGACCACAGCCTTTTCTTTGGCTTTCAACACCCATAGTAGCTGTGTGCGTTTACGTAGCACCCACAAGGATGCTATTCGCTCGGTCTGCGGCGATCCTTGCCGAAATTAAAATACGAACGATGTTTGATTTGAATCTCGTGTCAAATACATAATTTGCAACAGAGCGGGCAACAAGGTCGTGGAGACTGCGTTTCGGAAAGATCACAGCTGAAGGTACGCGAAGACTTCAGAGGGACTGTCGAGGTGACACCGCCGTAACCTTCGTCTCGTGTTGGAAGCCAGCCGCAGCTAGCACATCTTCATTCACATAGTAGACGTCAATCATTAATTCACGACTTTGCGAGCAAAGTATGAAAGACCAGCGGCACTGGTAGTGGCCGTTATCAAGTACATGAGTTCTGAGGATAGTCGCCACTTACAAAAAAAATATAAAACGCAAAAAACGATAGACACCATCGCAGGTCCATTCCAGATGCACCGCCAGGGAAAGTAAAAGGTATATACGGAATTTATCCAACGAAAAGACGAAGAAAAAACAGTAAAAACCTCTAAAGTTGAACGTTTGCCCTGAGGTAATGAGGAATAATGAGAGCCATGGTCGTAAACGAATGACAGGTCGACTTACGGGAAATTACCTATAACGTTGCCTTGCGGGAAGTACTCGCAAACGAGGTATTTGGCGACCTAGAAAGTTAAACTTTTCAGAAAGGAAACGGCGACGAGGCGATGACTCTTTACGCCAGTGCCTGCACCAAGGAGGTCATTGCACTCTGCAATCGCACAGCCAAGCTGAACGGAAGCCTTCCACACAACCTGAGTGAAATGCGATGGCACGGGGTTGTTGGGGTTATATTGGGCTATTTGAAAAAAGGTTAGTAGGACAGCGATCAGAAGCCGTCGGGACGCGTACTGACGCTGTTCAGCAGTCCATTGTCCGAAACCGGTGTTGACGTTGTAGCTAGAACCCGTTCCTGCAGCCAAGTTTTCTACCCAAAACGTGAACGAAAGTAGCGAATGATAAATGATTGAATATCTACCACCAAAAGGACCAAGAGTTCCACCAGAGTGTTTGAAAATGCAACCGTTGGCCCATTGTTGTGCTTTGCCAGCTAATTGATTGCTCCAGGTCATGGGGGGAGCACCGTGTTGTGCACGGAAGGAATTGTGATCGGACAAGATGGTGCCTTCGATGCCACCGGAGCCGGCATTGTTGTTGGATAAATTATCGTTGGATAGAGAAGAACTCTGATGTTGAGTGGATGCGTGAACGGGAGAGGAGGAAGGGGGAGGCGGGGGGTCATGATGAGTTGACGTGGGAGGCGGGGGAGGCGGGGGGGAGGAAGTCGAGGTGGCTGCGGGGCGAAGAGCGGCATTAAAAGTGGTATGTGATTGGGCAGCGGCATGACTGGTTGTCGAGGTAGATGTCGTTGGAACGGAGGTCGTCGAAACGGAGGTCGTCGAAGATACAGATGAAGTCACCGCAAAAGTGGACGGAGAAGGCTGAACGACTTGCGACGAATATACCGGGTACGAAGACGAATATTGGGAATAGACAGGTTGGAAAGCAGGGGAAGATGTGGGTGTGAGATGAGAATCTTGACTGGTGACGGAAACGGTGAGGGGCGGGATACAAATGCAAAAGTGGATACGTACTCCTGTGGCACACCGCAGACATCTGATAGGATTTCAGACACGTTCAAACTGGAGGGTTTTATGACGAGGCCCCACGGGTCTGTGCCCATCATCGAACCAGGAAAGCCCCACCTGGAGCTGCAATCATTGACACAAATAGCGACTTGCCGATGGCGACGGGCACAGGCAGGACCAGCGAATCCTCCTGGGAGAAAAGCAAAAGAAAGAAAGAAAAAGAGAGGAAACATTAAATGTGAAAGAAAGGATGGAGGTGGCAGCTAAAGCCAGAGACGAATGAGTTGTTATGCCAATGCGACCACCACACTACATCTTGTGTTCCCATTCTGCAACGCTCACACACCCCATCATTCAGTATCATTATAGCGATGATCCCCCGTCGTCTCTGCTGCCCCAGTCGGCGGACGAACAGGTCATTATCTTGGACTTTAATCCGCCGCAAATAGCCCCCAAGTCAATCTCAAAAAATATCGCTGTCATTGGTCTCAAACTCGCCGAGGCACCTGCTGCCGTTGCTGAGGACGACTCAAAGAACACAACGATGTACATCCTCGAAACAGCATCCACCTCCGACAACAGGTATCTCCCTCCTCTACTGTTGCCAGCTCGTACTCAGCCCATCCAGCTCGATTCTCTCGCCATCCCCGCACGAGATCCTCGCTCACTTCAAGCAAAGGTCGGCCACCGCTCCCCCTTCTCATTCATCAACTGAAATCATCCATTAGAAACGCAGTCCTGCGTCGTGCCCTTGTCTATACAGATTCTTAGTTACCGTAGCCCCGAATTACCGTCTCTTGTTTCTCCCACCGCGGTTTTTGCCACCAAGCTGTGACTTCGTCGACTCCTCATCGACACTGATGCGTGTCAATCAGGTCGCAGCGAATATGAACGACCCAACTTACCTTGGAGCTTGTATCTTCGCTTGTATCTTCGCTTGATGGCTTTGGACTTCTTGCAACAGTTCGGGATCCAGATTTTTCTGTAAACCCTCCATAAGTGAACAAAGCATCAAGTCAGTCAACCATACCATGATATACGGCATCGCTAGCATCAACACACCACCAAAAACCATAAGCAACATCATCGGGTTCTGGAACATCGCAACGAGGTTGAACGACTCGCGTGGTATAAAGTATTCATTCTTTTGGCGGGCGGCGAGCATTATAGGATAGTTCAGTAGCACTGTCGATGCTGGGTTCAGGGGCGTCCCCGGTATATAAGGCCTGATTTCTGGTTCAGGGCTTGACTCTAGGACGTCCACACGGAACTGCAAGATGCCATTGAGAGACGTTCACACCGACGAACATGCCATCCAATTACCTGGTCGAATGTATAATCGTGAGATGCCATCGACAGAACGTATGTCCCGGGGGGGATATCTGGACTAGAAACAAGGGGACCATCAGACGTGTCATCTGTGGTGGATAAAAAAAATGCTTCGAACATGACAAAACTACCGTCTTGCACAACCCCGCCTGACCGTCTGCCATTGTCCAGCAGTGCCTTTGCAGGCCCTAATTCGTTTGTTCCTTCACAGCCATAAATGGCAGGAAAATGCTGATCGGAAGAATACACGCACCAGCACACACTTCGTTCCATTGGATTTTGCCTCGGATGTCAACGGCAAATGTTGGATAAAAAAGGCTTCAAAGTTCGTCAAATTCAAGCTTGCTGTCCGGCCGAGATAGTCCCACCTTGAAAATGCCAGCAGAAGGAACGATATTCGCGTCATGAAGCTGCAGAACAACACAACCACACAACAACGACGACGATGCGGCAAAAACGCGCCAAAGCGTATCGCAAGCTAATGGGGCTGTATACCATGTCCTTCGGATTCAGGCAGCCATACCAAGTCCTCGGTAGCCTTAATCATCTCCACATTCCATCCAATGAAATTCATGTCGTGACACAGTTGATTCACACATCTGCGCGTCCGCCATCGATACCAAGTTCGATCTCCCAAAACAACTCGCCGTCGTCCTCCACGGCACCGTCAAACCGAGTGAGTTTCCAACAGGTCGATGTTCCTGCCTTGCCCCCGCTAAGTGTCGCTGGCGGCAAAGCCGTTCTCTTTCAGTGATCACCCAATGCTCCATCCACGAGCTCTATCTCCAAGGAAGATCGCGCCAGCCCGCCGTGGATCTCGCAAAGACATTTGAACGACGAAAATGCAATCACAAGGAGCCTATCCCTGGCGACAGCTGTCTCCTCAGCGTCATCGGTCCGTTCTTTGCTGACCCTCATATGTTTGACCTCCCCTAACAAATCACAGGCGACTCAAATAAACATCGCTATGTCATTGCAACACAATCTCAACCACTCCGACTCAGTTTGCGTCGTATACCCGGAGTTCCCATCATACATATCAATCGGTCCGTCATGGTTCTTGAACCGCCGAGCGATGCTACCATCAAAGCGAAAGAAACCGTATGTTTGATATGCTTGTCGCCTTGCTGTGGCTCTAATGTTCTTTCCTAGACAGAGGAACAGACCCTTCATCCTTCTTCATCCGATATAGCGCTTGCAGCCTCAACCGTTGTCGAGCCAAATCGAAAGAAGAAAAGAGGACCCAAAGGGCCGAATCCATTGAGTGTCAAGAAGAAAAAGGTGAATACTACACCGGCACAGAAAGACAAAATCCAAGACAGGGAGATATATGACCGTTCAGTTGCTGGAGAGAAGAGGAAGAGAGATTCGTCAGATGGGGGCGACGACAGTTGTCCATCTCAACAAAAAAAGAGACGTCGGCGGAAAAATACCCATAGTACAGTGCCCAACGTTGATAATATCAAGCAATGAACATATCGTATTCATGTCGAGAACAAAAGGGCATCATCGATTGAATGTAGTAGTATAGTGTACATGCCCCCAATTCATGTCAACTCCAAAAACATGCGAGAATTAGTTTCCACCCCGGAGACGAAGGACTGCGAAAAGAGGTTGGTGCCAAGCGGTTAGGAAGAGAAGGAAAGAACTTACCCAAATGAAGGGTGCTCTCCTTCTGGATGTTGTAATCCGAGAGCGTCCGTCCATCCTCCAGCTGCTTGCCGGCGAAGATAAGACGCTGTTGGTCGGGAGGAATACCCTCCTTGTCCTGGATTTTCGCCTTCACATTGTCGATCGTGTCCGAGGACTCGACCTCGAGGGTGATCGTCTTGCCGGTCAACGTCTTGACAAAGATTTGCATGCCTCCACGAAGGCGAAGGACAAGGTGCAGGGTCGACTCCTTCTGGATATTGTAGTCCGACAACGTACGGCCGTCCTCCAATTGTTTGCCGGCAAAGATCAGACGTTGCTGGTCGGGTGGGATGCCCTCCTTGTCCTGAATCTTCGCCTTCACGTTGTCGATAGTGTCCGAGGATTCAACCTCCAGCGTGATGGTCTTTCCGGTGAGCGTCTTTACGAAAATCTGCATGCCGCCGCGGAGACGAAGGACAAGATGGAGAGTGGACTCCTTCTGAATGTTGTAGTCGGATAATGTCCGACCGTCCTCGAGTTGTTTCCCGGCGAAGATAAGGCGCTGTTGGTCGGGCGGGATCCTAGAACCATCATCAGTTGGCGTCGTGCGAAAAGAAGGGAATTGTTGCGTACCCTTCCTTATCCTGAATCTTGGCCTTTACATTATCAATGGTATCCGAGGATTCGACCTCCAGAGTGATGGTCTTCCCGGTCAACGTCTTAACGAAAATTTGCATGCCACCGCGGAGACGAAGGACGAGATGGAGAGTAGACTCCTTCTGAATGTTATAGTCGGATAGTGTCCGACCGTCCTCGAGTTGTTTCCCAGCGAAAATGAGGCGTTGCTGGTCAGGCGGGATCCTAGAGGGGGAGTTCATCAGTCGGGGGAGCGCCCAAGAGAAGCGCAGTTTTGGCGTACCCCTCCTTGTCTTGAATCTTCGCCTTGACGTTGTCAATAGTGTCGGAGGACTCAACCTCAAGGGTGATGGTCTTGCCCGTAAGAGTCTTTACAAAGATCTGCATGGTTATGAAAGGTTTGAGTTGAGGTGATGGGTGTAGCGATGGATGAGTGATTGATAAGAATGGGTGGACTCGTAGGTTTATATAATATTTCGGAGTTTTCTGAGTTTGAACTTTGTGAGTCAACTCGGGAATTTGCTAGAAGCGAGCACTGCCACTACTGACGAAGTAATCGCAGCAATTACATCTGGCACTGCCCATGTCGAAACGCCCTGCAAAAAAGCGACGCACTGCAACTTCCCTCCCTTTTGCAGCACCATCAGATGCAGATTTACCATCTGCACAGCAGAACAACCCTTCTTCGTCTGCCTTATCAACACGGACTTTTCCATTAACGCGTCTTCCCGCTCTGACCACATTATGTGCTCGCGTGTTTGTATCGAATCTGAGGAATCTTGCGGAATACCCGGAGAGTGCTGTTTGGAGACGCACAAGACGTTGGCTGAAAGCCCTTCCGGACCCATTGGTTCCGAAGATGTTTGCCATGTTAAAGGTCTCCTGTCCATCTATCCTGAGTGACCCTTTTATCACGGCTGTAGGCATATTCGTCCCTCAAAATTACTATTTTTTGTCCACTTACAAGGGCATCAGTTCTTCTTGCGAGGCTCTTCGGTCAGCTTAGCAGGGAGTCTCCCTGGTGTTAATAGAAACACACTATCGTCGATACCGAAAATCGGAGAAAGTCTTCGCGAATTAATACTCGAAGATTTCAACAAGTATCCCGATTCTATGTTTGCCTCCCTGGTTTCCAAGTCACCGTCGTTGCGGGTTCTTGTACTACGGTAATCGAACCTTTCATATCCGGCAGGATGCACTGAATGGTGTGGTCGCAGTGGTTGCAGTTTGGTTGGTTCGAAAACTGCCACGGCTGCTGCGGGGTGTATCCACCTCACCGTTGTCAACCTCAACTACACAGCCGCATCTCCCATTTCTCTTGCGCCCTTGCTGATCGCGTGTACTGAGCTCCAAGTTCTGAAAGTCGCGGGTATTCCAAACTGGGTCAGTGGATTCTAAGTTGTGAGGAATGTCAATTGACACAAGAGGATTCTAGACTGATGCAACCTTGTCAAAATTAAAGGCCCAAATAAACAATTTTAAGCTCTCAAAGCTTCGAACCCTGAAACTACGTCAAACGGCGTTGTCCGAGCAATCGATCAACTTTCTCATCTCTCAGTGTCCCAACCTGAACCGTCTGGATATCTCGTTCACAGCCATTCGAAGGTTTTCGCTGGCTACGAACGCCCCTGATTTGGAGAAGTTATCATTGACGTCGACCTGCATGGCAAGATCCGATCTATTGACCTTAATATCACTTCTCCCGCACCTGAAAATTCTGTCACTCGGCGCTTTGGGTGGTGGGCAAGGCTCGAGCGCAGCGATTGGCAACTCATCTGCCATGACTATGAACTGTGAAATGCTCGATGCCTTGACAGGTATATTGAAAGATTTTCAGCAACTCGAGAGTGTTAGCTTGGTCGGTAATACCAAGTTAGGGTCGACGAGGACAGGGACGAATCGAGCCCTGTTAAACTTTATCTGTCGAGTCGGAAGGAAATGCAAGGTTCGAAAATTACCAGCCTATCTTGCGATCTGTCGGTTATTAATCATCTGTATCAGAACCTTAACTTGGCTGGCATACCTCACCTTCGGTCGTGCGACCTTGCTGGATTACTCCCAGAGGATGGGAATTCTAGTACACCCCTTGAAAATCTTAGTCTCAATAATACCGACGTGGACGACGATGCATTCATGTATATCGCGAGTTGCCCGCTGCTTCGATCGCTGGAGGTAGCGGGAACGAAATTTACAAGTTTGTGATCACTCTGGTTAGTTTCGTCACACTTATGGATGACGATCATTGAAGAGGCAGGCCTTTATCCCATCTTGGATCAGTGTTTGAAGTTGGAAAGATTGGACCTCACCAGTTGTCGTGGTATTGATGTTGCAGACCGACGACGGTTTTTTGAGGTGAGTGCTCATATTAATAATTCATGTTTTTTGATCACCCAAGTGCCCATAGGTATGGGAAAGAGAGAAGCGCCCATCGCGGGCTTTAGACGGTGGCGGTTCGCCCATCCGGGGCACGAGCACGTGAAGGAACGACGCGTTTCTCTTCAACATGTCACTCTGTTAACTGCCTTCCTTGTACATATCGTACTCTGCGACTGTGGTTCACATTGTACCTATTGTAACCATCGTTGAGAAAACGGTGAATTTGTCCCTCTCTTTTTCATTTCATTTCATTGCAGCACTTGCTTGGCTGGTCTATCGATGGTGCATTTCAATCATGATTCTTCACTGGTGCCGTCGAACGACTCGTCTGGGGCGTCGAAAAGGCGCGTTTCCAGACGGCCCCTTGGGGAAAAGGACCTTGTGAGTGAAATTGAAACGTGTTTTGCTTTCAGGCTGACGAGGCGATGGATAGAACAAGATCTCTGGCGAATCCACCCCACTAAGGGTATCCTTCAGCCCTGCTTTGGACCCACCTTTGTTCTCAGACTATCCTTTTGATTCTATTCCAACTTTGTTTGATTTGGACCCGACCCGACCGCCAACGCCTCTTCCTCCGGTTTCCCCACCTTCCGAGAGCGATCCACTCCACGAAGGAGCGCTCGAGGATGAGGAGCACGATGCCATGGTGTTTTATCATCCAAACAGTCCCTATCGACCATGGGAATCGGTCGAGCGATGGCAAGGACATCGTGCCTCGAGCCGCGCGTCCGACGTGTCATTCTTGTCGGGTTACTATTCCCGACCACTGTCACGGAGTGGCGCGATGGCACCCGAGCCGAGTGAAGTATTGGAGGGCGGGTGGAGGGGGATTGGCCGAAAGCTGAAGGGGAAGGTGAAAAAGGTGAAGGGGAAGTTAAGTCAGCTGAAGAAGCCATATGACACGGTGAGATCACTGCTTTCAAGTACCGCTCTCTTGAAACACGGGAAAGGGGGAGGGGACCGTGGGGGGATCAGGCCTGTATCCGTGGAGTCGTGGAGGAGTCTTAAGGCGTGGATAGCGGCACGTGGACGGATGTCATTGGGGGAAGGGGAGGAAGAGGGGATGATGTCAGTGGAGGAATACGAGCTGAACGGGAGCTGGATATCGGACCGATCTTGAAGGAGACGAGGACGAATTGGAATGTATATCAAAACCAATTGTGACGTTGTGAAAGTGGATTGTTGCCATATTCAGTCTATTTACATGTATTTGTATTGAATTGGAATGGTAGATTCTTCCTAAATTTGGAAATTTTGATAATACAACATGTCTTTGTCTCAATTTGGAAGCCATGCTTTGACACCAACCAAAAACGTATAAAGGCAACACACCCCATCCTACTTCCCCCCCCTTGCCGCTTCAACCATGCCTTTCTCCTATTGGTCTTCTACCCTCTCTCCTCCTCTCCTCAACCCACAGCCATCCACCTCTCAATCTCCTTCTATCCCTCCTCCTTCTCCTCCTTCTCCTTCCTCCCCTTCCTCCCCACCCTCTTGTCTCGACCGCGACTCTGTCTTCTTCCGTGTCCTCACCGCAATCGCCCATCGTCGTCGCCGCCCTCCTCCTCCTTCCCTTCCACTTTCAGACCAAGAAGGAACCACTCCCTTCGTCGTAGATTGGTCTCGGAGATCCATCACCCCAGACAGCTCCGACAGCTCAGATGAAGAGGACTCCCCAGCTGAATACCCTCCATCTTACTACGATAACATGAAGCACACCATCTACAAACCCCATGGTAACTGGGCCTGGGCTGATGGCCTGTCCATCGACGATTCCAAGATTGCCACACATTTATCCAGTCAGTGCCTTTCCTCATTTTCCTCTTCGCTACAACCTCACAATCCAATCCAAGGTGGAAGATTTTGTTCGGCCGACATCAGAAAGGGTATTTTAGGTGGTCGTCCCATTACCTACGTTAGCAAATCGTCAGTTTTTTTTTTCACACCCCAAACCCTCTTCAGCCACTCATTTTTTTTACTGTAGATGGCAAACTCGAGGGCAACACAGATGGCTCGGGTTTCATTCAGAGGTATCTCGTCATCAATTTCGTCTTTCGTCTCATCTAATCTCCTTCACACTAGCTTGCGCTTTACAAGTCTGAGCAACACCTCAAACCTCTGCAAGGCACTCTCGTTCCATCCGTTATTGGCGTCTACGTCAGGCCTGGCGAGATAAGTATCGCTATGGAACCTCCCCATCATTCCTTCTGGGTAGAAGCATCCTCAGACATGCCCGATGTCCTCAAAGAACGTTGCATTGCCGCTTTCGAAAAACTTCACGTCAGACAAATCCTTCATGACGATGTCGAGTTGCGCCATATGCTCATCGGTGGCGACGGTAAAGTTACCATCATCGACTTTCAAGGCAGTCGTTCTTTGGTCCCAAATCCCGACGTTAAGCTCGAGCGCGCCCTGCCAGAAGAATTCAGGATGGAGATGAGGAAAGTGAAAGTTAAACTGAATTATCGGAATGCCAGGGAGCAGGAATCGCGAAAAATGGAAGCCCAGGAGAAACGGGTCAAAAGGAACAAGTCCAGATGGCGTATGCGAGAGCGGAAGGCTCGCGGAGAACAACATGGTCCCGTGTCCGATGATGAGGCAGATCCACCAGAAGACCGGATCGACCCACCAGTTGAAAGAGTAGATTGGGAGGAAAACTGGGTGAACAGTGTTGTTTCTCCTCGTCGTTTCGTCATGCCTGGCCAATCTCCTGAAGATCTCGAACGGGAAGTCCAGAAATTCTTGGCCATCATAGAACGCATGCAGTCCAAAGACACCAACACCTCCTCTGCCTCTGGCCAAGATGCTTCTCGGTCGCTTTCGACACCACCTCCCTCCCCGCCCCACCCTCTGGTCCCTCTAGAAGCTACCCGAACTACACCATCGGCCAAACACCAAGAGGATGACGATAAGTCCTCTAGTCACGAGGAATCTTCATCCGATATACCCAGTCGAACGGCTACGTTGGAATCCAATAGCAATACCTCGAACCACATCCCTCCTCTCAATCCAGGAAATAATCTTTCTCGGCCTTCTCCCTTGTCCTCCATTCCACCATCTATTCCTGGTGGGGACGCTGTTACGACCACAAATTCGAATTCAAGTGATCACCCTCCACCGTTGCCTTCCATTTCTCATCTGCCTCCGACTAGCGGGAACGTGGCTACCGCGTGTGATTTGGGTGCTAGCGACTCCCCATCATCATCATCATCCACTCTCTGTGAATCTTCCACTAGTGGTAACTCAATTGCTAGCGACCCCTCTTCGTTTTCTTCCACTCCCCCAGTAAATCATCAATCTTCTGTTAGCGAGGACACCACCACCACCACCACCACCACGCTTGACTCGAATGCGAGCGACCCCCTTTCTCCGTCGCCCCCCCTTTCTGTCGCCATTGGCGAGGCTCCGTCTCTCTCATCCAACTTGGATGCAAGCAATCTTCCAATTTCCTCCATCCTCCCCTCAAATCATCAGCCTTCCGTTTGCGAGGACGCGACTACTACGTGTGGCTCGAACGCAAACGCTATCCCTCCTCTCTCCTCCACTTCGCCCGCCATTCCTCGAGCTTCTACTAGCAAGGATGCGGCTTTTACATCCGTCTCGACTACATATGGTACTTGGACTACAAATCCTTTTCCTAGGCCGCGTAAATCGCGCTTCCCTCCAGTCAAGGCCTGTGACCATGCCTACAAGCCATACCATGGGACGCGTGGTTATTACGTTCCCCACCCTCCAACCGAGGCTATAATGGCCGAGAACTGGGCACTGTACCTTAAACAACTGGATGCTCAACCACGCCCTGAGGGAACGGCACAGGCGGAGCACTCCGCTAGACCCGCTGTTCAAACACCAAATCTAAAACGTGCCAGGGAGGATACGGAAGATCCTGGAGCCAGCAATTCTCGCCCTCACCGAAAGAGGGCAAAGCATCAGACGATTCAAACAAAACGCGGGGGGTTATCCACTCGAAAACGGAAGAGAGATGATAGCGACACTCCGGGAGTTCTTATTGCCCTGGACGACCCGCTGATGAACCTATATGCTGCTGGGCTAAGACCGGGTCACAAGAGACGGAGGTTGCATGGATCGCGGTCTCACTCCGACGATCTTCGTATCAAAACGCTGAAGAAGACCGTGATGCAGCACCACTTTGGTCCAGGCTATAGGAGAGGCGATTCATCAGGTTCTCTTCTGCTGAGAGCAAATGCCGATCGGTTTAGCGAACTTATCGCTCGTGCCACACTGGGGGAAGAAATTCGCCCTTCGAAGATGCGGAAGCGTAAACCACTTCCTCGGTCGCCTCTTTCGAGATTCACACCCATCACCCCGACGTCACAGATTGAGGCCACACATGCCGCATCCCGGGTCGGCACCACCTTACCCTTGCGAAAAAAAATAAGGTACCACTCGGTACGATCGCCATCTCCTCCCTCTTCGACTATCGCCGAATTTGGTAGCCCTCCGCCATCATGGTCCAGATTCCCTTCACCGTCGAGCGAAGATGAGGTTGAGACACTTGTAGAACCTATGGACGTGGACGTGACAGAACCGCCTTCGGCTCGGCCGCCTAATATTTTGATTGGCTTTTGGCGATATCTTTTCGGTTAATGTACAATATTTTTTATCTTTTATCCTGCTTGTTTTCTTTATCTGGTTTCGGAATTCACGGGTTTTCTGATGGTCGGACACAAGTTCGTGTGGTGATTCAATTGCATCAAAAAAACAAATCAACAACAAAAGAACTTTTGCATTACTAACGACCTATTTGCAAAAACCGGAAGCAGCCGTCGAGTAGCACGTTGAGAGGACCCTGGTGCATAACATCTGATCGACGAACTCCACATGAGAGTCACAAGCGCTCAAGGCACCGGCCTATTTCTAGTGCGCCGTAGCGATGAATAAATGAATATTTTGTACTTATACTTTACAGGAAATTTCAGGACGGCCATGAAGGAAAAAATAGAAAGGAAAGGACACGACGATGTTCGGTCGTCGAAAGAGATTGCACAGAGATTGGTGAGCAATAATGAGGTCTATGAAAACAATATGACGTCCGGGAATGTACCGTTATGATTAATGAAGAACAGCAAATGCGCAAGTCGGCTCTATGTTTTGGATGCAGGGATATGAAGATTGATTGCTGTGATTGGAAATGTGAATCACCCATAAATCGACACAAACTTGAAGGGAACGTACCTCTAAACCAATTCAGTGCGTCAGATGGGGATGGCGTGTCAAAGTATAAGACAGCCTTGTTATCGACCAGGCGGAGAGCTGCAACAGATCATTCGTCAATTATCTTAATTAACTTTTTTCACCGGAGGGAATCATACCATTCCCATGAACGATACTGGCGGGCTGGGGCAATGTCTGCATCCTTAGGACAGCCCATAAATCGACGAATGACGACGGGTCTTGTCCATCGGAAGGGTCTCGACAAAGCACCAATAAATCGTTGCACAGTATGCCAATAAGCGATCTGGGTGTCAGCTCAGGTGCCAGACAGTCCACTTGGACTGTCGAAGCGTTGCCTTGCGCGTTGATGGCTTCGAAGGACATTGTAGCCTTGCGTACAACGCGAGTTAAGAGGAGCGGTCCGTCCATTATAAGACGTCTAGATACGACAATGTTCGGATCCAACGTTAAAAGTTGAAGAGAGAGAGAGAGAGGGTGAAACCTTACCGATGCGGTTGGACCAAGGGGCTAGGGAATTTGCCTCGTATTCTAGATTGCCAATGTACAAGTTTTCGACGAGACTCTGACTCCCGTTTGCCTTCGTTCATGTTATTAGCCAATGATGATATTTCAGTCAGTGCCCTGTCCAACGGGTCATCCATAAATTCGTGTGCCGGAGGTGTGCTCCTTGAAAGCTCCTCCAACTGATATCGGTGTTAGCCACGTGCGTTGCAACGACAAAGGGTGCAGCTTACCAACAACCTATAGCGAGGTATCCGTTGGACAGGGAGGAGTAAGTATCCTTCCAAGTTCAGTTGGGAATGTCGAGGGTTCATTCGACATCGCTTCAAGTAGGACTTGATTCGTTTTCGCTGACTGGATGATAGGTTTGGTAGACCATTGCTGGCGGAAGTATCTGTAACCAAGGCAGGATTTGATACCGCCGACATGGTGAGTCCAATGCCAGCTAGCTGCGAGGTGCTAGAGGAAGGCGATTGCGAAAGCGCCGGACTTGAACTCCCAGTTGCTGGACGATCTAACATCCAGTATTTCACTCGTTGCACTGAGTTATCAAAGTTGCTGAAAAAGGTTGGTGTGAGCGATGTTTCTCTGATGAAGAAAGGACATCACCGACTTGATGTAGCTTGAATACATCTTGAGAAAAGCCGCGTGTTTGAGGAATACGTTCCCGACTGCTTTCGCGACGTCTGACGAGAGCTGGCCGTCCGTATCGGTTTCCTGCAACGCAGCAGATGGCTTCATCATAGGTGCTGCCGCAGCCTCCAACGCAGGTAAGAAACTCTCATGATGAAAGGAAAACAACGCCTCGACCCCGCTGAATACGATTTTACGTTCCGAAGCAGGAACGACAGTGTCTTTGTTGGATCCAACGCTGGTGATCAGATTAACAGGCGCCGAACCAGGCTTGATATAGATGTCCACGAGTTCTTGCAGGCCTTTGACGTAGGTACGTTCGGTTCTGCGTGATTTCAGTCAGAGATCACCATTGCAAATGATAATTTTGTACTCACTCGACAATTTCACGAACCACCATGGCTCTTTTACCCTTGTCATCTTTGAACTTTCGCTCCTCAGATGACCCATTGCTATCTGTGGTAGCGACGCTCAATGTCTGATTCGAGGTTCCGCTTCGTAAACCTGTCATCGATTCCATTGGCCTCAACTGGCTAGAAGGATCTGAAGTGGGCACATTCGTTGAGCTACTAAATGCCATTGATACCTCTCGCCCGGACTCCGTCGCGCGCCGCGATCTCGGTACAATGGCGTCGTCTGTCGATCCTCCGTACATGCTCATCGGGTTCGATTGCTGCGACAATCCCAAGTCGTTCATATCCTTGAGATAAGCCATCACTGAACGAAGGGCTCTCATGTAAGCCTCCCGAGCCCGCTCTTCCTCTTTGTGTGCGTGCGGCTCGGAAGCTACAGAATCCGGACTTGGTGTTTGTTTTGCCTCGTGCCCTTCGTCTGAGCCGTTTGAGACCGTAACTCCAGACATGAATGAAGACGGATTAGGAATATTGAGTGAAGGGGTTGTGTCAAGTGGCAAAAAGCTCCTTCGCTTCGTTGCTCTCGGCGACGGGGTGGTGAGGAGACCAGGAGAAGGAGTTCTGGAAGGAACTTTAAGAGCTTCGGTCGATGGTTCGTTCTCGAGAATCGGTGGAGGCAACGAAACAACGGGGTCAGAGGAGGACAGTGCAGATGCAGAATTGGAGGAAGTGAGAGTACCCAGCGTTCCAGTGGTAGAGAACCGAACGTCAATTTGGGGCGTTGTATTGAAGCGGATGGGCGAGGTATGCGGCTGGGAGATACTTTGCACACGAGTTTGAACGGTGGACGACCTTGACGGCGAATCAGTTTTCATCTTGCCCATTGACATTTTCTTCAGGAAGCCCCAACGACTAGTCTTTTCCTTGCTCTCTTTGGGTGGCCGTGCCCGAACGGTGGCTTGACTCTCGTTAAAGGATCGATCGTGAATCTGGTAGCCTTCGTCTACAGGTGAAGGAGAAACCGTCGTGAAAGCACCGGAGGTTTTGACTGTGTGATGTCCAGTCTCTGAAGCACTCCCCCAGAGCGATTGTGTGAGTGGGACCCTACGCGGGGCGATGCCTAGGCTTGAAGAAGCACCCAAACTCCCGAAGCGCTTCGGATTAGGACTTTCGGCCGACGACGAGCTGAGAGAGAGCAGATTTGAGCTAGAGACCGAACCCGAGTAACGTGGTCGCGAAGGTGTCGAATTAGGTGATTCGGAGGGGGACATTATGGGCTTGGTCCCAATAGCTCTGCGTAGTTCACCAGCACTCTTCATCTTGCGTATCTCACGACCTCCGAGATAGTCCGAGTCGTCCAGGGCGGAGAATTGTGCCACAGATGTATTGTTCCTCATTTCGATCACCGAAGTGCCGTTTTTCCTGATCTTGTTGTGGGACTCGCGACTGGGGGTGGTGCGCGTACGAGTCAACTTGGTAGTACCAAAGGTACCCGATAACGGGGCACTAACAGGGTTCACCCCCGAAGGTGGACGTGCGGGGGTAATCGTTTCATCTTCCTCTCCCAGCAACGGCCGAGCGTTCGCATTGGGGTTTGTACTTGGAGGATCTGATAGCTCCTCTAGGTCTGTATCCTCTTGCTCGGTGCCGTTCACGCTAGCGGAAGGTAGCGGAAACACAGGGGTGGAAAGAGGGTATACGGGGGTTGTAGGAAATTTTGCCAACAGGGGTTCTACCAATGCTTTCCACGGTCCTTGGAACGGGTTACCGTCTACATAGAGTGTTTGAAGGGATCCGAGGAGGCTAAGCCAGCTGGGGAGCGCATGCATCTTGTTCCTCCGAACGCTGAGGGTATGAAGTTTGTCGAGGTCGCTAAGTGTATCGGGGAGGGTGCCAATACCGGTAGAGTCCGCAATGAGAACGCGAAGTGAAGCGAGATCGGCAAGAAAGTCGGGAAGAACACGAAGAGGGTTTGAAGCGATATTAAGTTCTTCGAGACTGGTGCAACTAGAGAGACAAGGGGGGAGTGCACCGAGGAAATTTGCAGAGATGTCAAGAGCAAGGAGAGTGGAACAGATCTGAGGAATGGTGGAGGCCAAGAACGCAGGCATGGCATTCGGGGTGCTGGACGATCCAACCAAAAGATGAGTCGTGCCTGGAGAGAACAAAGTTCTGTTCGGGTGTCCAAGAGGCATTATAAAATATCTCACCTGGATAAACCTGAAGCTGAACGATAGGAAGGCCGACGCCTTGTACGATCAACCCTCGACCCTCTTCTGCGATGACAACGGCAGCAGTGCGCTCTTCCTCCTTCTCCTTCTCCTTCTCCTCGTCTTCTGCGAGCCCGTGGTCTTCGTCGGTATCTTCCTCGCTCACTCCAACCTCGTCCCGTTCATCGACAGTTTGCCAACTAATGTCGTAACTAGGCTTCTCGCGCAGTTTTGGCACACCACTTTCAAAGACACTGCCGTTACCGACGGAGGATGAGCGGGAGCGAGAGCGAAGGCTAGCTGAGTATGACTCTGACCAACGGGCCTGATCAATGGGAGCTCTAGAGTGCAAACCCAACGAAGCGGACGACGCTTGGTTGTCGCTTTCCATGAGCTGCACGACGTCATCGGAGGTTATTCCCACGCCAACGTTGGACTCGTCTTCACCGGAGACGACGTGTATATGACCATAGTCGCCCGAGGCGAGGGCACTTCCGGAGCTGGTATAGGCGGAAGACCGGGTGGAAGCAGAAGATGAGCCTGCAGAAGAGAGTGCAGGGAGGGTAGAAGTGAGATGGTGATGCGGGGGGCGGAAAGGATAGGGATCCGGAAACTGAGAGGGGTCTGGAAGAATCCTGGACTTGGGAGAGCGTACGAAGGAAGGAGGACTTGAGTCGGACAAAAAAGAAGAATCGCCCTCTGAAACTGAGCGAAGAAGAGGGGAATGAGCAGGAGCACGGGAGTTTGCGAAAGATTGGAGTGGGGAATCAGTGATGGAGGATGCGGAGGGGGATCTTGTTGGATATTTGGTATCAACTCGAAGCGACCAAAGGGTGTCATCGACAGGGGGAACGGAAGGGGATGAAGTGGGTACACGGGGGCGAGCGTGGAGAGCTAAAGAGGGGGGCAAGGTCGAGGAGGGAAGGGCACGGAGATAGCCCATATCTGCAGAGGAATTGGGGTGAGCATCAAGCAAGTGCATAAGAAGTAAGGAGAGGCCAAATATAAACTTGGCCAATAAAAAACGGAATAAATTGGAGTGAAACTTCCGCCGAGAAACGCTCACCATGATCATCCGAGTCAGAGCTGATATCGATCCATGAATTCCGGGGTTCGAGTTGGTGGAGGACGACGGTGTGTGGTTGCATGGGCGAAGAAGGAGTGCCGTTTTCGGAAGAAGGGGAGACAAGGGACGAAAGGGAGGGTGTTTTTGGTGCGAGTAGAGGACGGTGGAGAGCTGGCTCTGTCCTGGGAGAGAGGGGGGGGATGATGAGGGATGAAGGATCGGGTATGAGGAGATGGGTTTAACTCACATAATCTGATCTGGCTTGACACGGGATCAAAGTGCATCAATCCTACCGGGTGAGGCGAACGACGCGGGGCTCCTGACGGATGCCAGAGAGGACTGTGTGAGAACGCCGAAGAGGACGAGAGGAGGGAGAGAATGTGTGAAATTTTGGAGAAAAAAAAATCTATCAGGGGAGGGGAGGATTATGTACGATTTCAAAAAATAGGCTATTTACACACCCCCTCCTCGCCGTCCTGTACGTCGTCGCCCCAATCTCTCCAAAACGTCTGGAATTCTCGAAGACGAACCGTCCGTTTGGCTTGGCCATCTCCCACCCTCGGTCTCGCCCGTTCAAGCCGTCCTTGCCCCAAATCCATCCCAATCCGACTGGAAAGCTACCTTCTTCTTTCGCACCCTTCCCTCTCTCTCCACCATAGGATGAATCATACTTCCACCATCTTCTTCCATCACCACCTCCACCGCAGCCGAGGCGCCGTCCACTCTCTTCGGCACATCTCCCCCCGAAACACGCCCTCTCGTTCGTCTTTCTCCCACCCCTCCCTCAACGTCCAGATGCAGCGTCGCGAAAACGATTCTTTTCCGCGTGCATCTGAATGCCAGATTGTTTTCCCCGCTTCCACCACGGCACCCGGCCGAAGACAGCCCACGCAACGCCGAAAATTTGTCGCTCGGCGGTAGAATCGTGTGCGGTGCCGGTAACGAGTGGATGTCGACCAGCCCGTGATGGTTCGGGAAACTCGCCAGGAGCGCAGGGTCTGCTGGATAAATACCATCAGATCTCGCCCTCCGTGTTGGTTGATCGTACCGTTGAATGCTGATAGACTGATGGCTGCGTCCGAAACCCATCCTAGCTTCTGTATCCAACCCGCATCGCCTGACGACCGCTGCGGAGGCAGGCAAAGACAAGCGCACGCATGCTTGTACCGCCGAAGCAGCCTTCTAAGCGAGTGCAAGAATTGCAATACATCCTGCTCGACAGATCAAACATGTTCATCCCTCAGCTGAAACACAACCGACCTGACTGTCGACATCCCCCCACTGAGGAGACCCAAACGAAGGGATAGATATCCGTACCGGTCGGGGATCATTCTCCCCGCTCAATCTTTGTTCAATCCGACAGAGTATCTCTGAGATCGATCCCGATGTCACACCAAGACAAGTCAATTGCCCCGAATCAATAGCGGCATCAACGACATGTCTGGGTATACGACATGTCAAGTCGAGTCCCCTGCAATATTCCTCGTCCGACCTCAGGGGTGATTTTAAATTATCGATAGACATATCATAGAGCGACCACATACAGATTTGAACTTGATACCGTCGTCTGAAACCGCCCCATTTGCGCGTATCGCCAAGCAATCTTGATGTTGTCGCTAGGCAAAACCCCCTCATCCTCGTCTTCCCGTGCCTCTGGCGTGGATGTTGGGGGCAACCACATGCATTGCTGCACCAAGCCTTTAGCGTCCTCGTCGATAACACATAGATTTTGCCCGCAAGCAAGTCCTTGAGCGATAAAATACTTTTGGACCAGTTCCCCATAGAGAGTATGCTGATCGGGAGCGATGACGAGTAAAGAGCAAGACAACGGCAAACCACCTCCCAGTATGTCATCCAGAGAGGGAATACCAGTCGATGTGAGGACAGTCAAGGATGATGACGGACACGGTCGAGTACCGACCGGCAAGCTTGCCTGTTTGGACGTCGTCTTTCGCTTGAATGAGGACATGAGTCAAGCCACGGCTTGACATGGACCAGCCATGATCAAACTCTTTCTGCTCCGCAACTTATCTTCAAGAGCTGGACAAAACACCCAGAGGACGTCCTGGACGTACTACGGAAAGCGAGCTACCTGGCGCGTCTTCCAGGTCAGTCTCAGCCAGGACCACTCGCTGACCAGCTGACATCCCGGTACCAGCTCGCGAACCTCGTCTGTCTCGCTCATTTGTTTACGGAATATGTCGGAAACATCTCTCATGTGTGTGCACGCCTGTTGTCCAGAACGCGCACTTGATCTCTCATCCGTCCTTTAGATGTCAGGTATATCCATGCTACCAACGCTGGCCCATTCCGGCGAACTTGTGATAGAAGATATCGTGACATACCGACTGTCCCCGAACAGTCTCCGTAGGGGCGACCTCGTAACGCTAAGGTCACCCTTGGACCCGTCGCGCATCATTTGCAAACGGATCTTTGGTCTTCCGGGCGACGTGGTGTGCGTTGACCCTACTGGTGTCCACGTGTCTTCTACGGAACATGTGGTGGTACCCAAGGGACATGTATGGATTATCGGAGACAACGCTACCCATTCGCGAGACTCGCGGCAGTATGGTCCCGTATCGATGAGCTTGATCAGAGGGAAACTGTTCGCGAGGGTGAGTGGACCGAACCGCGGCATTTCGTTCTCCAATTCTTGTTCTAGATTTGGCCTCTGAAGGACTTTACTGTCTTCCGTAACCCTACCACTTTCATCGACGAATCTTAAGCACCACCTCGAGAACAGGTTTATTCCTCATTACATCTACGTGACAACCCATTAGCATGTGATACCTCGACGGCTACTGCGAAAGGTTCATAGAGTAGCCCCCCTGACCGTTGGGCTCGAACTTGAAATTGTCTGTTGATAAACCGAATTTGCCTGAGATACCGGGGTGGGTTGAGTGGGTGACGAGTTTGCTCGGGGAAAGCCTAACATGTCGTACCTAGAATACTGTTGCCGAGGCCTTTGAGTTTACCCAGCATCTCAGCCGTCTCCCGCTTCTGTGCTGCCTCGACGCGAGGCCTGAGATTATCCACTGACTGTCGTATTCTCCCAATCTGAGGAGAAGATGCCGGCAATATCTCGAGAAGGGTCGTGTAATCTGGGGGAGTATTTTGGGTTGCTCTGGGGATGTAAGAAAAATAAACGAACCTTCTTGGGCACTCGTCAACGATGTCCATGAGTTGATGGTTTCATTGGATGCAGCCCGTCGTTCCAATGCTTTCACGTAGTGTGGGTCATCGAACAACGCTATACATAATCAGACCGAGGTTTGCGAGGAACAGAAATGCAAGCTGACACTGTGTGCATGCCTGGACGGCATTCTCGTGCTCATTCTATAGACAAAAGAAAAAGCAAGTTGAGATCAATTAGTCAACAGAGAACTTACAAGTTTAACATAGCAAGCTCCGATGTTAGCATGAAGGATGGCTCGCGCTTTAGCGCATGACAAGTCCAGCTCGGTTTTGCATTCGGGAGGTTGTGCGTTTCCGCGGTCCACATGTTCTTCATTCGTTTGACCGCCTTCTTCCACGTTCCCAGCCTCAACCGTCCGTTCGTTTCGTTTCGGTAGTCGCCCCAACCCAGTTCTATACGCGCCCAGAGCTTCGTCCCATCGAGCCGAGCGGAAGTAGTCATTTCCTTCCGATTTGTGTTCCTCTGCAACGCGAAGAGATTCCTTCTCAACATGAGATAGTTATCGTATCTAGCACAGAGACTGATCGCACCCTGATCCGTCTCTCTTCGTCAATCGCGTCTTGCGTCGCTGAGGGCACCATCCGGGA
Source organism: Porpolomopsis calyptriformis (assembly GCA_951640195.1). Lineage (NCBI taxonomy): Eukaryota > Fungi > Basidiomycota > Agaricomycetes > Agaricales > Hygrophoraceae > Porpolomopsis > Porpolomopsis calyptriformis. The sequence goes on from OX621164.1 coordinate 1,579,692, forward strand.
TGGCTGAGTAATCTTTTCATCCTCAACAAGCCATGTCCAAAAAACTCTGGCTTCGGTGCGAGACGAAAGAGTTTGAACGACGGACTGCGTTGACTCCTGGTTCTGCGAAGAAGCTCATCGACGCCGGATTTGACATCACCGTCGAGCGTTGTGAACAGAGAATATTCAGCGACGACCAATATGAAGCGTGAGTCTGGATTTCTCTCGTCCGCTCTTACGCTTTCCTCACGAATTTCAGTGTGGGCTGTAAGCTTGTAGAGAACAACTCTTGGCCGACGGCCCCGATTGATACACCCATCCTCGGACTGAAAGAGCTGCCCGTGGACGAGAGCGCTCTACCTCACACACATATACAGTTTGCTCATTGTTTCAAAAGACAAGCCGGATGGTCAACGATACTTTCCCGCTTCCGTCAAGGCAAAGGAAGCCTCTACGATCTTGAATTTCTCACTGATCCCCAGGGACGGCGAGTGGCCGCCTTCGGGTTCTATGCCGGGTTTGTCGGTGCTGCGGTGGGTGCCATGGCATTAGCATCGGTCAAGAAAGGGGAGAGGCTTGGGGCGTTGGAGCCGTTTGTGAATGAAGAGGCGATGCTAGATGCGGTAAAGACGAGCCTGGGCGGGAGTGGGGAGGGAGTGAAGACGCTGGTGATGGGTGCGCTGGGGAGGTGCGGACGGGGTGCCGTTGAACTGTTGAGGAAGATTGGTTTAGCAGAGTGCGTGGTGTCTTATATGGTTCTTCAGTGACAGACTCGCGCTCCAGAGACGATATATTGAAGTGGGATCTGGACGAGACCGCGAAAGGTGGACCGTTTGAGGAGATTCTAGACGTGGATATTTTCGTCAACTGCATTTACCTGGCTTCTGCCATTCCGCCGTTCATCACGCGGGAGCAAATCATGGCAACGGGCACGTCGAGGAGACTAACGGTGATTGTGGACGTCAGTTGTGACACGACAAACCCGTTCAACCCGATCCCTATTTACACTATTAACACGACGTATTCCGAACCGACGGTCGAAGCCGTGTTTGGGTGAGTTCTATTCGACTCGAACCGAACCGTATTATTTATAATCCAGACCGGAAACCCCACCAATCTCGGTGATTTCGATCGACCATCTGCCTGGGTTGCTGCCCCGGGAAGCGTCCGAGCAGTTCAGCGGTGACTTACTGCCGACGCTGATGGAATTGCCGAACCGGGCGAACACAAGGGTGTGGACTGAAGCGGCGAAAGTATTTGAAGAGAAGATGAAAGAGCTAGATATTTGAGATGATGTGTTGCTAGCGGTACCGTTGTAGTACTCCGTATCAAATCAATCTGGTTACCACACTTGCTGTGCCCTGCCGTCAGCATTCGGTAATTTCTTCAGTTTTCTTTCTTTTTCCTTGTCATCCTCCTCGGTCTCTTGTACGGTGCAGGTTCACCTCTTCCTCATGTCCTTTCTCAATTCTCCCATACCAAGAATTTCCGTCTCTCCCCCTCCGGCAGACACCCAGCTCGACCCACACTCTCCTTCTCTCTCTGAAGACACCTTCAGGTCTTGCCATCTCTCTCCCCCTCCGACGGCCACGAGAGCCAAGAGCCTCTCTCCCCTCCGCCCTTCCGACTGCGCTCCTCGTCAAGGGCTCGAGCGTGGCCGGTTCGAGGCGCTGCTCCAAACCGCACGCGAGAGAAACACAGCGGTCGGTGCGAAGAAGGCTCAAGATCTCCGCAAAGAGATCGCCTTGAGAGCTCACAAGCACAAGCAAGGTCTCTATCATCTCTTTCGCACCCGCCCTCTTTTATTGACGTTTCGACCTACAGTGGAGCGTCGAGCCCTCTTCCTTTCAAAGGTCTTGGAACCTCCATCTCCCACTGCCACGTGCACCCCCAAGACCCCTCCCGATTCGCCCGCTATCTTTCATTACACACTCCCCTCCCCCGGTCTCGTATCACCACTCTCTCTTTTCGAGTCTCTCGGCAGCGGCGATCCCGCCCTCGGTGCTTTTATGCTCGCCCGTGAGCCCTGGGTGGAACAGGTTGACTTCCGCCTTCCCGAGGACCAATCGAAGCCGAAGGACGTATCCAAGCTCAGACCCATTCCACCCTCTGCCAAACTCAGAAAATTGGGAAAACCCATTCCTTCGCTTGACCAGATAACCGCCCATTTGAGTTCTCATCGCCAAGTCTCTCCACCCCCCGACGGTGATGAGGAAAACCGTCGTCCTTCTGGCCGCCTCCCGGCTTTCCTCCGTCCGTCTCCCCAGCCAGCTCCCTCCCTTGGCGCAGGTCTCCCCAAACCGAGACCGGCTCTCTCTATCGCGGTCAGCAACAGGTTGCACCGCGGGTCTTCAGGCTCCGCTCCTCCCCAGCTTGATTCGGCCGGCCAAGCGCCGGCCCTTCTCCCGCCCAAGTCGCCTCATTCCCCATTGATGCACAACCTTCAGGTCACGACCATGGTCGTGCCCCGCACGCCTACCATGTCACCCACCACGCTCTCAGAGTCCAACCTTCTTGCGTTCAACTCGCAGCGCGAGCGCACTACGAAGGACATGCTTTTGACCCTTGAAAGGCGAAGGGCGTCGCGTGATCACAACACCGAGTGTAATGATGATGATGACGATGATGAAGAGACAGATGATCGGAAATCGAGAAGGCACAGTTCCCCTGCTGATCTTCCCAAGCGAGAACGCACCGGGTTTGAGCACCCCGTCCTCTCGATGCCAGGAGGCTTTTGATCGAAATCTAGGTTATATGGTATGCAGTGCAAGGAAATGGATTTTCCATGCCGAGCGTTAGGATGACAAGTCGAACTCTTTTTTTTTTTTTTTTCGTGCAAGGTTCAACAGGGTTTCTCTCCATCATTCACATTTGAATCTTTTGCTGTCCCCGAGCGGGCTCTGGGACAGCCATTTATTCGCTCCATCACTCATTTGCAGAATATATTTTGTTGGACCAAATAGAACTCTTTGCTTTCCAATCTTTCAACTGTTGTTTCGTTTTCAATCACTAGTGCAGGGCAAGATCGCATCTCGCGGTTTCCATGAAAGTGGTTCTCTACCTATGGTTGACATCACTGGAACGTTCTCTGAGATATTCTGTTGGGGAACTTGAAGAGGAGACTGTTACCACACCCACAAGCGGGAGTGACTAGTCCATCTCTGGCCATTGGCCGATATAAGGATTGCGACTATCTGATCCTCCAGCCCTCCTTTGCAGGCTTTGCACCCGCGTCAAAACATTCAGACGGCGAGCTATTGACGGAGGAGAAGCCAGCCATTCAGGTGTTCGTAATATCGAGGATGAAAGAATAAGACTCACTATAGTCAAGTCGAACGTGCTCGTCGGGACTTTCTTCGTCTGAATCTAAGAGGGGGTCGGTCGTCATTATGACATGCCATGCCTCTGTTCCGCCGTTTCTGTGAGACCTCGTTTATGTAAAAAAGCGTGAAACTTACGCTGAAGCATCGTACGCTCTTGGCCCTGTGCATGCATCATGGTACTGTTACGATCTCCACCTTGCAGCGGAATAGGAACTGCAAGAGAGTAAATTTATATATCACCGTTCGAAACCCTGTCAACCAACCTCCTACCGGAGCGGACGGAGCGGGCTCGCGATGTTGGGGGACATAGTACCGAAATGGTGGTTCACCTGATTGCTCTTCGTGCACTTGTTGCTGATGACGGGTACGTCGATGACTCATTTCCGAAGCTGTCACAGCAGTTATTCAGCAACGAAAAGAAAACACGCAAGAAAAAGAAACAACTTGACGGTACAGGAGCAGAGGCATTTCTCGTCTTCTTTTCACTCTCCGTTGAGGACACGAGTCTCTTGAGGAACTGGTTCCTCTGACCGGACTTCCTTTTCCCCCATTCTATCTCTTCCTGCGTATCGACATTCTCCTTCCCCCATTCAGCATCAGTGAGAGGGCGTATGAATGGTACTTTGCCGGGGTTAATCCGAGAGTGATCGTCATCGAAAGGATTTTGTGCCTTGGGACCTTCCAAGTAGTGGAAGATGAGCCAAAGGAACGCCCTAGCACGGTCTACCGAAGATAAACTTTTGGGGAGAAAGATATCCAAAAAGTTGAGTGAGCCATCAAAGTGGACTCTCGCCAGCGGCTGAACAGAACACCGAAAGAAAGAAAACAAGTTAATCCTACAATAAATAAACAAAAAGATAGATCTTACCGTGGCGTGAGTAGCCAGGACGAATATAAGGTTGACAACACTCGTAGGTGGAATCTGGCCAGCACGCTGTCGAAGAAACTTGGTTTCCCAATACGCGAATCTGACGGCCCAAGGCTCACGCTTTTTTCCAATATCTCTTCTGGGGTCGAGGGTGGGATGGATTTGAGTTCGGATGGTAAAAGAGCAGCCTTGAGACAGTTCTTGATTCGCGGGGCGTCTTGGGCATTGCCGTCTGTTTTTTGCAAAGATGGGACGGGATGATAAGTTCTCAACGCGGTCTTCATCTCTGGAAAAACTGAACGGCCTCCGATCAGGAAGGATATGATTCGGACAAACAGGCGTGATGGGCTTACAAGCCATGGTGGTGTTGATTCGGCCAACGTTGGTCAGGAGTGATATTTTGGCAAGCTCGATGGCGAATGCGGGTGTATCAATCATTTTATCCTTGAGGACCTTGGAACATTTGCTTGAATGGTACAAGGCATTCACGTATAGGTCGGAAAAGTTGACTTTGGTTGACGGGTCTCCAGGTGCTTGGTTGCTGAACACTCTGCTCGTGTCGGAGAAGATGTGATCGAGGAGATCGTATTGGACATCTGCCCTCGACAACGGCTCCGCGTCTTGGCGCTTGATCGGCAAAGCTTTGCGGCTGAGATATCCTGAACTACGCACCGGTCGGTCAAAACGAACACCACTGTGGAGAGCAAGGAAATCATTTACGGTGGAAGCGGATGGGGAGGCCACCCTGGGGGAACTGGTTGAGAAGAGGTGGACGCCATAAAGTAAGAGTGGACACGAGGCAAACTGTCATGAACACGAGGCTATGTATTCAGAATTCCCTGGATAGTAAATGGACACCGAGGGGACTGCACAGGCTTCACGTGGGCCGCAGCCCATTGTTTTGCGAACGGAAGGATTGAATGACTTGATCAGCGAGTACTGCGACCGGTAGGAGTGAAACCCAAAACGAGTAGTCACTTGTCCGGTCAGAAATTCCTGGAAGACCAATATTTCTCGGATACACACTGCCATAATGGGGGGACCTAAGCGCACGAAAAATACGTAAATGAATACGGGGGTCGCGGATTTGGATCTCGAGGGACGAAAACCTTCGCGGACGCAAATTTTTTAAAACTAAATCTGCAAATCTGGTGAGCGCTGTTTCCCACGGAAACCTTGCAAGCAAATACCAAAATGTCCATCATGACCGACAGGTTTGATGAGGCTACCCAGGTATACAAGCTATCCATCTCTTTTGTCGATTGATCACCAAAGTGATTTCAGAAAGAACTTGCCAAATTTTTGGACAAGGAACAGGCGCAGGCTCGCGTCAATTCAGCCATACACAAATTCACAAGCATATGTTGGGACAAGTAAGCGAGTAACCTCCCTCTCAGTCATCCTCGCATTCATCTTTTGATGTCGAAGATGTATAACTGGTACACCATCAACTAGGTTTACACGGGGAGAAGAGAGTTGTTTATCAAACTGCGTAGACCGATTCCTCGACACGAGCTTGTTTATGGTAAAAAGGATAGAACAGCTTCGGGACGACAACGCTCGTTATAATTCGTGACATAACTCGCTCACAGATCCATCTACATATATTCTACAAACACGATAGACCGCTCAGGTCAACTTTGCCCAGATATAACCAACCACAGCGGGTGCGCAGAAGCAGAAAGCGTTCAGGATGTCCCATTTGTCGCGCAATTCCAAGGGTATCTCCACAATCAAATTCTCAGGTTTCGGCGTCTTCGATGTAAAAGTTCCAGTCTCGTGGAACCTGGAGATTGAGTGGTCTTTGTCTTGCCAGAGTTCTCGAAGCCATAGGTCGAATCGAGATCTTTCCTCTTCCGGGACTTCTTCCTCCTCCGGTAGTTTGCGTTCAGAACGGTCGAGGGTATCATCTTTGGAAATGGTTGATCTTATGGGTACTTCAGATGCGACGTCGAACATCCGCAAATGCATGTGAATGGCGGGAGGAGGGATTCTATCGCAAAAAATGGACCGCAGTGTGTAATAAGATTGGCCATATCCCTTTGGCGGAATGCCTGGGTCCCACGTTAACCTTTTTCAGCACTGAGTTCTGGCACAAGGGACTTGCCTGGGTAGACCATGGTGATGTCAATCAATCGCAGAGTCGGGACACGAGGCGCAAGTGAACGGAGACTATACAATAATCCTGTCGAGCGAGGAAGTAACATGTGGTCCATGTCTTTCTTTGAAGGGTATATGCAAGTGAATGACAGGATATATCAGGACGGGTGACCTACAATGCCCATCTTGTCCGCAAATTTCTTGCTTATCGGTCTTGTGTCTTCACTCACGAGTGTTCCTTCCGGATAGATAATGAGCGACAAGGGTTTGTCTTCTTTCTCAACCCGTCTTCCCAGGTCAGACAATTGGGTCATCAGGCGAAAGCGATCCGAAGACCACGACCGGTCAAGAAAGATGAAGTTGTAGAATTGCATGCCCTTTGTGAACATTTAGCATTTTAGATTCGGCTCGAAATGGGTGAAACGCATTATCCCTACCCATCCCACGATCGGCAACCACTTCAAGCTCTTCTTGAGAATGATGAATACATCCTTGTGGGCATCCATGAAATAAGCCAGACACCAGACGTACCACCAGTCAGTATAGACCTAATTCGGTATGCTGTAAGTATAATGGCGTAATGCCAAGAGGAAGTCCGCACTTGGTGGTTGGATATAATGACATGTTTATTTGGGAAATTTAACGCCACCAGATTACCTGCTTGGTCTCTTACGAGAATATTCTGAATCTGGTCTTCGGAAAAACGCCCTTGTCCTTCCCTTTCAAAGGTAAGGACCATCTTTGTGGGGGCAAACCACTGGGACATTAATACTGGGACATATGTATTGGAATGTGACAATGGGCGAGTAGATGGCTTTGAACTCACCCAAAAGGCTTCCAAAGGCTCCCTTGGTGTACCTGATGCCTTCGTCATACAGTTCTTTTGCCCACGGGTATGGGATCAGCAGCAAAGGCCCGAGGAACATCAATTGTGAGCCGTTTATCATGAAGCATGCAAAATCAAAGACCAGGAGGAACAAAACTGCATGAAGAACTTGACCCCATGTTTTCAGAGGTCGCGATCGGATAGGGATGGTATGCAGTTCTGGAGGGATTACGGTCATTCTGAAGGATGGCGGCTGTGGTGAGTCAACGAAGGGGCTGGCTGCATACCCGTATTAGGAAATGGAACAGCACTCGGACTGATTTAAGTCACGCACGGCGAGGTCGTCTGTTTATTGATTCGAAGACATTGAGGTTAGAGAGAGCATTTCCTATAGCTTGGGTGGTCAATAACTCACCGAGATTTGGAGGGAAATGCGACCTGTCACGAGACCAATCAAATGGGTGCGCTCGTTGAACACGGTGTATGCCCGATGCCTCGGATCGTTGACGACCTCATTCCGATCATCCTCGAGAGCGAAGATGATTGGTGGCAACGAGACCTTTTCCGTCTTTCCACAGTTTCCTCGGCTTGGCTGGGGCATGTGAGGACACGACTTTATGAATGTCCACGTTTGTGCTCGTTCGCAACTTGTCGTCTGTTCGAGCGGTCATTGAAAGCCAATGGGTATCTAAAGACCCTCATCCGAGGGATCGATCTCCAGCCCACAGCTGACCGCAAAATCAGCGAGGAGGAGCTTGCGAGTCTCAGGTATATCCTGAGTCTGGATGGGTTTAGGAAAATCATCCTTGGTGGCGAGTTGAGAGTGAAAGCAGAGCGATTTCTGCATATGCTGGCCCATCCAGAATCTGTCACGGACCTTCAGATTCAAGGCTACGGATGGAGCTACCAAAGGCCAGCATCACTGGAATGGGATGAGCTCATGGCATTCAAGTTCCCCAACCTCCGCAGACTCAAATTATCGAGTCTTGAATTGGACATCATCTACCCCACTATCCCATACGAACTCGAAATCGCGGAACTTGTCGTCGACAATATCCATGTCGGCGGTTACCTTTACTGCCTCCTCAACCAATCCTGGTCGCATTTACGCCATCTTTCCGTGACAACAACAAGCGGCTTGGAGTCTGATGAGGATTTGAGGGTCATGCTAGATTTCTGCGGAGCTACGCTGCAGACGCTGCATTATGAAATACGACGGGACTCTCGTTCTACTCTACGTTTGTTCGATCGCGATCCAAGGGCATGCCCATCGCTTCGGCAGCTACGCCTCTGTGGCGTCGACATTGACGACGAGGCGTTGTCTGCGATCGGACAGACTTGCGAGAATTTGGAGCGGCTGATTATTACTGGACGGAGTGTCGGTGTGAGTGCGGATGAATGGGCAGGATTCATCCGTTCTGGTGCACTTCCGTTGCTGGTCCACCTCGTCGTCCCTGGAGGGACTTACTACCCGCCGTTCATACGTTGGTCTCCAGAGAGAGAGACTGCACTGATACTCAAAGCATCAGACCAGAGGGGAATTAAATGCTATATTTATGAATGAATAATCCTGATTGGGTAATATTTTTATTCCAACTCACTCACCCACCCACCTTCATTTTCTCCCAACATCATGCCCCCCCTCCTCGCTCATCCCCCACTCTCAGCCTTGCCCGCAAGCACCCAGCGCGTGCCTCGAAAAACTTCCTCATTTTTGTCCCTGAGGCGTGAAAAGGACAAGTCTCTGATATCCAGCGATACCCACTTTACGGGCCCATTCCCTCCCTCATTACCTAAATTAACTTATTTCGATTCATACCCTCACTCTCCTTCAAAGCCTAACCCGACTTCTCATTCTCGCACCTCCAAACACAAGGCCAGAAAGTCTTCCCCAACTAGAGCAGACACCCATCACGATTCCTTCCCCAGGAGGCGGAAGGACAACCCCACCACCCAACCGTCCTATGCATTCCCCAGCTTTGATCCAGCGGACGATTCCACGAGCTCTACTGGCGCAGCCCCAAAACCCTATACGCGTACTCGTTCTAGAACAGGTCCTTCAAAAAAATCCATCTGGACAGACTCTCCGCCCATCCCCTCCCTTCGTTTCTCCGGCTCTTCTGTCAGGACCCACTGCGACACCCCCCCACGTACCCCGATAGATAATACATACCTCAGAGACTTCCAGGTCGTCGTTGCCGCCCCAGTTTCAGGCGTGGAGACTATGGATGCTTTGGTAGACGGTATGAACGGTGGAGACGGCATCTTCAGTAGCGGGATGCGTGATCGCGCAAGGTTTGGTATACCAGGACATCACCCGCTTTACCAACCCCCCTTGCCTACCCCGCCACCAGGCGTCATGCTAGGAGGTGGCAAGGCAAGGAAATCTTCCAGAAACCGCCCCCCTGATGACTCAGGTGATGAAGACGATAATCCTCCAAAGCCAGCACCGCCCACCCGTCCCCGACGTCATCGAACCCAACGCCCAACTTCGACTCGAACAGAGTCCAATTCCACAATCATTGCTCCTCCACCCGCACGTGAAAAGCAAAACAGTCCGTCATCAATGCCCTCTACCGATACAGCTATTCGCTCGTCGCTTGCTTTATTAGATGATAAACCGAAGATTGTTCCACCCTCCATTTCTGAAATTATACGAACCCATGCGCCGACTGCAGCGCAATTGCGCTCTAGACCAAGTACCGTGGTCGAGTCGCCTGTCTGTACTCACAACATTAGTCAACCTACTGTTTTGGAAGAACCGGAATCAGAACCTGAGCCCCTTACGGCCGAGGAAGAAGCCGAGTTCTTGTCTCGTTCCTCTATCGACAGCATCGCGGACGAAGTTCGGCGCACCATTCGGAACCAAAATACATTTAAAGCAACAACGCCACCAGTCCATTTGCCTCAACAACCATACAATTTTCCCAATCGATTCTCGGTGGTATCCGACAGCGCCAGTCATCAGTCCCCTCGATCAGATGCCGGTGCCGAGAAAGCGTCCCTATATTCCTCCTCAACCTCTCACCCTCAGCCACCCTCTCCTTTTGACACACCCAGTTTCCTGACACTGTCCCGCCCCACTCCTGCGCAAGCTGTCGCTCAGTATCTCCGATCCACCCGATTAACGACCTTGCTAAAGCTCACACGTTCACCACACGCTTCGCATGACAATCCCCTCGTCGTAAGTCTTTCTGATCTTGGAAGCCCGACGGGCTTCCCTCTGCTCGTCTTTCTCGGCTTAGGCTGCGTGAGACATATCATGGGCTTGTATGATGAAATGGCCGAGTGTCTGGGCTTGCGGCTTATCACCATTGATCGGTATGGCATTCCTTCCGATATCAACAATAGTTTCCTCACGCCTTTACTTGAGTAGGTGGGGCCTCGGTCGCACCGAACCACGTTCTAAGTCGGCCAAAGGCATCATGCAATGGGCAGCTGTCGTGGAAGAAGTTCTTGATTTGTTGCGTATCGACCAATGCAGTGTCATGGCACACTCCGCCGGTGCACCTTATGCGCTTTCTTTTGCAAACAAGTTGCCGAAGCGCATACGTGGAGATATCTGCTTACTAGCCCCTTGGGTAGGAGGCGGTGAGGGCGGTACGTTCAGCACCGTTATACGTGTCAGCAGCATCTTATTCTATCTATAAGGTGGTTACAAGTGGCTCAAGTATGTGCCAAATGGAATTCTCAAAACTGCCCAGGCAGCGGAGTGGAGATTGCAAGCATGGATGATTGGGAAGCCTCCCACTATTGCGCTTGAAGGCGTTGGATACAATGCCCAGACTTCGTCGTCGTATACAAAGTTGATCCTCAACCGAAAACCATCACCCCCTCGTTTAACTGGCAACCTAAACGTTGTCTATCCCTCTTTCGCAAACAGCCCGCGCCCAAGTGTGGGATCACTCTCTATCAGCGAATACGACGACTTGCGCGATTTTGACGGCCGGTTTGAGAGCTTAAGCACATTGGGTGGGGCAGAAACCTCCCACAAGAAAGGAGCGAGCGACAACACAGGCACTATCACCAAGAGACAGGTTTCAAGAGGATTCCTGGAACGGCTCACTGGATCAAAATCGCAACCGCAAACACCTACAGAAGATACACCGAAGATGGTCGCCGGAAGAAGGCTGAAGGCTCTTCGGTCCATGAGCTCATTGAAAGGGAAGTCATCTTCATCGACCCACAAGGCCAGAAAGTCAGAGACCTCGAGTCCAAAGTTGCCTTTGCCGGCCATCGAACTGGGCCTTGGTTTTGACCAATTAAATTGGCCGAAACTTGAGGATCAGGGTGGGTTGACTTCAGCTACGGAAAAGTTTAGCACGAATACCCCTAATCCAGGCATGCGAGTTGGTGGACATCGATCAATCTCCATCAGTACATCTCAAGCACCCTCGTCTGTACCAGGATCCCCTGCACGGCATTCCTTCAATTCGTCCGTTGTCGGATGTACCGGAGGCGCTCACCAGGCTGCTTTGGGGAACGCACTTATTGCCGCGTCACACGCGGAGTCCGCCAACGGCACGCACAACGACCTCTTGCAGATCCTGAATCACGACAACCACCCGCTGGGCTTTTCATACACTGCATACCCTCACAAAGTCCAGGTGTGGTACGGAGACAAGGACGAGAAGATTGCCGAAAATGCGGTGAGGTGGATGGAACGCAATATGGGGGAAGATAGATGTCATGTCAAGGTCGTCAAAGGCGCCGACCATGCACTTATGTATAAGAGTTCTGTCGTCGTGGAAGTTCTAGAATGTGTCAGTCAATTTTGGCAAAATGGTCAGTACAATATATTTCTCTCTCTCTCCCTTGCTAAAGTGAAGCTCGGCAGATATTTGATCGTGGGATATTCCTGTTCTATTCCCGTCAGATGGTATTTTACCAGGTTGTATTATTCTGAAATCTACTTCGTTCACTTCCATTTTACTCTCTTTCTTATTCCCTTCCACTCTTTTTCCACCATAGGCAACAGTTTTTAACCTTTTAGTATTATTTGTTTTATCATTGTAATCGACCGGTCCTGTGGGATTGTACTGAAGACAGCCATTGTATCCCATGTACACATGGATATCAGTAACATCAGGCTTATTGCCTTGGAGTTTGTATTCGATCTCTTGTGATGAGAAAAATGTCGAAAGACGTCTCAGTTCGCCAAAAACGTGCTTAATTACTGGACTGCTACTGTATCGATCGCTGCTATCAGCAAAACAACCTTAACCCGACCCTGGCACCCACTGCAAATTGCCAAAGCTAGAAGTCGTCTTCGTTCGCATTCTCTTCTTCATAAGAGTACTATCACTGGGATACTCCAGGTCGACATTCCCATCCAACGGCTCGGTCGGCGGCGAAGTATCCTCAAACGGATTCCTTGGGCGTTCTGGAGGAACACCGCCACGGGCCCCACCTATCTGACGCATCACAGGTGCACCGATGGTCGGAGAGCGGCCCTCACGTAATGGTGTACGTGAATTGTTGGTAGGGTCATCTTCGGGGTCCGGTAGGCGAGTAGGGTTCTGTTGAGATCGTTTTCGGCGGCGGATGAAGAAAACGAGTCCAGCTATGAGGGCGAGGACTGTGATACCGGAGAGAACGGCTATGACAGCAATGAGAGCCGAAGAGGTGAGCTGTCGTGGTTTCGTGGAAGAGAGACCGTTGGATTGATTGGCAGCAGATCCGTTATCGACCGAACCAGTGGAGAGTGGAGTGGAGGATGTAGAAGATTTGCTTGAAGCGGGTGGCTGAGCTGTTGGCGACGATGATTGAACGGTGGTCTGGGGGCTCGACTCAGAAGAGGTGTCCGTCGCGTCAGCACTGGCAGTGCTTGTGGGTTGAGGAGCAGTGCTTGTAGGTTGAGGAGCAGTGCTTGTAGGCCGAGGAGCAGATGTAACTATGACAATGGTTCGTCAAAATTTGGGATTTGCGGTCTTACAAGCGGGTTACAGACCGGTAGGAGAAACTGGGTCATCTTGTGTTGATGATATGACAGTAGGTTTCGTTTGAACTAACGTTGGCGTTGCCGACGATGCAAAGGTTTTGACAACTGTCCAATCGAAGAAATTAGAACACTGCAAGGTTTCGGTCGGACGACACACCAGTGAGGGTGACTCCACTGTGAGGTAAAGAGAAGATGCCGTCCGAATTGGCGGGAGCATTCTTGTTGCCTGAACGGTCGTAAGTCGGCGGAGGGAGAGTATTTGGATGAGGCAACTTACTTGCACCGTTGGATCCGGTGTTAGTGGTGGTCTTACTGTTATCTATGCGTCACATTCAACGACAGTGTATTGCTAATAGAACCGAGGACAACTCACTTCCGGAACTTGTAGTAGCTGTTTTCACCACAAAAGCTCAATTCACAGTATGAGGATAGGGCGAATACCACTTACATCCACCCGGCTTAGAACCATTCTTGTGGTGGTTAAGTCCGCTGTTATTTGGGCCGTTATTGACATCACTGCTGGTGTTTAGGATGATGGAGTGCATAGTGATCTCGCTAGTCTTGGCGAATCTATCGTCTGGGAGGTTGTACACGGAGAGCGTATGGGATACAGTTGGGTCTAAGTCAAACACTGAGAACAAGACAACCTTGTGAGAAGACACGGCGGTCAAAAAGTGCACCAGGGTTGAACGAGGAAGGGCGTACTGGTGATTCTTCGTTGTTAGTTAGCGAGCTATTGTGTCCGTCGATCACTTGAAATGTCCCTTCGTTGCCCACGCAATCTAAGCAAACGCCATATGCTGAACCACCCTTTCGCTTAAAACCAAGGTATTCTGCGGAAATCGTGCCATCTGTCCGAGAGGTGTTGAGACGGCAAGAAACAACGGACAGGGAATACTTACTGGGAAGATTCAGAGTCAAGAATGCTCCGATGGACGCAGAGGCGGCAAAACTCTGGCTACCCGAGGTGACATTGGATTGGGTTGTTGTCCAGTTTGACGAAAAGAGAATGGCAGGGTTCGTGAAATTGAAGGTGATGACTGTAGCATGACCGACAATTATGAAAGCCGAGAGTACATAAAAAAGAGCGAGAAATGGCAAATGCATCTCAAGTTATACCGAAGCGAAAATGCGAATTAGGACGCTCAGCATCCCCCAGCGCGATAGTAGAAAGCGAACAATGGGACTTGTGGGCCCAGCCACAAAAGGATAAGTAATGGCTCTGCCACGGTCGTCAGCGCGGCGGAATGATCAATGATGAGGATCGTACCTAACACAGCAACCAGCGAGCGTCTCGGACACTCGTTTCAAAGCTGGTATGTCACATGACTTACTGCTTTCTTTAGCCTCGAAAATGTCTGGACAACCAAATTCACCGTTGGTGCACAAGAAACCGATTCCATACTACGTTAAGCGCAACGACGGAGAGCTTATATCCAGAAGCGACTTGCAACACGACCTCCTCCGTCATATTTTCTCTGATGAACACAAAGTCTTTACCGACCCACATCCCACCCTGCACGGCGATCCAGCGGGAACAAAAGTCACTTTTCGCGACCTGTATGTAAACACGCTTATTCGTTCGCCTCGCGCATCCAAGGTTGTCAGAGAGAAGATGTTGGAGATGCCAGAGTTTGCCACGGATTTTGCAATGTTGGCTTTGTTGGCCAATGTTGGCCGTATAAATACAACCATGGCCTGTGAGTGTATTTGCGCGCGTGCCACCCATGAAAAACTCATCGCGCCTCATCTCCCAGTTTTTCCCGAAATGAAAACACTCATCCGGACCTACCACCCCATCCCTGCCCTCCAAAAAACAAACGGAAACCTGCAAGATGCTCCTCGCATAAAGAACATCCTCAAGTCGTGCCTTCTCGATGGTGAAGCTAAGGCCGGCGTCCCACCCACACCCGTTGACGTTCTCTCTCGCTCGGTTCGTGGCACCCATTTATTTCTGTGGATTTCTCTCAAACTAAACATACAGAGGTCTGGTAAAATCCCCCCGACAAGTGTCGTAAACCTTGTGTTTGTCATGGCCAATCATGCAGCTGTACGTTTCAGCTACATTCTACCATTTTACCGGGATTGTAATCCCACTCTGATTTTCAGCCCCTGGCGCAAATGCATTTCGATGGTACACTCGACTTCCTGGATCTCTTCCTTCCTATCAAAATCTCCTCGGTATCTCGTGCCCGAGCCTTCCTCTGGTTATGTTTTCACTACCTTGAATCCTCAGACGGCTCCACCAACCTAAGAAACCCCTTTGCTGATCCCCAAGCGCAGCATCCCCACAAAATTCCCCCATTGGTCATTCTCACACAGGAGGAGATGGAACGCGAAAACATCGACAGCGAGGAGGAGTTACAGTGGGCCGAGAAGATGGCTTTGCATCGGAAGGAATTCCAGGCAAAGCTGGATAAAGCAAAAGATGGAATGGGTGATGATGGAGAGGGGGGGTCAATCAATGGAGAAGATGCCGAGACGAAAGGCAAGGCCGTTAGGAAAAGTGGAGCGAGAGATCCAGCCGCTGCAAAAGCTGTTGCAAAAGAGAAAAAGGCAGCAGCAGACAAAATAAGGAGAGAGAAGCAAAAGAAACTCAAGAAGGTGAGGGAGGCCGCTGCGCTTGCAATAAATGAAAGCGAAGCCGACGGTTTGGGTGAGGCTCGACATGCTCTTGGTTTCAGACCCTTTTCCGATACTCATGAACGGTTCCCAGCGGTTACAGGATTCCACAAGTCGCAGCTGCATGAACGAAATGACTCTAGTGACCCTTCCCAGCGTCACCGGTCACCATCACCACCCACACGTCAGACTGGACGACTTTGCACACCATCACCATCGCCTTCCTTCCGCTACAGCCCGTACAAACCGATGTCCACCCGTTCTGCAATGCCGTCCTCTCTAGCGTCTGGTCTGCACTCACATAACCACAAACCTCACCGCCCTCTCAAAGAGAGGGCTCCATCTCCACCCAGGAGCATGCTGCAACGTACGTCCACTGTCGCTTGTGTCGGCCATGAAAATTTACAGTCTTTGTGGATTCAGATGCCTGGTATGTGGTTACCAATACGGACCCACTTCTTGACTCCGACGAAGAACTCGCGGATGAGCATGTCCGAGTCGACTATCGTACGCCCGAAATATTTCTGTCTCATCACCTAACTGATAAATGCTTGTTTAGTCCGTAGACTGCATATAATCTGTCGTTCACGTGGGGTGGCGCCCCCTCCACTTGAACTTACACCATCTTCCGCCCATGGATACAACGTGTTGACTTAAGTCGTGGTTCGCGTAATCTTATTCACGAAGCTACATCATGCACGGTCTAATAAATACTACATCCTTCATAATAATAATGACTGTTGACTGGCCGAGGTAGTATCTTATCATGTTTGAGATTCGACCGAAGCGAATGAGACAATATATACATACATACGGACAAGGAGGTGTCTACGTACTGCACAGCCAAAATTATCCTACATAAGTTCAATATACGGCCCAAAAATGAGATGATATGCAAAATCGAAGGAACAGTGGTGGAAACAGAAAGGATAAAGTGATCATGTAGAACGATAAAGACAGGTAACCAGTAGATGGAAACAAAGATTCTAGAAAAACGATTCTCGTCGGGCTCTGACTTACGCTCCGCAATCAATTCGACCATCGCTACAACACAGACACCTGAATAAAGGTCAAAGGCGCTGCAGTGGTCGTCATTCAACCAGCCACTTTTCGCATTTCTTGGCATATTTGTCCAAAAGCTGCGATAGGTCCCGTATCACGAACGTTAAGACCACGCTGGCGAAAAATTCGGACGAGCGTTTGAGTTTGGTTTCAGCAGCCACGCGAACATCTGGAGGAAAGGCGGCGTAGGTTGCAGATGCAGGTTGATTTGATAGAGCCCGGGTATGCTCATCGAGCAACTGAGCGTGAGTGAAAAGTCTGGAGAGACCCAGGACGTATGCAGCCGGAGAATCAAGACTTATTGGTCAAGTTGAGTTATTGCATGATAAGAATCCAGAGGCAAAGCAAAACAACGCACTTCTTTCCGTTAGTGAACTTATCTAGTTGTCGGGTCAATTTGCCTCCCCAAGATGTCACCTGAATCACCAAGGGGTGTATTAGAAGTAATTGACGTGTCACTGAAAAAGTATGTGCTTACACCACTCGTCTTCTTCAGAACGAAGCCTTCTCCAACGCCCAGTTTCTTCCCAAAGTTTGCTACTACACCATCGCACACCGATGAGAAGTCTTCCAACTTCCCAAGCCACGCCTCTCCCTCCTTCCTTCCAACACTACCAATTCCCAACGCAAGACCACTGCTTACATTCCCAGCCCCGAAGTATTCCACGCTGCTACTTTGGAGATCCTCAAGTGCAGCACAAAGAACTTCAACTACTCGCACTTTCTCAAGCACGTTGGTCAATTTGGCGCCACCTTGTGACCAGACTTCTTGTGGGATATGTAGCCGTCTTGTGACGTACCCACCGGTTTTCGAAGTCATTGTTGTTTGCAATAAGTTCATTAAATGGTAAGGTTTGCGAAGAGCATCAGTTGGTGGTGCCGGAGGCAGAGGAGATGTCGGAGTGGTCGGGAGGTTCCTTTGAGAAACGCGTGGCATTGGCATAAGTACCCCAGAGGGAGGCACCCCTCCGGGTGAGAAAGCTGAGTCCACTTGAGCATTTGTTTGACTATTAGGGTTGAGTTTAGAAGGAATAGATGGTTTTCGTGGAACGGTAGATGGATTCAGACCTGCAGTAGCAGGCAAAGGGGGCCGAGGGTCGAGGGGAGATATACGGCCATTGATTAAGGACGGTCGACGACCACCGGGTTGTGACAATGCCCGAGTCCTTCCTATGCCCAGACTTGTCGCGGTATTCGAAGATAACGAGGAAGCTGTCAGCTTGTATCCTGCGGCCACAACAGGGACCGAGGCTGTAGGTTCCGTTGGCGACGAAGAGCCCGTGCTCGGAGGTGCGGACGCTTTTGACCGTCTTTTGTAGATGGTGCCCATCGTTGTGGATGTGTTGATCAGGTATGGCTGCGTCGATGAACCTCCCGGCCGAAATGCGGCAACATTCGACGAGCGGGGAGAAGGTGGTGCCTTGTCTGTCGGTGTATCGCTAGCAGCGTCTGGCACTGAAGTCGAAGATGAAGGCGAGGGCAGAGCTGGTAAAGGAGAGTCCCGCTTAGCTGTCCGCGGTGTATCTGGAACTAGGTTTCTTTGTGGATTCCTTTGGTCAACTACAACATCACGCTCATCACCAGGATAAGGTTGTTGCTGTATCGAACGACCATCATACTTTTCAATTTCTTCCTTTAATGCGGTTAGCCTGCTCCCTGATGCTGTCCGTTTATGTCCAGTCACCGTATCTTCCTGTGTTCGGCCAATGTCTAGTCGTCGGGGGACTTGCGAGGATGATGGGTCTAGAGGTTGGTCCAGCCAGACGGGCGTTGGGGCAGGTGGTAGTGAGTTTTGTGGGGGGGGTGGAGGTGGGGGTAGTATCGAAGAGGTCCTGGGTCGTCTCGTTGAAGGAAGCGAAGAAGTTCGACTGATAGGAAGAATGATGTTTGGGGAAGGAGAGATGGTGGGTGGTGGTGAGAATTCGACGGCAGCATATGGGTGGTAAGGTGAAGAGCTATGCGAAAGAGAAGCCGTTCTATCGGGTGAGAGAACATTCTCTGGCTCAAGTTGGCTTGTAGCATCCCAGGATCCGGCAAACATTGCCGAGCCTATGGCTTCCGCATCACTCTGTTCATCGTTTCCACGCCGAGGATAACTATTATCCGGGAGTTGTCGCAGGTCTTCAGATCGAGAATCTATGGTATCTGCGGGTGTGTATGGGTCGGAAACGTCAGAAGATGGGGAATTAGAGTCGGGTGAAGTGGGATCAGTAGAGGCAGGGATTGTGGAGGCGTATATGGACGAGGGCGAATGAGGTATTGGAGGTATGCTGTATATCAGACTAAGGATGTTCATGCGATCGGCATATGTATCATGCTGTTTGAAGAAATGAGAGACCGGTCAGAAGCTTGATCAGTTTCCGAGATCGAGAACATCACTCACGATAGATTTTAGTCTTTTGACTTCCTCCTCTTGTGCCACGACACTTCTCCGCCGCCCATTGCGCCGTCTGCGAGCCGTCTCTGTGCTATCCTCCCCTCTCCTCACTCGTTCCATGACTTCGCTTAGGAGAGCGACACTTCGGCCATATGCGACGACTGCTCCGAGTGGATCGTTGTTGGTGGAGTCTAGTTTTACTGCCTCCTTTGCCAGCTCCAACGCCTGTGTGAGAGCTCTGCGAGACGAAGGTCGTTGGTCCGAGCGCGGGCGAGAGCGTGGTGGGGATAGCAAGAGGGTTGCTTGGTTTTGCGACAAAGGAGAAACCTGTAGCATGGGCGGAGGTGGAGGGTCGGACAGATCTATCAATGAGGAAGGAGAGGGCTGAGGAGGATTAGAGACTGAATTAAGCCGTGTTTGGATGGTTGTTGCGGACGGTTGGCCAAGGGTGTTGGCGGTCCTGTTGATTTGGGGGAAGTATTGTGCTGTATTGAAGACGGGTGAAGTGGATGGTGAATTTGGGACTCTTGGGATGGGTTGATTGGGCGGCGGGACTGGCGGGGGAACTTGAGTCGCGGAAGATCGCCGTCGATGAGGAAGAGCTGATGCTGGGGAAAATGAAGAGGGTGGTGCTGAAGAAGGCCCTGCGCCCTGCTGGGAACGCCAATCGCGTACGTGGTGGGCGAGAGATAGTGGTCGTGCTTCCCAACCAAGTTCCATAGATACTAACAAGATGAGGTAAGGATGGTGCAGATGGAAGGGTTGCGGCGTCCCTGGCGGCGTGTGTAAGCAGGTGTTGGGCGGTTTGGACGAGGACTAGATCGTATGGACGCAGGCGAGGCTGAGAATGGGCTGGTAAAAACGGCAGAGGAGCCGTGCGGTCGAGGTAACAAAAGGGGAAGTTGATGCCGGGTGTTATAGCCACTGATGAGAGTCGTGCTCAGAAAGGATGGCTCAGTGTTCGAAAGATGGTAGACACATCAATCGGAGGGTGGAGTGTGGGAGAGAGAGGGAGAGGGGAGAGGAGGTGAGCGTTGGGTACGACGAGGAGAGTTGTGCCGGATTCGGGTGTTTGTTTATTTGTTATTCTTTGCGAAAGAGAAAATTATATCAAACGTAACGGTCAAGAAATTTACGGCCTGAAACAAAGGACGGGATAGGGTAGCAAACGAAACGAGAGAAAGGACAGACTTGTGCTAGAGGCAAGAAAAGGTGGGGGGGTATACTGTGTTTCAGCAAGACATAGGAGCTTCGCTGGCATCAATCCCGGAACTCGGATTGTGATCCTTGAGCAGCAAGCCGACTCTCCAAATTCCTGAGGCAAAACAAAAAAAAAGTTGATCAAATGGCCCCTTGGAAACACGGCCGAGGCTTACCTGAGCGACTCTTCCTTGGCCAACAACTCCTGTCGCTTCTCGTTGATCTCGCGTTGCACCTTGAGTTCGATCTCGCGGAGCTAAACGGGACATGACAAGTCAATCACAGATGCGCAGGGTATCCGCACAAACCAACCTTTTCTTCTTCCCTGCGAAGTTGTTCTTCCTTGAGGCGAACGCTTTGCGTAGCGAGTTCCTCGGGGAGAATGGAGGAATCACTGCGGAGATTGAGATCAGTCAACGAGAGGAAAGATGAGACACATACTGCGTGTCAGAGTGAACGGTCCTGGACAATTTCTCGGTACGATAAGTCTCGTAGAGGACGTCGTGAGTCAATGATTTCAAATCAGCAAGATGGGAGCTGAATAGACGTAAGCTGATTTCGGCTCTTCCCCGCCGGAGCGGACTTACTTGAGTAAAGCACTCCTCAACCTGCTGAAATCGGAATGTTTTGGGTTGTCAACCTCGGCGATACCCCACGGATATATTCTCGCGCGAACAGGTTGGCCATCTATCTCAATTTCCTCTTCAGAACCGATGATCGCGAAGGGAAGCATAGCCTGAATCAACATGAGCCAGAAATTCTGAGAAAAAGGACAAGGGTCGTACGCGGAGCTCGCTGTTGTCCTGGACGGTCTCCTCGTCATCTTCCTCGACGTCATACGGGAAGTTGTAGACGGGGATGTCATAATGCTCGATATCTTCCATGATCTGTGGATATGGGTAATACATTTCAATGACTGAGGTAAGACACACACTCACCCTCTTTCTGAAGCCCCTCAGCTCACTAGGGGTCAGGGAGTCTGCCTTGCCGATGACAGGAATCACATTGACGCGCGGGGAGAGGCGGCGCATCAATTCGATGTCCATCTCTCTCAGACTGTCACCCAAATAAGCAACCATCGGTAACAACGGGTTGTCGACTTACGAATGGCCGGTTGGCGGAATGAAATACAACAGAGCGTGAACTCTGTTGTCTCTGAAGCGAGGGTTACGCCTGATGCGAGACTCTTCTGCCAAGATATCATCGTATTGACGTTCGAGATAGCCGACAATTTCTTGGAACCTGTTAATTCGCGACCATTACAACCACGGTACGGGAAGGAACTTCCAAATTCTTACGCAAATTCATTGTCGATGTTGTCGCCAAAGCCCGGAGTGTCAACAATAGTGAGAGCAATGCGAACCCCATCCTCTTCAAGCTCTGGAAGGGGATGATGAATCCGTTTCATGGCTGTTCGATGAAACAGGTTACTTACCAACGTTGACAGGTTTAATCCCTACGCCCTCCTCAGTGTGCGCAGTCTCAGGATTGTCTGAGATTTTGTGTGCGAGCACTTCGGATTCACAAAGGGTATTAACGAAAGTCGTCCGTCCAGTTCCGGAAGCACCTAAAATTGAGAAAGCTCAGAGATAAAAGGAACATTTCGCTGACTTTCTGAACTGACCGACAACCATGACGGTGAACTGGACGCCTTTCTTGATTTTGTTACCCCTGCGTCTGCCAGAGTAGGACATTTTGGCTGAAGGTCGTTCGACTGCAAAAACAAAAGTAAATTAGATGAAAAAATTCGTTTTTCAAGCTCCGACCGTGGGAATTAGTCAAACCTATACCAAATATGGAAATCTGTATGTTCACCATACCTCTGCACTATGAGGGCCCTTTCAAGGAACTTCACCCAGGTTGAGGGTTGCATTAACTGCCTGAACTTCGTTCATCACCGCGCTACTCGTTCTTTTCGATTGTCACCCTCTAGTGAACAAGCGGACGAACATACCGCATCTGCAAGGAAAGTCACCACGAAGAAATATTCTGACTTGCCTAGGAGTCGTGTCCTTCCCGATGGAAAACACGCAGCTCCTCTAGAAGATTGGCAGGGAGGACTTCCACCTCAAACTGCTGGGAAGAGATTAATAAAACCTTCTTCTGGACGTGCGCCGTTTAAAACAAGTCTACATTGTCATCCGTCTATTGATCGGGTTTTATTTCTGTGGTTTGTTGAATAGCCGTTAATGACAACACAGTTCATGAGACGCAAACTCGCAAAAGGGTTCATACTTATACAAAAAGGAAACCACTGGATGTCACGAATAACTGTACAATTGTCGAGGCCAAGACAGCCCACGTTGATTTGGAAACCTCTGGGCCAAGTCAGTTTAAGACTCCTAGCATTGAAGCCTCTGGTACAGTCAACAGAGGTTCGAAATCCGCCCTTCCATGACAATCTTCCCTGCAGTTGATTGCGCGGCACCACCAACGCGTCGTCGTAAAACCAAGGCTAAGACAGAAAAGTCTTCGGGTATGATTCGCGTCTCACTTTTCTCTCGGATTCTTACTCTACGTATTAGCACCAAAAATCTCACAAACCGCCCAACCTCGTAACCAACTCGCCACCGAGATTTTGAACAACTTATCCAAATTCCCACATTGCCTTCTTTTGACTCGTGTCGGTCAATTCTATGAGGCAAGTATTTCCGTGCTCACCTCATACTCCATACTGATGAGAGTTCAGTCATACTTCGATCAAGCTATAGAGGTCTCTCGTCTTCTCAATATAAAACTCGCACACAGAACATGGGACAAACTTCGTATTCCTATGTGTGGGTTCCCTCTTCTTCATCTTGACAAATACGTCAAGATCTTGGTTCAGCAGAACCAGCGTTTCGTAGCACTTTGCGAGGAATTTCCACGACCTCCCTCGTTTGGGGCCAAAGACGGGTTTGATAGAAAAGTGACACGGATCATCACTCCAGGAACGCTTATTGACGAATCATTTTTGAACCCATACCAAAATAACTATCTTCTCGCTATCAGCCCCTCTCCTCTACCCCCTCAAAACAGCAACATTTCCAAGGAAACTGTCGGATTGGCTTGGATAGACGTCTCCACCGGAGAATTCTTCACAAATTGTTGTTCATACCAGAGTCTTCGGGATGAACTTACTCGTATTGGCCCACGGGAAGTTGTCCTAGACGAAAACTTGAAACTGGAAGCGACACACCCCATCCGACAAAGTTTAATGGATGACGGTACTTTTGTTTCGTACACAGCATCCTCGGATGTCGCGATTCCAATCGCTCCCTCTATCAATGGTGACTCTCCCGACGACTTAGCAACGACCCATGACGCTTTGCGTACCAATCCCTCGCCGGTATTCAGCCCTGAGGAGGCGTCAGCCATCAAGTTGCTAACAACCTTTTTGCATGCCAACCTACTGGATTACATGCCAAAGTTGACATTTCCGAACAAAGAACCCGCGGAAGCTCGAATGCATATGGATTCCCACACTATAAGAGCTCTCGAAATCCGTGAATGCATTACAGAGGGTGGAACGAGAGGCAGCCTGCTGAGCGTGATAAAACGAACTGTGACAAGTGGTGGAACCCGCTTATTGGCCCGATGGCTTTGCGAGTATCACCTAAGTTCATTGAGATTCTCACCACTCATCGCCATTGATAGGTTCTCCGAGTACTTCAATAACAGAAATTGTCGCCCGCCAATCACTTGTCTCTTATTTTCATGCAAGACCTCACCTTCGAGAAGACCTTTGCAAAATGTTGGTGAATGCCGAAGACGTGACCCGCATCATTCAGAAATTACTTCTAGGCCGCGGTAGCTCCGGCGATTTGTTATCCATCTACGAGACGATTCGTGTCTGGGACTCCATCAAACAGCGCTTCGAACTGGAGAAGGAAATGGAACTTCAAGAGCGGCCAGATGTTCCTCAGAGCGAGTGGGCTAGCACTGATGCTTGGGTATCCCGGATGCATAACCTGCGTGACCTATCGGATAGGATCTGTACAGCATTGCACGGTGGTTCGACAGAAGATCCTGATGCCACGGAAGTAACAGCAGAAAATGGGAATGCTGATCTCGAGGCTTTGCGACTATCGCGATTTACGTGGAGATACGGCCAAAACAAATGGACCATCAAACCAGAGTAGCATCATCATTGCTGCGTTTTATTCACACTGAGACTCAAATCCTACAGATTCTCGGATAACCTCTCGGCCCTTCACACGACTCTCAAGAATTTGCTCGATCGAAGAGAAGAACTCGAGCAGGAACTACAAAGAGCGTATAGTATGCAAGTATTATTTGTCGGATTTTTCCCTTGCTGTCAACTTTCTGTCGCTACAGATGCGCCTTCTTTAACTCTCCGTTCATCCCCTGGACAGGGCATGCATGTTCATCTTCAACGAGCTAAACGAGATCAAGTAAAAATCAATGCATCGCCGCTCTTCATAAACATCTCTGAGAGTGGATCAACGAAAACCTATTTCTATAAAGTGAGTCAGGTTCTTTGCCACTATCTTATCTATAATTTTATTCTTCGTAGGAATGGTCAATACTTGGCAACGATATCCTTGATGCCACTATGGCTATATTTGCCGCCGAGAAACAAGCCTTTGAAAGTCTTCGACGTGAGGTGAGCTACTTCGCGCTGTTTAACAGAATGAACACGAATCTGGTACAGGTTACTGCCCATTCAGTGCAATTGCGACGGAACGCTCGATTGCTGGACGAACTCGATGTAACTCTATCGTTCGCGAATCTCGCAATCGAGAGGAACTTCGTTAGGCCACTTCTTAAAGACGAGTAAGCGGATTTCTTTATGAAAAAAGTCCTCTTACTGAGCGCACGAGCAGCGCTTCATACGAAGTCACTCATGGTCGCCATCCCACTGTGGAACTGGGTTTGCTGACGACAGGTCGGGTATTCACCTCGAACTCAGTCTCGCTGACACCGTCGAGGGTCCATGTTTTGACTGGACCCAATATGGCCGGGAAATCGACTTTTCTTCGGCAAACCGCACTCATAGCTCTCCTTGCTCAAATCGGATCCTTCGTGCCTGCTGATCATGCCGTCATAGGAATCGTCGATAAGCTATTCTGTCGAGTAGGCGCCAAAGATGATCTCTTCCGTGACAGAAGTACATTTATGGTAGAGATGTTGGAGACGTCGGAGATTCTTCAACGCAGTACTCCTCGTAGTCTGGTATGCAAAACAAATGACTGGCGGTCGGCAACTTACCTGTCTATTTAATTAGGTGATTATGGATGAAGTAGGCCGAGGGACTACGGTCAAGGATGGCTTGGCAATCGCATTTGCCACCGTCCACCATCTCGTCTCCAAAAATCAATCCAGGACACTGTTTGCAACCCACTTTCATGAACTGTCAGACATGCTCGGTTGTTCGAAAAACCATAAAGGTTCCGGGGTTTTTGAGAATGTCGCGTTCTATTGCACAGGTGTTGACGATGCGGATGTATGTTTCACTTTCTCGCTGCCACGTTAAGCTAATGGCACACTCCAGAAGGACCTTTTTGCATATTCATACAGCGTCAAGGCTGGCGTTAGTCACGATAGCCACGGATTAAAAGTGGCAGAATTGGCCGGAATGCCCGACTCGGCCATGAGAGTAGCTGAAGACACTCTTCGCTGGTTGAAGTCACGGGCTGAGGGCGAGGTTCTTCGTGCAACAGATCTTAGGGATTTAGGGCAATCTTTAGCAGGATCGGACAGCTTGAATTAATGTAACACCGGATAATGATACTGCATGATTCTCTCTGCCATTGAAAACTTTGACGATT
This sequence comes from Porpolomopsis calyptriformis, assembly GCA_951640195.1. NCBI lineage: Eukaryota > Fungi > Basidiomycota > Agaricomycetes > Agaricales > Hygrophoraceae > Porpolomopsis > Porpolomopsis calyptriformis. The sequence goes on from OX621164.1 coordinate 1,605,761, forward strand.
TCTTCAAGCTGCTGTGGAGTCTGTGTTGCATCCTTTTCGGCAGCATTTCGAGTCTCGAGACAGTCTAGACTTTGAACGGCTGGCAGAAGAGAAAGGACAGCGAGAGGTTGGCGGGCAGGATACATATTATGTGATTGCCACTATGTACCACAATGAAACCGCTCAGTCGAAGAGACCAAGACCCTAGGGACAGAGCCGTGGGTAAGACGAATTGTTGTTGACAAAACAGGAAAAGTGCGTACCATGTCCTCGTCGGATTCCTCCTTCTCTTCCTCCTTTGCCTCCTCTTTCGGTGCCTCTGCTGCCGCTGAATCCCCTCCTGATGGGGCGGCGAGAGAAGCAGCCGGGGCACCCCCACCTGATCCTACGTTTGACAGAAGATCCTTAATATTTTTTCCTTCAAGAGCTTTTGCGAGGAGGGTCGCCCAGATGGGCTCCAGCTCGACGGACGCGGCGTTTGTGAGTGTGAGAATCTTTTCGGACTGGGCGGATTAAAGTGCATCAGTGGATTACTCTTAGAGGATTTTTGGGAAGGAGAAGAACGCACGGTGATTTCGATACCGTCATCGGCGAGGATGAGGGCAGCGTAGGTGGCGGCAAGTTCAGACGACTGCAAATAGATTAGTTACATCCGGTTCGAAATGGCCCAATCCAGCCAAAATGGTGTCCGTAGGACGGGCATGGGTGATACGAGTGTGTGTGGGCGACGTTAAACTCACCATTGTGAGGATTTGAGGTGCGAAGCTGTAAAATGAGTCGACCTTTGAGTCGCTGTAAAACACTCAGACGTCGAGATTAGATCGAGTTATGTAATCACAGTGAACAAAAAGCAATGACTTCCATGTCCTCGTGGATCTCTCCCCCAACACGAACAGAGGTCATCGAGGATCTAGTGTCTGGCGTAGGTGCGGGCGCCTGTTCACCCAATCTTTTGCACGACGCCTGCTGAACCTCTTACAAGACCGGTACAACCCTTCCAACGTCGGGATTCTCGAGGACTACTTGTATCATCAAATTCGAAGTGAAGAATATGATTGTCTGGCCAACCTTGCGATCCTGAAGCTGTACGCTCATTTCTCATGCCATGACCCATCGATGTCCTCAAATTTTTCGCAGTTATCAATTCAATCCTGACCTTTATAACCCCGATGTGGTCATTAACATCCTCATAAAAGCTCTCACCGCCTTGCCTCTTCCCGATTTCAACCTTTGCATATCTCTTCTGGACGACCGTCCCACGAACACCGCCCTCGACGAGCCCGATCCTCTACCTATACTGCTTCCGGCACTAAAGGCTTTACATACCCTTCTCCAACAATGCCGGTTTCCCGCGTTTTGGGCTGTGTTTCATTCGGAGCAGCTCGACGCTGTGCGGGACAATTATACAGTTGAATGTGTCGGATTTGAAGATGCTGTAAGGGACGTTGTTATCCATGCGGTGAAAGCCGCTTTCACCAGGATAGGAACCGAGCGGATAGGCTCCTATCTCGATCTCAAGGGTAAGTCCCGAATGGTCTCATGAGCAGATTACTGATGAAATCAAAGGCCAAGCCCTGGAAGCCTACATTGCCAAACTTGGCTGGGCCGTGGAATCTTCCGTTGTCAGTATTCCACCAAACCCAGATAATCAGATCGAATCCACCGTTGTTCAAGAAAACATAAAGCTGCCGCGTCGGTACTTCTTTCATTTGTCTACTATCAGTTAACTTAGATTGTGTGCACAGAGCTTGTCAAGGTTATCTCCCACGCTGCCCAGAATATATAGCAAAAAGTCTAGAGTTCTCCTTGTCATGTTGTCCAAAATGCAGCTGCAGTTCCCCATATTGCCATAATGCTAGCTACGACTAAAGCAAACGCGTCAAATAACCCACATCGTTCTGTAAGTGCAATCTTTGCGGCAATCGGACCTATAACGCAGATCACGAAGGCCGAAAAAGAGCCCAGAAAAGCCATGGATGAGCTAAAGTCCGGGACAAGGATTGATACGCCAACCGCCACAAGCGTAAATGAAACCCTTTCTATGACGATCAGTATGAATTGGGCGACATGTTTTGATTCCTTTGGAGATGCTTCGTTGTGAGTTGAAATCGTTTTTTGGAGGGAGGACTGAAGCTTGGCTTCCAGGACAACGTTGATCTATAATTTTGCTTAGGGGATAAAACCATCGCAAATATAAACAACTTACTGGTCTTGTGGTCAGCGCAAATTTTGTTCTGCGACAAGAACAAAGTGAGAAAGATACGAGGAGGTAAAGGAGATGGCTGACAGTGGACTAATGACGAGCATCCACAGTGCGGCTTGATTGAGGAGCGGATTGTACCCGGGTGTGTTCAAAAGGTCGACGCTGACCTGGAGTCGGCTATGAGAAACTGAAGAAAAAGAGATCGCTCTGCCAATTCACCTCATCACTGACAGAGTTCCCAAACATCAGGTATCCTGCGTATCCGATCAAAGTGTATATAAAAGTGGCGATAACCTGGAAATAATTCCTTCAGGGGGGGGGTGACCAAGCGACCGAAGTGACATACAAATGCCCAATTGATCATCTTGTCAAATTCCTGAGGGTCGACCATGTCCCTGGCCAGCGAAGGAATTACTGCATGACCCGAGAACTATATTCGGGATTATAAAATGAGATTAGTGTGCAGAAAAGTAGAAGGTGACGAACCCCGGCCATGAACAAACCAAACGCGATGCCGAGATGCGGAGCATTATCGGCCCAAATTGAGGTTTCTGCAGGGCTCCAAAGACTACCAGGTCCGTCGGGTTTTGAGAAGCCGTCGACGAGAACGACGAAAATGATCAGGAGTGTAGAGATGATGCCGAGTATGGACGCATACGAGAGAAGGGACAGGGGTAGAAATACTGTTGGTATCAAACTAGACGTATACTTGAATACAAAAGATCTGACTCGATGTATTCATACGCACACAATTAGTCCCAAAAGTTTGTACGTGTTCGCAGAGTAGGCAGGGGCAACTGTGTGCAGTGAGTCGGCATATAAAGTCACCAAAACGACACTTTGCATAGGTGAGCAAAAAGATCGGGGGATCAAAGGACATACGCTAACCTGACGGCAGATAGTTCGAGGCAGAAGAGGAAGCTGGTGAGTAGGGTTGAACGAGGGCCGAAGGCTTTGAGACCAATGTCAGCATACGAATGCAGCCGGGGATCTGCCAACATTATTCGGGCCAAAATTTTAGCACTGGAGAAAAAGATGGTGTCAAGACAGCGCAATCGAACGGCATGGACGTACGTGTAGCATGCGATGAAACCATAGGATAAAATGAGCATGGTGCCGCCTACCCAACCTGCATAGGCGAAGGCGAGAGGCTCGGCAAGCATTCCGATTCCAAGAAGAATAGCAATCGAGTTGAACAGCTGTCATCAATGAAGGGTGAACATTGCTCGGGAAAAGACTTTCGTGATTTGAGCATACTGTTTGTCCGAACGTGCTTTTTCCGACGGAGTCCGTTGACGAAAGAGTGTTTTGCGGCTGACCGGTGGACTGGAATGGTATAAGATCCGGGGGTAAAGCTGTACTGAGGTTATCGTCAGGCTTCTGGAAGCTAGAGTGTCTGGGGTGAGGAGCGTCGTGAAAAGAGATAGTCTTGCGGAGCAACGGGGTGCGTTCATGAATCCTCGGAGTTCTCACATTAAGGGTCCTGGTTGTTTGTGTTATCATCTGGGTTCTGCGGGGGAGGGGAAGAGACCGTCGTGGAAGGGGATCATTATGAGAGGGTATGTCCAAGTCATCCCAGAGTAGCTCATCGAATGATGGACGATGGTGCAGTGGATGGTGAGGACGAAGGTCGAGGTGCTCGGCGTGGAGAGTAGGACGGATCTCAGCATCTTCTGAGTCAGATGCTGAGACAATGGTGGATCCTGCAGCAAGAAACTGAGAGCGACGGTCTAGAGGAGGGTGAGGGTGGAGAAGTAAGTAAGTAGGAGACGATCGTGCTCACAAGAGGCGATCGCATCTCTCACCGTGAGCGAGGGTGAGGATTGCGGGGTGTGGAAGTAAGCAGTGGGTAAGGAAGTCATCCAAGCCTGCCTCGAAGGGTTCGGTTCGCCTTGAGAGCTTTTGTAGCAGTAAAATAGGGGCGATATGAACGGAATTGGTAATCGTTCTAGAAGAACTAAGTTAAGCTCCGTCCGAAATCGTGAGAATATCTTATTATCTAACCCGAGTGAAAATAAATCTATCGAATCGAATCGCATCCTCGCTGCTGATACCTGCAGCATTAATATTATGACGAATTCACAGCTCGTCGGTTCGTCCACATCATGTATGCCTCTCTTGAAATATCATATCCCGAGGACCCCTTCGTCCTCATGCTCCGTCGCGCGTCCGGTAGTTTAGCGTTCACCGTCAAGTCCTGAATTCAATGTGTCAGTAGTTGGCAGTCCGATCATCATGCGACCTTACCCCCAAACGCTTTCTAATCCCAGGTCCAATGTGTGGCCACCACTTCGTGAATCCATTCTTGAGTGCCAATTCACGATTACCCTTCGGGTTCAACCACGCTACAAATTCCTCAACCTGAGCAAGAGTCGTCAGCGTCCACCTCAAAAGTCTTGTTCCACAGGAAACATTACCTCTTCCAATTCGGTGTAAACCGCCCATTCCCCCGCACCCAGAACTCCGTCCACTCCCTCTTCCTCCTTCCGCCGCGCATCGATATCCTCCTCATCCCTTCTGTACAACAGTTCAGCATCAAATTCACTCGGGCCCTGCACAAATATTCGCCCAGCGCCATATTGTACAACACCGCCACTGCCGAGTAGCGAGGTTGAGCCCATCCCATCAAACCACCAAATTCTATTATGAAATCGATCTTTCCCCAGAGGTTTAACTCTTACAGCACCGAGGAGCTTCCTGAACTCTCTTTCGATGCTTTCGAGTCGACGTTCTAGCTTATTAACCTCCTCGTCCAGTCGACGATGGTCGGCCATTGCCTGCTTTGCGGAAGCAACCTTGGCCCTAGCAAGTTCGCGTTGTTTAGCATGTGCTTGGCTCTGTGCTTTCAAGCGAAGATCCCGCTGTCGCTTTGGACGGCCAACTGCCGATGCCGTCTCCGATCCGCCTTCAGAGGGTGAAACGTCCGACAGCTCACTCATGGGAACATCTTCCTCAGCATCATTGGGGGCAAGAGACCCTTCTTCCTTGGCTTCACCAAGTAAGGCATTCATTTCTTCCGCTCTAGGCGAACACATTAGTATACAATCTTCTCTGGTTTTCCTGATTGAATGGACATACAACTGCTTCTTCATTCGGTTCACTTCGATCTTCTCCTTCCTCAACGCTGTCAGTTGCTCTTCGCAGGACTCCATATGTGAATGGATCGCCTTGCTTGATATCGCTAGGTCGCACATGAACGACAGGATCGCAATACGGTCTCCCGGAGGGAGCGCGTGATATCGTTGACCAGGAGTGGACGGAACACTGAGCATTGATGAATCAGGGCTTGATAGTCTGGAACTATTGGACGAGGAGGAAGACTCGGCGAGTGACTCGGGGGCAAAAAGTAGCCGAGTTAATATTTCGCGGAGGCGAGGGAAGGTAGCAAGCGTAGCATGCTGGAAAGTTACAGCTGCTCCTTAAGTTGTGAATGCAAATATATAATGATAACTCACATCTTTCAAACAACCGAGAAGAGCGTCCTCCCATCCTTCTCTTCCTTCCGAGTGTCTCAAAGGAATTCTTTCCCAATTGTTACCTACATCAGCCATCGCGGCTGAAAGTAGTTCGATCGATACACCGAAAACATCGTCATTACCCTCCTGAACGTCTGTCTCTCCCTTGAGACGTAGGAGTGAGAGAACAGCACTATGCCGAGCGAATGGGACCGTCCGTAGGTTGTAGATGAGCGCTGAATGAGCTTCGGCAAGCAATGGGCAAGGTGGATCCAAGACAGAGTGTCGCAAAGCATGTTCAAACTCATCGAGGGTGAAGGGTGACAGATGCAATGGTTGGCTGATAAATAATCAGTAAACGAGGCCAAGGACTGGTGTCCCACATGTTGTTAAACTCACCCGTAAACCACCAAAAAGTTCCACGAATGTAAAAACAACTCAAATGTGCCATGGAATTCGTGGAAAGGAACGGCTGGTCGACTGGGCACTGGCTTTTGTACCTTCATGCCTGCCTTCTTTTCCTTCTCTGATAATCGGACATCTAGATCTTCTGTCGGGTAGCGCACAGGCTTTTTCTTCTTTTTTTCCGCCGCGAGTCGGTCAGCCTCTTCTTTTGCCACTTTTTGCCGTTCCGTCTTTTCGCGCTCCCTCTTCTCCGCCGCCGCCGCGAGGGCTTTGACTGTTGACAACGTTGAGAAAAGAACAATGATAAGTCGATGAAGCCCACCTCTCTCCTCTTGTGCGGGAGTCAACTTTTTCTTCTTAGCTGGAGGACCTTCCTTATCCTCCCACGCCTTCTTCCTTTTGTCGATCTCGCCTTTTTTGATGCTTTCGACACCCTTGCGTGTCTCTTCGGGCATCACGGAGTCGACTCCATATCGCCTCGCAATGGCCGGTTTCACTGTCCATGGTGAGGCAACGGCTGCATCACGATCAACACAATCACGAATGAAACGACGGAGGATAGATTTGGAGAACGAGAGGCGATCGCGACTGTCGTTGATACTTGAGCAACAGGATGACAGGGACAAATGCTTTCGGTATTACCTCATGAGATTACACTGGACTTCCATATAACTCCCGGTCTTGTCATCCTCTTTCCCAGATCCCTTCCCGATCGACCTACTCTTGTCGTGACTCTTGTCCTTCTCCAGTTCAAGTATTTGCACTTGATAGTAATACCTCGTTGGATCGTCTTTGGCGTTGGCGTCTTTCGCAGGGATCTTCAAGTCGCCTCCAATCATATGAGGGGGTTCTTCAGGACGCGGGGGCGGAGAGGGAGAAGGGGTAGAGGAAAAAGAAGACGAAGAAGAAACGGTATTGCGATCTTCGTTGGGATCAGCGTCAGAGATAACTTTGGGCGGGTAAACCTTGTGAACGCGAGCGTAATACCTGTGGAGAAAGTGTTTTTCAGAGAGAATACAGTGAGATCGGGCGCCCTGGCTTACTTGGTTCCTAGTATATCAACGATGACTCCTATGTTTGGGTTGAAGGGTTAGCAGTGCAGGATGACATTGGCAGGGACACGCACTCTCTTCCCCGAAGTAGCGGTCCTTGAAACGTTCGTAGACAGCCTCTACAAGGTGGTCCAGGCGACCCATGACCTCTGATGAGGGAATAAATCAATGAATATGAACGGGACCTGGATGACGAGGAAGGGTGAAACCTACGCCATTGAACAGCTTTGAGGATGGGAGGCTTGAGGGGCTCAGAAAACCTTGAGTGCATGGTTCGGGCTTCTTGCTGTTCGCTCTCAACGGCTTGAAAATAATCGAGGCCACTCTTGCCCGTCACCTCGCATTGAAACTGTTTAAGTCTGTAAAAAGACATGCGAGCAGCGTAGGCACTGTTAAGAGCAAGAGGAATGAGATGTGGATATAGATGAAGGGATGTAGGAAGCCAGCGAACTCGTAAGACTCGAAAATCTCGCCCGTTTGTTCAAGGTAGTAAACGTCTTTGTTGGGATCAGACTTTACAAGTTGGAGGAGAGCATCAGAGGGTTCAGTGAGGACGACGCGCTTGCGCCTGCATGTAGGCATGATGGTGAGGGGAGAGGAAGAGGCAGGGTAATGATGGCGGGAAACGGGAGGAAAAGGGAAACGGCCGGGGGTGGCTAGGAGGATACCAGGTGTAGCTGTTCTCGCACATTTTTACAGAGTCCCCCCGATGAGGTTGACGCCACCTCTAACCGGCCGCTTTTCATTCTCAGCCGTGCTCCATCACTATACAGCCAGCTACTTCTTGGATGTATCTCGGACGATAGGTGGCTTGCGCTCCCAAAAAAAATGTCCACTCCATCCTCCAACCTCCCCATTTCGCCATTCCAGCCCGGCATACTTAACACACTCGGGACAGACATATCCCGTCTTTCAAGTTCCGAGTCTCCGCTAGAATTTTCCCAAATCATAAATGCACGTGATCGTTACTTCTGTTTCATTTGTCACCATACTATATCTTCCTTGAAAATGTATGCAAGAACAGGCAGGTAAACGCTAGGTGAGAGAAGGTAGATCCAAATTAATTAGGTGTTTACCAATCCGTGGGCGAGAAATCTATTTGGAAAGGGGCTTGACATCAGTATGCATAAAACGTTCAATCTCATGTAGTTCGTCTGCCAGGATCCTTGGCATATTCAGTTGTACATGTTCATCTTCGTCCTGAGCCTGGCTCGTGACTTGCGCTTCATTGTTTCTTCCTCAGTTTCCTTGATCCAGTAAGTCAGCATCGGATGAAACCCCAATAGAAAGCGGCGTACGGATTTTTTTTTTAACCGCAGTATCCGTCTGAGACTCAGATTCGAACCATCAGTCCTAGGTTTGGGCGACTTCGCATCCATTGCATCAACCATGACGATCGCTTTTGCAGCAGTAGCCCTCTCTTCGCATAAATTTTTCGGATCTTTGTTGACCGAAGGGCTGCCATTCGGTGTGCGCAATGGTGATGGTGGAATGAGAGGTTCAGGAGACCGAAATCCCTGACGTGATGAATCCAAAGCGCCTGAAGTCGATGGCCGTTTGCCTTCTACATTAACCAGTACCCATCCTTGTGTACTTGTCTCGCTCTGAACATCTTTGCCTTTACCCTTGCCTTGTGGAAGTGGCGGGGATGGAGGTGGTATTACTCCTACCGAACCCGTCTCACTCTTCCTCGCCCCCTCATGTGGATGCATCACTTCCGGCAATGCCACCCGCGAGGAAACCTGTTGAATGGGTTGGTGATTTTCTCCCTGATTTGCACCAACGGCCCTTGTGCCCACATTTTCAGGTTCCTCGACAGGTGTGGCCGCCCAGCCTCCGGGAAACGTCGGTTCTGGAGAAGATTTCGTCTTTCCCTTCGGCATATCTCTTCTCTCTTCTCTCTCTCCTTTGTCTCCACCTACCCACTTAATCGGAATCTCAGTGCTGACTTCCGTACCCGACGAAAACGCAGAGTCACGAAAGACACCCGGATTGAGTAGTGGTATGCTCCCCGTTGAGTTGGAGCGACCATGCCGAGGGGGTGATTGGGTGTGAGGGGTGACAGGAGAATGTCCTGAAGAGAATATCGGAGAGCCATTAGACTTAAGCAACGGTGGTGTCTTTGAGCGCGAGGAGACCGGTCGAAGCTGTCGTTGACGACCTGGAGGAGAGCGGGATCGCGGTCTGGCAAAGGCAGCAGTCGGTTCAGGAGCGATCGGTGAAGATCTCTCTCCAACGCCTTCAGTCTCGGCAGATGTTTCGTATATCACTTCGTTGTGACGCCCAAGTTCTATTCGCCGAGAGAAATGGCTAGCGGCAGCACCGACGCCGGTCATGTTCTCGACATCACTCGAAATAGTGCTGGGAAGTGTCACACGAAAACCTTCGCGTTCGTCAAAATCACGAGTCACTGACACAGGGACCTGTGCTCTAGGAGCGCTTTTGTGAAAGCCAGCAGGTGTTACTCCAACCTGAGAAATGTAGGGAGTAGGGCTATTTTTGTTGAAAATACTCCCATGGACCAAGGTATTCTCAGTGGCTACCCTACCATGCACCTCGGTGGCAGGCGGTTTGGCATGAGGGGAAGCGGGAGCAGTAGCGAACCTTCTGTGATGAGAGCCTGGGCCCGACTGTGGCTCTAGACTAATGCCGTGAATCCGCTTGAATTCCCCGGGCGGAGAATTCAAAGTAGATGGTGATGGAGGGTCTGGTGACGCCACTTCTTGGTCACCGAGGGAGGCAGGACCCATGAATATCCAAAGATCTTTCACCCGCGACCGACTGGTAAGGGAGAGGGAGGTGAGGAGGGAGAACGAATGGGCGTCAAGTGAAGAGAGAATTGAAAGGATGTGTTGCAGACTGTCCGTTGCGAAAGTATCCTCCTGAAACCCTGATGATCCGGAAAAAACCGATGACTTCGTAAGTAAAGCCCGTTTCAGAGATGTGACTGGCGGGCATACATCTGTATCCTTTCAGCTTGAATTCGTACGATGCTTCGGCGACCTTCTTTTCGGACACCACACCCCGAGGCCAAGAGCTTCGGATGGCTTGTAAAATTGCCGGAGTACAGTGAAGGGGGGGAGATATGACACGCAGGAGAGTAGCAGATGCGAAAGAGAGTGCAAACGCAATTCTCTTTGCAGAAGGTTGGTGTGAGGTCGTACTCCCTGAACCACCTTGCTGTGGAGAACTAGGAACAGGGGAAACGGAGCGAATTGAGGACCCCGGAAGAATACATGGCTTTGAAAACGCTATCGCCACACGATCATCGCGTTCACGGCCATAGTCAAGCGTGGAGAGAAATACATAGCCATGCTGATAGACAATGGAAAGTATATCGATCAGAAGCTGCTCGGAGATGGCGCTCTTGGGGCGCGCCCATGGTTTACCGTCCAACACAAACTCGCAAAGGTTGAGAGAAACGTTTTCACGGAATGCGATGGTAAGGCTTGCTTGGTCGAAGAAACGACGAAGAGCGACAACGATGGGAAGCGGAAAGGCAAAAAGTCGGACGCAACTAGAACCCGAGAGAGCAAGAAGAGAGAAAACATTAGCTGTCGTTCGTTGCTCACGGATGAATTCCTTCCTTGGTGTGAAGCCTGGGTCGGGAGTACTTGTGAAAGAGTGCATGAATGAGGAGGGAGGGAGGTTGGACGAGGCCTTTGCCGCGAGGGAGGGGTTAATACCCAGACTGGTGCCGAAGCCAGACAAAGAAAGCTCTAAACCGAATTCGTTGATGAATGCAAGCTCGGTTGATTGTGTTTAAGCTGGGTATACCGAAAGCTGATGGATTTGGAGAACAAAAACACGTTGAATTTTATGTGCCTTGACGTCACGCGGCTACCACCTGGGCTTACGTGATATGGTGGCTGTGCATACTCTATCGATCGACGTCTTCTTTCAAATGTCGAATGGACTGAAAAAAGTCAATGTGTTGATGTGTGAGTTGGCTGTTATCCTGCTTGGCATTTAGGGTGACGCTTTCGGGCACAGGTGGTACCGTACGTCCATCACACTCGTGTCTTCAAACACTGTGAGACCAACAGCCGCTTCAGGGCGAGTATACAACTGGATGGACGAGATCAGGTGCTTCAAATTCTGACAAGAAAGTAAGCCACTTTGTTCTTGCACGAGGAACAGCATCGATTCATTTCCAAGGTTGGCGTGCGTCCCTTGGCGTCCAAGTCTTCATTTTAGCAACGATATTCTTAGGTTGTTGGCTTGACGCTTTTTGATCTTCGCCGTTTGGGCAAGGTATGACTGCGTGAAGTACGTTGTGTGCATACCTTACACCCTTCAGATCGACTCGCTCGGGATGGTCGGCACCGATGGCGATAAATTTCCTGCCATCCGCCAACATCTCAAAGAAAACATTGCTGGCAATTACAGAGATATGGACACTTCGTACGCGATTCGATTAAATTTCATATATTCATCGATTTATACCGCTCAGATTCTACTCGTTTCCTGATCAAGGCAAAATTGACCCCGAGGCATGTAAGTCTCTGGCTTCTCGTTTTTCTTTGAAAATGGATGCATTTTTGCAGACAAATCTGCGATCGGTATGTTGTCTCCTGGTGATGCCATTACTGTGTTCACCCCGGATAGTAAGTTGTCATTCGAATCCCATTTCTATGCCTGCTCTGTACCACCTTGACAGGCACTCATTATGCTATATGCATGTATGCCATCGAGCGCAGAATTCATGTACTTGTGACAAAACCTGCCGTACAACTTCTCTCCCACCACAATGAGCTCATCGCAGCCGCGAAGAAGCACAATGTGCTTTGTTTTGTCGAACATCATAAACGGTCATATGTCCCCCGCCACTGATTTAGCGCCATGCTCATGCACTTTGCTATGTGTAGCTTCGATCCCGTTTACAGCGATGCAAGGGCGCGTGCTGCCAATCTTGGCGAGTTTAACTTCTTCAGTGCTTGGATGAGCCAGCCAAAAACCCAGCTTGCAACTTTCCGCGCTTGGGCAGGCAGAGACTCAGATATCAGGCTAGTCTCTCGGCCTTACACCAGTGCAGAATGGACTAACGGAAAAACCAGTTATTATCTGTCATCTCACCACATTGACATATGTTGCTGGATTCTCGAGGATAAAGCCGTCCCAACTCGTGTTGTTGCCAGTGCAGCCACCGGAATCGCAACCAGCGAGCCGTACAATTGTGTTCCGGGAACAGAAGACACCATCACCCTCCTAGTAGATTGGCAGTCCGTGACGAGCATGGATCATAAAGGCACGGCAGTCTTCGCCGCGTCATGGACGGCTCCCCTGAACACTGGTGTCCATTCCGCTCAACACTGGTATTATCTAGGCGAAAAGGTTTGTCAGAGAGTGTGATCAACTCCCTTCTTCACATATAACGACTACTTTAGGGCGAGATCAACGTCGATCAGGCCCACAGGGGATACGACACCACCGTCGATGGCACCGGCAAGACCTGGTACAACCCTTTCTAGTAAGTATCACCAATATTACACTGCTTGCAAAAGCCACTCTGACTGCACCAGTATGAAATACACCCCGTCAGAGAGCGGCCATTTTGACGGCCAACGAGGATACGGCTATTTGTCCATCGAGAAGTTTATCGACGCCGCCCGAAGTGTCAACGCCAGCCATACTACACCCGATGATTACGACAAGAATGGTCTCCCGACGGTTGCCAATACTATCTTAACCACAGCTATCCTCAACGCGGGTCGCATTAGTCTGGATGAAAGAAGATCTGTGGGCATTAAGAAAATCGGACAGCAGTGGATTCTGGAATAAAGATGTGATATATCCTCGTTGGGGATTCTCATTCAAAGAATACGTACCATTACCATTCCTCAGGATTCCTCCTTGTTGGCACAAGCAAAGTATGTAAAAAAAATGCAATTTTAGGAACACGATATTGCCATAGGTCAAAATGGTCAATGAAGCCTTCAGACCTCTGGCCCCAGACATGGAGTACGAATGTACGACGACAGCTAATAGTAGGTACGGAGGGATTGCTGCAACATGACGATATTGTGACGATGGAAATGAGAAAATGTGCAACGGAAGTCGGGGTAGGGGCTGGAATATTTGTAGAGTTGGCAGTAAACGGCAACCGCCACGCGATGTTCCAACTGTAACCAGAAAACTGGTAAATGGATAAAAGAGGGAATAAAGTAGAACAAATGCGATTGTTATTGGGAGGGGGGGTCCGACCTCGTCGCGTGGGTGGATGGGGAGGGGGTGATCAATGATTGGAATGTAAGTGTGGGAATGTGAATGATGCAGAGACAAAAAGTGGAAATGAGTGTGTCAAGGTCGCGGATGGGGTGATTGCTTAGGGAACATGGAGAAAAAAGAATTCGCGCAGGACACGACTATCCGTGTGAGACAAGACCAAGAAAAGGGAGAGTCCGACAGGCACGTGGAAGTCGACGGATAGGTAGTATAGTTGGAATAAGGAGTTTGGTGTGCCATTCTCCGAGTCATTGGAACCTCAAGTCGATCGTACGCCCGGCTGTACAGATAATGGTGCAGATGGTAGAGACAATTGCTAGGGAAAGTGATGCATGGATGATTGAGCTTGCAGAGACGGAAATGAGGCAGAATGTCGGTTGTAAGTGTATCGAATGGTATTACATTTTGCGGGATTGACGAATCTTCGACGACAGGAGAGTGGAATGTAACCGACGGTGGAAATACAAATTTTGAGTGTTTTGTGTCACCGTTTAGGGGGAAATGTTGAGACTGTGCAGCGCCGGACGTCCAAATGTGACAAAATCATGCGGAAGGTATTGCTCCGGTGGTGAATCTATGCGGTGTTTATTGATAATAGGCTCGAACTTGGACGGGACGTTCTCCTTGTTATTCTCGGTGTATGAGAACGGATCATTAGAGAACGGTGGACTAGTCGGAGTGAGCGGCATGTCGTCGGAGACATCAGAGGGTGACGTGGTAGTGCTTATCGGCGTGCTGACTGTGGACATTGCGGTGCGAGTCGGGGTGGCTGGGAAAGGTGGCGAGACTTGGGGGACGAAGCGGCCACCTTTAAGATAAAACTGTACGACAAAAGTCGCAGCTTTGGAATAAAAGGCGTAGGAATATTTTTTGACAAGGATCTCCGAGAGATCATTGACGCGTTTGGCTAGACGGTTGTCAAGACATTCGACAATCTCCAGACAGTCGTCTGTTTCCTCCCAACGACGGCGGTGTTTGCCACACAAGAATCGTGCCAACGTGAGAGCGCCGAGAGCGATAGAAGACGGCTTGTGCTTTACAAACTCCCGGTAGAAAAGCGTGATTTCCATCAGGAAGCGAGCAACATGCTGAACTTTGGGTTCCTCCACGCAAGGGCCACCGCACATGAGTCTGAGCCAAGCTTCGGCAGTCGGATGTCCGAGTGTCCATTCAATGGTTGATAAAACGTGGCCTTCCATCTGAATAAAGGCCGACTCGTCGTATGTCTCGCGGCAAATTTGGGTAAGCTCTTGGACTGTGGGTACACGTTCTTTGGCATCCTCGAATTTGGCAGCAATCCACAGCGCTGCGCATCCAACTAGTTGGTAATGTTTGATATAGACGACGCGCCGAGAGACATAGCGGTCAACGATGTTCAGTGTGAGGTAAAGAGTTTCTGGACGGAGGCGAAAGGTAAAATGAATCTCGACAAGGAAGTCAACCAAGCACGGTCGCATGTGCCATTTGATCTCAGGTTGTTGATCCATGGACTGGGTGGAAGACACGGTTTGTTGCTATAGATGATTACATGTGAGTAAGAAGGGTGGCATCAACTAAAACATGGAACTAACCTCCATATCATGCATATATTGGCGAATTTCATCACGGTACTCCTCCTCAAGTAGTATGCCTTGTCTTCGCAAAGCCAAGATTTGGGCTTCGCGTTGCTTTTGTTGAAGTAAAATTGATTTCGCAAAGCGTGGAGATCTGCGCACTGGACCATATGCAGGGAGGAGGGGAGCCTTGCGCGATTTAACCACGCCATGGGGGGAAGGGCGCTTCTTGGGGTAGAATGAAGCTCGGGAAGCTCTAGTGGAAGTCGCGGAAACGTCCTTCATATCTCGAGTAGAAGTTGAAATCGAGGCGGACGAGTGTACGATCGACTGAGAACTAGAAGAGGAAGATTGGGGGAGAAGTCTGGTGTTAGCTGGAGGTTGCTCGGAGGGTGGAGGAAAGGACATGTATAATAAGGCTCTAGTGTATGAAGTGGGGGGAGCGTGGTGGCTTGAGAGGAAGAGAGGATGAAGAGAAAAGGTCAAAACAAAGCCAACTAAAGTATCAGATCGGGGTCAAAGCCGGGGTCAAAGCCGAGTGAATAGAATGCGACAACATTATAACGATGCAATCGATCACGGCGTGACAGCACGCTCGAGACAACATAGGAAACCACGAAGTGATTATGGGGAATACAACTGACCGACTTCAAGCCACGGCTCATACGATGACGATGATGGTGATTGCGACGACAAGGCGTCAAAAATTGTGTGTCCACTTGGATAACACACAATAGAATGGGGTGGTGGCCGAGGGGCTGAGCAGACCCGTCGTCGTCAGCGTGAAAGTTCGTGAGGAATAAGGGGAGAGAGGAAGAGAGGAGGCAACGTCCAACGTCGTGAGGAAAAGACACGACGATGAAGAGGAAAAAGATGGCATGGGTAATAATTTTGATATAAGGGTCAGGGAAATTAGGATGACCAAATTTGGAAGGTGAAAACGGGCGAAAAAGTAAAAAGGGTATAGCACAAAAAAGAAAAAGAAAAGGACAAGAAATATTAAATCTGGTCGTTACGCCATCTGATGCGGCTCACTCCGTCCAGCGCGGTAATCCGGCGCCGGTGGTGTTGATAAAAAAAAATAAAAATAATAACGTTCAAGGTTTCGCACGATGGCACGTTTAGCGAAGGAGAAACAATCACCTTGGCTGGCTGGGACACCGTTAGCGCCATTCTCATCGGAGAGGTTGAAACACTCACAAAAGGTTGAATACGATTTGTGACAAAAGAGAGAAACAGGATGGATTACTGTCGGCGATAGAGCAATGAAGGACTATAGGTGAGGTAGACTGGACACGAAACTGGGGGTCGCTCGAAGTAAACCGAGGGGAAGGCCTCGTACTGAGCGCTGGGTGCGATAGAGAACGAAGAGGGGGGAATGCAGCCTTCAAGTAAGATTTCACAATACACCAAGGCGAGCGAAAACCGCCTGGCTTTTCACGTTTGAGCGCCGGCGATTCATTCTTTTCTCTTCATGTATGTACCTATCCGAGTCCAGACGTCCACGTTTCTGCCTGCAGGCAAATAATGATGAGATTCGCACGGAATTAGTTGCGATTGTAATTGTATAAGCAATATTTAAGGCGGAAGAGTATCTTGAACAAGCATAATTTCAATAATGAAAAAAATTTGAATGAACATCAGCGTAATAAGCATCTTTGAGCTCCACTAGATTACATCCGAATCGCTACCGCAATTGTTCGCAAGCTTTCATCGACGACAAGCCATGGCAAACTAAGGTATCTAACATACGTTCGCCATCGTCACCAGGTCAGGCACCCTCGATATCAAACAGGCGCCCTCTTGACACTCAACAGATTCAAGGCAGGGCGGATAAATAACACCCTTCCATCAGTCACCTCTTATCTTGCTATCATCACCCACCCCTCGTGCATATATCTAACGTACACTTGTAACGATCTTTGATGAATGCGCAACAGCCGGCAGCACCAAGCACTTCTTGGCGAGCCCATCCTATTCTTGTACATGAACGTGCTGCCGAACAGCAGAGAACACCGTCGAGCATTGCGTCCGATCCTTTTGGCTGTGATTGCGGCCACAACATATCGTAAGTGTGGTCAGAGGTTGTGACCAGGAACCCGATGCTCCCCGACCTGCTGCAGCTTTAGTCTTCCTTGTTTCCAAAAGGGTTAGAGCGGTATCCCTTTCTTTCACAGCATCCCTCGGTAAGGTGGGTATATATACTCGCCAGCGTCACTTTGACGTAAATTTCAGTTCCCAATTTGAGTCGAAATCAGTCCGATTCTCGCGATCCTCAAACGGCGGCCAAGTGTCAACCTAAGGGGGAAAACTGTCGGGCTGAGTGAGGTGTTGGCTGCCGGTTCATTTACTTGGATAAACTCCTGAGCGGTGTAACTTCGTGGAAACAACCGACCGCTGTGAGAGCGGTACAGCGCAATATTTCTGGCGGTCAGCATCAACCGATGTGAGCATCAAGAAGGGACACAACGTGTGGATTTCCGGGCCTCCGTTCCGCTTGACAAATATATAGCAAATATCGCCAAAACAAGAATCTGACCACGAATTTCGCATCTTTTTTGGGATTTCTAACTTTTTCAACGGCTTGATTGCCGAAAGCCAGCAGTACAGACAGGCGTTTAAATTCGAGTTTGAGACCTCATTAAAATTATTAATTATCCTCGAGACACAGCGTCCGCTGGAACTCAAGGCTGTCTTCTCCCGGCCAAGGATGTAATTAACGTAATTCACGCCAGCTCCGTCCATGGGAGGTTTTGCGTACAAAGCGCTCTGGCATTCAAGCAAACCGACGTCTTCAGTAACGATGGGTATGTATACTGTAGTGATCGATGGATATCTGTCTGATGTGCCGGTTCCAATCCGGCCAATTGAGCAAGGTAGAGAAAAACAGTATCGCGATATTTGGTCCGCTGCATGATTTTGCAGGGGGTCAGGATGAGGTCGGACTATCTGGACGAATGTAAGAACAAGACATTCTTGACAGGAAGGGTACTGTATCCTATCACTCTCTATTGGGCCCACCCATGAGCAAAGCCATCAAATCGTGGGCGGGCTGGTTGTTGGAACTCGGAAGCGTTGGTTGCTGAAGATGAGGCGGTAGGGGAGGTGGCATCATATGAGAAGGTAAATGTTGTTGTTGCCGAGCTGCAGAGGGTGGAGCCTGCAACTGAGCTGAACCGGCTTGCTGAGTACTGAATCCGCTGGCTCCACGCGGTCCGCCAATGCCGCTGCCCATTCCCAACACGTGTGCATGACTGGGACCACGGAGATCCACATTGCCAGGGTGCCCCAGTCCTGCCATTGGATTGAGGGCAAGGCTACTTTGTAACTGGTGTGGACCGGGTGGAGGGAGACGCATTTGCAAACCTCCACCATAATTGTGACCTCCACTGCTGGGAGCAATGAAAGCATTGAAGGGTTGCGATGGCCCATTTGGTTGCAAAGTGTTATGCAGTCCATTCGAAGGCACTCCTAGCATCCCGAGGAATTGGGATGGCTCGTGGGGTGGTCGACCACCAAGATTCGCCAAACCGGGCGGTAAGCGTTGCGGAAGGCCTTGTGGATTCTGACTCGAGATTGGTGATGGTCCACCGCGATAATGAGGCTGCTGAAGTGGTATGCCAACATTTCGCCCAACAGTTGCCTGCTGGTAAAGAGAGCCAGAATACATTTGCTCAAGGCTGCGTTGGTGAGGAGGAAGGCGCTGGGGGTTGAATTGCATCGATTCGTCAACCATTTCTGAAAACATGCTGTTGTCTCTGCTTCGAGGAGGAGCAGAACGAAGGCCAGGAACCATTCCATCTGGGACAAAGTTTCTGTCGTCCATGCGACTATCATACAGTGCTTCAAGGCGGCTGTTCGCTGGCAGATGGTGTTGGTGTATTTGTTGAAGCGAATGGCGACTACTAGGACCTTGTCCGAACGGAACGTTAGTCGAGCTAATCTACTCAGCCAGATTAGCGGAGCATCAACATCAGTGGCTGAAAATATGACAAGAATGGAAATAGTTACTAACCTGAGCCGAATTGTTCAACATGGCAAAGATATCGTCCATAGCTCGATTGTCATTTTTGACCCCAAGTACACCATTGAAATTACTTGCTTCTTGCCTCTGACCAAGAATAGGTGAAGACGATTGAAGGCCGGGCGTTTGAGCTTTTACCACGGGGGGCGCCTGCGAGGTTCCATCTCTGCTTTTTCCGTCAAAGAATTTGGCGAACCTACTGCCCTTCCCTGCAGCGTACGCTCCAGCACCAGAATTGTTGATCAAGTCAGCCGAAGTAATCTGCTGACTGCCAGAGATGCCAGAGATGCCAGAGTTAGCCAGTTCATTGAATAAATTAGCTTCAGATGCTCGGCGAAGCAAATCGGAATGAAGACGAGACTCATCCAATCCTGACGTCGAGTGGGGTTGATCTCCGAAAGGTGAAAAACCCTGTTGGGTACGATTAGATTCGGCGTGAGAATAACCTTGGTTAAAGGTGATTTCTGAAATATGGGGCTGCGAAGACACGTTCCCACTTTGGGTGTTGTTGGTGAGAGGAAATGGATGGCTGGTGTTCGGTTGATTAGATGTATGAGGATGTCCATTGGTAACGTGAGGCCTAGTGTTGAGGGATGCCTCAGGTTTTGTATTCTGTACATTAGAGACCGCGGGAGACGTTCGAGCTCCAAAAGCCAGAAGGCGTGATCCTGGTGGTGGGATGAATTGGGCAGAAGTCGAGGGAGGGGCAGGAGCATGTTCGACTACTGCCGACTGAGCAGACACTGAGGATTCGGATGACGGAAGACTTGGAAATATCCTGGAAGCTGGTACATTGGTTTTATCGGCGGGAGGAACAAGAGATGGTTTCGGGGTAACCCCAGACTCGTGGGATGATGATTTGAAGATGGACATAAGGGAGCGAGAATCGTCAGAGGGGGCAACAGAAGCCACAACGTTTTGAGTGGATAGTGTGGACTTTTTCAGGGCGAGGGGTGCCTCATTGTCAGTGAGCTGAGGACCAGACGAAGACCCAAACACGTGAGGATTAGGAAATGAGACATTATCGCCTGCTAATAAATTTGGTATTGGTGTAAAAATGTTGGAAACGATAACTCACCACTTGATGCCGGGTCACTATTTCGTTGATCTAGGGCACCGGTGAGGTCGTGTATACCATTCTCCACGGGTAGGGCCGATGCCAACGGTGACAGGTGGGCGTCCTCTTCAGCTACCTTCCTCTTCTTCTCTTCTTCCCTTTTCATCATCAATCTGAATAACTGGATCTCGTCGAGTGGCTTTTCAGCTGCGTCAATCTTCGAAACAGAGTTCTCAACCTCCTGGACATTATTCTTGGTGCTTGTTGGACCTTGGTCTTTTTTGTCTTTTTCCTTCAATCCCTTCTTCCAGGCCTGTATACCATCGAGCTCGCCCTCAGCAACCTGGCCCCCAAGTATACCAGTGTTCAAGTCGTTAGGGATGTAGGTATCCATCCAAGCTGGTTCCTTCTCTTTTTCTCGCTCGCGATCTTTTCGGTCATCTTTATCCTTCCCGTCTTCCGCAACGCCCCCAGATCGCCTCTCTCGGCCAGAGCTCCGCTTAGACCGCACATCTCGTTCTTCTACGACAGTCCAGCGACGATCTGGGTAACGGTCGCGAGGATCATATCCGGTCTCTTGAGGTGCCCTATCACGAGCACGCTCTCGTTCCCGTCTTGCATTTATCCTTTCGTCCCTTTTTCCATCATCCCTCCATCGCCTAGGATCATCCAGTTCCCATTCCCTCTCTGAATCTCTGTCCCGTCGCGAAAAATCTTCCCTCTCTTTGCGAAAATCGTCTCTTTCTCTCCGAGGCTCGTCTCGGTCACGATCGAGTCGTCGATCGCGGTCTCTGTCCTCACGGTCGCGATCCCGTCTGTCGCGATCTCTGTCCTGGTCACGATCTTTCTTGGACGCTGAAGTATCACGTCGTTGCCGGGATGTGTCGCGAGTGTGTGGTCGTAACCCATCCCACTCATCGCGGTCTTTACGAATGTTGTCTGAACCTGAGTGTTTCTCAGATTGAAGACAATTATTGATGATGACAGAAACAAGACAACTCACGCTCTCGCTCGTCCCGGCCCGAACGCGGAGGTTCAGCCCCTGCCAATGAATGTTGTGGTACTTGCGTACGAAAGGATGAAAATGCCTGCACACCTCTTCGCCAGTCTTCACTTGATTCACCGGCCTTTTTCTTAGAAGGATCACGGGTGTCGGCCCGTCGGGAAGACATATTCGCTGCTTGGGATTGAACACTCGTTCTACTTGAGGAACCAACGACAAGATGGGGTGCAGTGTCTCTTTCCTTGCTTCGGAGATTGGTCAATGCCGAAGGAAGAACAAGGCGGTCGCGATCATATTTGTCGGATAGCTAGAAACCGTTCTAGCTGATTAGGAGCAAGTGACTGGAGGGAACTTACATTTCGTAGCTTCTCCTGCCCCTCCTTGTCTCGTATATCCCTGTCCTTTTCGGCATCTTTATCCCGCTCTCGTTCTGCGCGTAAAGACTGATGCTTAAAATTTCCCATTTGGGACGGCTGGCTTAGAGTTGAACGGAATGCAGGTCGCGAGGTATTTTCTGGTACACGAAAGGCTCAGGGTTGGTATGCAATTGAACACTTTTGAGATCACTCACCACCATCCTCTGCATCACGACGAAAACTGGGAAAGGTTATGCATGAGATGCGCCAAACAACGGTTGATTATTAGTAAAAGTGTTCACCGTCTGTCCCTGGAAGATCCAGGCGTCGAAGGTTCTGGCTCCTTTTTGTTCAAAGATTGCTCATTCTCCATCCTTGGGAATGATAAGTATCCAACTTGTGGAAAGTATGAAAACGCACCCAAACCAGTCCTTCAATGAAGGCATGTCCGGTGGTGGTTTCACTAACGGAGAGCGATACAGGAGGAGAATCTGGGGGCGGGTATAAATAATTAGAGGCCGAGATGGTTCAACTTTTTTTGTTGTGTCTCCTGAAGCTTCGGAGTTGATCTCGTCCTCCACCGCAACACTCGCGGCGGTGACAATGTCAGCGGTGGCTTCTCGAGAAAGCAGTTTCGGTTCTTGGGTCGAAGAGTGAGTCACTACGGTAGCCATGTTGAAGAGCTGGTC
This sequence comes from Porpolomopsis calyptriformis, assembly GCA_951640195.1. NCBI lineage: Eukaryota > Fungi > Basidiomycota > Agaricomycetes > Agaricales > Hygrophoraceae > Porpolomopsis > Porpolomopsis calyptriformis. Next base: position 1,627,762 of record OX621164.1, read on the forward strand.
GGTCTGATCCTGAGAGCCAGCAAGGGTGAACAAATAGGTGCAAGCGTCAATTCAGAGCTGCTGTACCCCGTAGGCATGACTCCAGACCTCACGCTTAGACATTTTATTTTGAAGCAAAAAGTCCTCAATCTTTACCGCTATGCCATCCGCGCTACAAGATGCAAGATGTATTGATAACTCATCCGTGGTGGTAATTCTGACTGTTAATCTTCTAGCAATCCCAAACCCCACCGTGAGGAGGGAGACGATTGCATGGATTCGAGGAGAAGTTGAGAGAAATAAACACTTGGTTGATGTGGTATGTGTCTGCCCTCACCTTTCCGCTTCCTGTTGATTGTCTCGCGATGGTACAGGCCATGATCGAGGACAATATAGCAATGGCCCACCGAGACCTGAGACAGATCTTCCCTGCAACATTGCCTGGCCCTCACATGTAATCGTTTTCGCATCTCTCCCAAGAATCAGGGTCCAGCCTAGTATCTGGGCATGGTGAACCCCGAACAAGCAGTAACTGCGAAACTCGCGAGTTTACATTTTGGCAGAAGGGGCCGAGTATATTGCTCAGTTCAGTACTAATCAATTACTCTGGGTACCCCTAAGCATGTGCTTGTCCATACCACTTTTCTTAGTGTTCTGGACACAGTTCTACTTTCGTTATGTTGTGTGAGTAAGTTTTCCTTGTTTGAGGTAACTGTTCATTGACAGTGTTCTAGACTTTCGGCTTAAGCTCCCCACTTTCCTATCTCTCTATATCACCTCTGAAGACACTTTGCGTTCGATTCCATTTTGGATTCAATCTCCTGTTGAAGAGATCGAGAGTCCGATAAAAAACCGTCTCCTGTGGTGCAGGGATGGACACAATCAGGCAACAATCAGTTTAGGTTTTTGGCGCCTATTCGAAGCCCTGGCACCTATATAGTTGGAGGCTAGGCTTCTTACTTTCTCCCCCCATCTTCCTACTACGCCAAGTTCAGGTCAGAGATTTCAAGTTATTCCACAACCTTGTTAGATGCTCATACTAATCGCCAGAGTTCTAAGATGGATGTTTTCATGCGAAACGTTGCCTATTCTGTTACATCGCATGACCTGAAAAGGGCGATCGCTCGGATCCTTCACAGACCTGAATACTCCTCGGACTCACAGTTGCCTCTCAATTTTCATGTCAAGCTACATATCGACCGGAGGGGAGGCCATCCCAAGGGCACTGGTATTCTTACTCTGCCCACTCTGGAGTTGGGAAATCGGTTCTTGAGGGAATACGGTGAACCTGGACCCAGGAAGAATGTGGATCTTAAGAATAGAAGGATCAAATTTTACCCCAGTAAATCCACACCAGATCCTGCAATTTTACAAGAGATTCGTCATACGCCCTATTTGGATCCCAAAGCCATTGAAGATAGAGAAGAAAGGGCAAGAGAACTGCTATCAATGTCTGTCTCTGTGAAAATGTTGCAGTTTGGATGGGAGTGCCGCGATAACGTGTTTTCATCAGAACGCGAATATTGCTTTGATGATGCGCGAAACAGGGTATGCAACCTCTGCATCGACGAAAACAGGGAGATTCGCGTAAAGCTCATTCGACCAGCGCCTTTTTTTGGACTTTTCGACGACTTTCCGAATGACATCCAGGTTGTTACGATACGTCCCTCCCAAATCCGATGGTGTTCTGCCAGCAGTTCCCTGTCCCGTTCGCCCGTCATCTTTTTCTCCCTTTACACACCTCCTGCCTTCGAGAGAGAAAGCGGTATACCCCTCCTAAAGCGTCAGCGTCTGTCCTCATTGGACCCTGATCATGCTCGCGTAGTCCCCTACACCTCTCACGCCATTCGCTTAGAGTGTACTAGTCAGGAAGACGTCGAAACTTTCCGGACACTCTGGCGCAAGGCCCAATTTCGCAAACCCTCTGAAGTAGACTACCCTGTGGAGAACCGAAACCTCTTCTCAGCCTATAACTTGCAGGAACTGTCTGAATGGATAGGCGACCTAGAATGGGACGTTGCATTCCAAGTAGAAGCATTGGTTCGAAGCCTCGTTGTAGATGCCAGAGAGATGCTCAGTCTACGTCCAAAATTGAACAGTGTTATTAAAACGAACGGGGCCAAATACGCCGCATCGCTTCTCCTCCACTTTGCTAATCGTGCCAAGGCTTTGTTGGACTCGGATGAATCGGAAGAGCCTCAGCAAAGCATTGAGGAATGCTTCACCAAGTCACAACAGGAATATGCTAATCTGGCACGATCACCACCCTCGAGGTGGCCCGAGGATAGGTTTGGCTGTCTTCATGTCGCTGTTACCCCTACCACCACGATTCTGGAAGGTCCTTTCCCGGAGCAATCCAATAGGGTGATGCGTTCGTACCCTCGTCATCACGACTGTTTCCTTCGTGTCCGATTCGTTGATGAGGACCACTTGCAATTTCGTTTTCGTCGGGATATCGACGGACCGGGGTTTGTAAAGCGGAGAGTGGGTTCTGTACTGCTAGAGGGTCTCCGTGTCGCGGGAAGATTTTTCCAGTTTCTTGCTTATTCCCAGTCTGCTCTCAAGGAGCATGCTGTCTGGTTCGTCACGGAATTTTTCGACTTACAGAACGGATGCGTGGTCAACGCGTCTAGCATAATCAAGAGTTTGGGATCATTCAGTAATCTCAACTATGACCCCAAGCTGATCTATTGTCCCGCACGGTACGGAGCCAGAATTTCTCAAGCTTTCACATCCACGGATGCATCCATCTCTATGGAGACAGAAGAAGTTCTTTTCTTGCCGGATGTCAAGAACTCGTCTTGGTGCTTCACGGATGGGGTTGGTACTATCTCGCCGGACTTGGCGCGTGACATTTCGGAGGAACTACGTGTTCGCCGACGAGCTAGACGAAGTAGAGCGTCCCCTCGCGCATTTCAGGTTCGCTTTATGGGGTCGAAAGGAATGCTTAGCGTCGATTATCAACTTTCCGGTCGTGTCATATGCTTGAGGGACTCCATGATCAAATTTCATGCGCCGGAATCTCGAGTGATTGAAATCGCGGAGGCCTTTGACACCCCTAGGAAATATTACCTGAATCGCCCGCTGATCATGGTACTCGAACACCTAGGTGAGATTTTCATTTTGCTTGAGATATACAGAACCCGACTTTTCGTTCATACAACTCCTCTAGGTGTTGCTTACGATGTCTTCAAGAACTTGCAAGATAATGCCGTCCTAGAAGCTCAAGAATCATCGGCTGATCTTGAACGATCGGCTCGGTTACTAGAAACCCATGGACTCGGGACTTCGTTTCGGATGACTTCAGTCATGATAAGCTTGGCAAAGTTAGGCGTTTCATCTCCAGAGGACCATTTCTATCAACAGATGATGGAATTTGCTGTCCATCATGTCCTCAGAGAGCTCAAACATCGGGCCCGGATCCCTGTTCCAGGAGGATACACGCTAGTTGGGGTTGCTGATGTGCACGACTCCTTGGAACCGAACGAAATATTTGCTAGCATCAAAAGTCCTGACAGCTTGGCCGCCACGTATCTCGAGGGAGACATATTGATATCTCGTTCCCCTACCATTCATCCTGGTGATGTTCAAGTCGTTCGTGCGATAGGGAAGCCGCAACCAGGCTCCTGCTTTGCTCATGAACCACTTCTGAACACCGTTGTTTTTTCGACGAAGGGTGAGTGCCCTTTTCTTCGGCTTCGTGCTGTCACTAGGCTCATCCCTTTAACTTCTAGGTGATAGACCCATACCCTCTTGTCTAGGAGGAGGCGATTTGGACGGCGACCTCTATAATTTAATCCCTTTAAAGCAACTCCCATTTTTTACCCCCCGGAAGACACATCCTCCGGGCGAATATCCAGCTGCACCGAAAAAGCTACTTGATCGACCCAGTGTGATGGACGATGTTGCAGAATTCTTCGTTGAATACATCAACAGTGATGTGCTTATTGTTCTTTCCGTGGAAATTCTGCATTAATCACGACAAGCCAGGTACTTGGAATAATTGCGAAGAATTGGCTGATCACTGCGGACCAGAGCTTGAAAGGAATTGAGGATCCAGACTGCCACGTCCTTGCTTGTCTACACAGCGACGCGGTTGACTATCCTAAAAGTGGCCAACCAGTCTCGCTTGACAAGATACCCAAGCTCAAATTCGCATCAAAACCTGATTGGGATGCACCTGAGACCATCAATCTCAATTCCAGCAATCATTATGAAAGCCAGCGTGCCATTGGACGATTATTTCGAGACATCGATCTACCCGCTCTGCGACTTGTAAAGAAGGTTGAACGTCGCCAGCTAAGGGAGCAAGGCGAACGAACGCTAGAAGATTTACTCGAGACGTTTCATCTGGATGACAATAATGGTGACCTAGTCTGGACAGCCGTGGAGGCTCGTGTTTCTGACTTCATCCGAACCGACATCGATCATATAGCAATTCAAGACGCTTTTCAACTCTTCGGTCGATACGCCTCCGAGTTACAGACGATTTGCACCACTTATACTCTGTCTCATAATCGATCTACGATGCTCACCGAGGAGGAAGCCGTTATTGGCACAATTGTGGCCAAAACCTCACAACCCCGTGTCCGGAGGGACACAATGGCAAAATTGAGAGAAGTAACCGGACACCTAGTAAACGGCATTCGGACGGAGTTGTCTGGTGGCGATGATGCAACTTGGGAAGGCTCGATAGAAAGGGGATGGAGTGCTTGGCGCTTGTCCGTTTTGGAGGAGGGGGTTTTCGGGGCGAAAAGTTTCGGTTGGATTGCACTGGGTGTCATTTTTGAGGCTATAAGAGATTTCGAAAATGCGGTAAGGAGATAGTCGAGTCAATTGACAAAGCAAACGGCATATTGGTTGAATTTCGTGTTGTACATATGGCTATAATTCAATCCAGGCGTCATTCCGTTCCTTCGCAATGGTTTAAAGACGAGGAATAGTCGGTGCTTGGGATCACGCTTGATTGCGCAGAACTGGGGTATCGTTATTAGCGAAGGAGCGTCGCAAGGAAAGTAGAAGTTACTTAGAATCACCGAATCACCCCTTGAAAGACGTCCTTCAATGAGTAGTAATCATTGACGACTGAAGACACGTACCTCAAAAACATTTTACTGATGAAACGGTCTTTGTTGACTGGCTTTTTGTTCTTTCCCTTCGGTACTTCTGTCCACATCTGACGGATCCGAGAGTTAAGCTAGCTCCAGCAAGAGTCGGTCGTAAGCGAAACCCACCTCTTTAACATTTTCCAGAACCTGAAAATATGATGATCGTCAGAACGAGAAAGACACCGAGAACGCGAAGGTTACCATGTTGCTATGTCTATCAAATGCTTTCACCCGAGCTAGGAGCTTCTTGTTGTTCCGGAGGGAGATGAGGACTTGTGCATGATTCCGGACGGCTTGCTGGAGGACGGATAAGGGGCCTTGGCTGATTTCATGTTCCTCTAACTGGCGCAATTGGGCTTCGTCCAGGTCGGACTTGGGGATTTGAGCATATTGACTGCATAAAGGGGTTGAGAAAAGTCAATCAAAAGGGTACAAAAATTGGTATTCACCTCATCGGTGTTGGGCTCGAATGTTTGGCTCTGACAAACAAAAGGTTAGAGCTTGACCGATCGCTATGGGACGACTGAAGCAAAAAGGCAAAGCTGGAGCAGCAAAAGCATATGTGACTCGCTCGACTGCCGTCAAAAAGCTGCAATGTTCCTTGGCTGATTTTAGACGGTTGTGTATATTGAAAGGTAGGTCATTGGTACTTTCCTCCAGGGTTATTTTTCTCAACTCCAAAATCAGGAATATTTCCTCGAGAGCCAAGAAACAAAAAACGTGCCAATAAGGGGTCCTCCGCTCCGACTTCTTTTTACTATGCCAAGGACATTGCATACCTTGCGCATGAACCTGTGCTAAAGAAGCTTCGAGAACATAAGGCTTTTGCCAAAAAACTGTCTCGCGCTTTGGGCAGAGGCGAATGGAGCAGTGCAAAAAGCCTAGAAGACAACAAGCCCGTTTATCGATTAGACCATATCATTAAGGAACGGTCAGTCTCGTTCATTGCCCCAAAATCACTATGCGATATGATGAATCATCCAGATATCCCACTTTCGTGGACGCTGTCCGGGATATTGACGATGCCCTCTGCATGATTTTCCTGTTTTCATTACTGCCATCTAACTCTCGCATCCCCCCTTCGCTCATCGAAAACTGTACGCGGCTTTCTGCTGAGTGGCAGTTATATATTATGCATTCGCGATCGCTGCGAAAAGTCTTTTTGAGCATAAAAGGGGTCTACTACCAGGCAGAACTTGTAGATCAAACCGTGACATGGCTTGTACCATATCAGTTCACGCAATCGGTATGACAGAAGCGCTTTCAATCTGTTGGATATCTGATGAAGCTTCATCCAGATTCCTTCTAATGTGGATGTGCGCGTGATGCTAACGTTCCTGGAGCTCTACCAGACATTGCTCGGCTTCGTCCTTTTCAAACTTTACACGGATGCTGGTCTAACGTACCCCCCTCCTTTGGATACGACAAAAGACGAGACCGCAGCCGGAGTAGGGGCATTCAGATTGCAGGAAGCTGTGCAAGATATCACTTCAAGAAATAAAACGGTGAACGATGGTGGGAAAAAGATTTCCGGCAAGGACGTACGCCAAACCATCAAGACAATCTCTGCAGAGTCTCAAGAAGCTGATGTGGATATGTCTGGCGCTGACACTTTTCTTCCCGCTGAAGCCGATGAAGATTTTATTCTTCAACCCTCCGCATCCGATCAACAAGCGGCAGCCTCACTTCCAACACTGAGGACCCTATCGGATCTACCACAGTCGCAATTAACGTCATTGTTCTCACCCTATGTTTTCTTTCTTTCCCGAGAAACTTCACGGCCCATTTTTGAGTTTATCATCCGTTCGTTTGGTGGAAGCATAGGCTGGTCTCCGTCTTCAGGGAGTGGTTCTCCGTTTGACGAATCTGATGCTTCCATAACACACATTATCATCGACCGTCCCATCGCTTCAAGACAAATCGAGACCTCAGAAGAACGGGAACAGAGGGCGAGGAGAAAGTATATTCAACCACAATGGGTAGTGGACTGCGTGAACGCAGGAAAGATTCTCTTGGAGGAGGCCTACGAGCAAGGAAGAACGCTGCCGCCTCATTTAAGCCCATTCGGGGAGAATACGGGAGCCTATGATCCGGTCGTTACGCTCAAAGATCAAGAGCCAGCTAACGAGGAAGAAAGCGAGCATGACGATGATCGAAACTCAGAACCTGAAGAAGTGCCGAGTGCCGAAAAGCTAGCCCTAGAAGCGGCTGTTGCTGGCATTAATGACGACGCAGGAACTCTGAGGGCAGCGGGAGTCGTGGCGGAGGCGGCGGGTGTGGATTATGGAACCTTTGAGGAGATGGTCAAGCGAACGCGTAGAAAGCGAAAGAATGGGATCAGCGAGGGCGAAGGAGATGCAGATCTGGAGATGAACAAGATGATGATGAATAACAAACAAAAGAAGTTGTATGAAATGATGAAGTACGGTGAAAGGAAACGGGCGTTGGAGGTAAGAAATATTCGTTGGTGTTTGGTTGGGGTAACTCATATAGTTTTCGTTTCAGAGAATCAAACTGGAGAAGAGAAAACGAGTGATCCAAAGACAGAAGGGCTGAGAGTGAACGATTTGTTTTTAGACATGTACATATTTGGTAATATATGACAACCGCATATGTTTAGTCGCAAACAACCAAGAGGTGAGTATCCTCAACCCTCAGATTCAACTAGCTACGGGTATATTCAGTCTGAATTAGAACCAACCCAACAGATTTCTTCATTGAAATCTCTCTGAAAGAGGTTCACCTCTTCTTTACATGGTTGCCCGGCGCTTCCACAAAGCTAATTCCAGCTCCTCTTCTCTCCCTTCCGGCACCTTTCCTCCCCCTCCACCGTATAAGGAGAAACTGACTTCTCCCCCTCTTATTGTCGCCGAGACCACTACCACCACCACCACGGAAATTGTGACCACGACAACTCAAACTACCACACATATCTTCCCGTTGCCGCATTGGAAGAAACGCGGGAATTCTGACTTTTCACCTGTACTCCCGAGCACTGGTGAATCAGGCAGACCTGATAATGGCATGGTTCTTCCTCGTACATCATCCACTCCCTTTCTGGTGGACAAAGACCTCCCCCCGATACCCGTCGACCTGGTAGATTGCGCATCTTTGGATCAACCAGGGCTTGAGGAGCCCAATTTTCGACGGAATGAATTCAAAGGAAACGAAAATTCCATTCCAACCGATATCAAAGACATTTCTCGCTCGTCAATTCCCTATTCTTCGCGAAAGTCTCTTGACACCCCCTCCTTACCTCGCTCTCAGACCGCGCTCGCCCATGCAGCCTTGGGGTTGGGCCTTCCGCATGTCATGCCCCTCGCGTCTTCGTCTTCGTCGGAAGTCAATACTGTGGCATTCCTAACATCGCCCCCCCCATTGCCCCGTCGTTCTATCCCCAATCTTCGTCGATCCAAAAGTTCTCAAAAGCTCAACGCAGATTCCTCGCCTGATCGCCGTCCTGGGGTCGATAAGGCTACCTTCGCATTCAGACGTACGAGAGGACTTTCGCTGGGTGCAAATTTCAGACACGAACCCAAAGGTAAAGAAAAGGAAAAGGTTCCAGATGAAAATAAGCCAGATGAATCGTCACCCAAACTCCTCGTGCGGCGACCTTCATTTTGGTCTCGAAAGAAAGCAGGATTCTCTGCAGATATGCCCCCTTCTCCCACCTCAAATAATCATCTGTCATCAATACCACCTTCCGATGCCAAATCCTCTTCCCGTGCTAATTTTCCCATGCCCCCTTCACCTGGTCAGCGCTTCCCAGTTCAGCATCCTCGCGGATTATCAAGAAGTCATTCTGAGCGGTCGCGGTCTCGCAAGGCTTCTATGTCGACTTCCCGTGATCCTGATGCCCCCCAGACCCGTCTTCGTCGCCCATCTACTTCTGAATCCCCGCGTGCGCACCCTCGATCTTGGTTCGGCATGCCATCCTTACCCATAGCCTCCTCGCCATCAAAGCCACCTCCTTCACAGCCCATTCGAGAGCATCGGCACTCTGATCTTCCGGCGCGACCTACCCGTCCCCGGGCCTTGACAACCCCCCCATTTCTCCACCGCTTATCTGTTAACTTCCTTCCACCTTCCATCCCTTCCTCCACTGAAACTAGTAGCGCCTTTGCGAACTCTCGATCTACGTCACCTTCCATCCTTTCTGCTTCACCCCTGAGGCCTACTCTTGGCAAGTCTCCTGTCGACTTACTTAGGCCTCAATCGAGCGAAGAGTCACCCGATGTATATGTAGATAGGTTGCTGGGTGTTGTGAGCAAAGCCGAAATAACATCAGTCCTTGCCTCTAGGTGAGGGATACCTTTATTACCCTCTCACTTAACGTCTGAGCCAGACATTTTCTTTTAGTGGAGATACTTTTCTCGTTCGTGCACTCCAATCTTACATAGATAAATTCGACTTCTTGAATGATCCTCTTGATGTGGCACTCCGAAAACTGCTGATGGATGTCAGCCTTCCACGAGAAACCCAACAAATTGACCGGGTCATTGAAGCCTTCGCAATTAGATATCTGCGGTGTAATCCAAGCCTGTTCATTTCAGATGGTTCGTGCCCATCGAAGTACAACCTTTGGATTTCAATTAACACACCGAACTTCGCAGATCACCCATACATCTTGGCTTTCAGTTTGATAATGTTACATACAGACGCATTCAACAAGTCCAACAAGCGAAAGATGACCAAGGCAGACTACATCAAGAATACAAGACTTCCTGGGGTTGCTCCTGAAGTGCTTGATGTGAGATTCGTTCGGCAACATCATCTTTCGCGTAACTCACACTTATGATTGCAGTATTTTTATGACAACGTCGTCTTTGCTCCTTTTATCTTTATCGAGGATCCTTTAGACGTTAATGGGCAGAGAGGTCTACTTCCAGAGAGCCGGTCTGCTCGACCGCTTTCTACATTCACTTCTCCCACTTCACGCGGAAACAATACAACCATACTGGGTAAGGGGAGTAAAGTCGACCCCTACTTTCTCATTACGCAGGTAAGTGGTGCGTAGTTTCGTTTCTGATATGATAAACTCATATTTACCAGAATATGCTGGATCCATTGCGCGTCAATGTGGAGTCATTCGTTCCACTGCGTAACCCATATCAATATGAGGGAACCGCTGGCTCTTGGGACAGTGAAGAACTACAGCGTGTTTTTGCGAAAGCGAGCATTATAGAAGTGGGCGCTGTGGATGGTCAGCGCTCTCCTTTGTTCACCTTGAACATTAGTTCCGCTCCAAATCCGCCTACGGGCGCCTCCCGTCCATTCCCGGGTGTTCTCTCGGCGACTGGCGAAGTTTGGACTTTAAAGGTGGCGAAAGCTGGCGTATTGAACCGGAAGGATGATGTACTGGGAGGCGGCAAGAAAGCCAACAATCGAAAATGGAAACCGTGGAGCATTGTCCTCACAGGATCGCAGCTGCTTTTATTTCGCGATTCGTCCTGGGCGACTAATCTGCTCGGGCGGTGTGAAACACCCAACGGTCATGTCATATTTCCCGAAGCGTCCTTGTTCAAACCCGACGAGTTACTGTCCGTCAAGGATTCCATTGCTGTCTTCGATAATACCTACACCAAGGCATGTTAACCTCCATATGACGATCTTGCAGCGGCTTATCATTTCACCAGCATAAGAATACGTTGCGCTTCGTTATGCCAAACGGCCATCAAATTCTTCTTCAATCCCAAAATGAGATTGAGCTCAATGAATGGATATCGCGCATCAATTACGCTAGTGCCTTCAAATCAGCTGGTGTTCGGATGAGATCCTTGGCTATGTCCTCAAAAGATGTCGAGTTGACTGGTGTTGCGGCTGCTACGTCGCATTTACATGATATGCAATATCAGGATCTATCGTCTGGAAGCGTTCGTACGTGGGGCGGTGACGCTGCTAAGGACCTCATGGACATGTTATCGGGTGGATTTCCTTCAGTTCCGAAAAACTCTCCAACAAGGAGGATCACCATGGTCGCTAATCAGGATGTTGTCGATCTAGAAGTACCCTCTGGGCCGGAAGTAGAGATGGAGGGATTCAAGACTACATTCGATCGAGTCAAGGCAGACTTGGCTGCTGGCCGTCGGTTTGAGGAACCTCTCAAGTCGATGACTGTTGACCATGTCAGCAATTTTGAATCTACTTCCTCATCACCCGTCTCCCCTTCAGAATGGAGCGACGACCCGGGACTTGGTTCACGCTCCGACGTTATCCGGTCCAAAGTCCGTGATATTGAAATGGAGATTCACAGGACCCAAACGCAACTCGATTCCGATCTTTGCTTTGCTCGTAACATTGCTACATTGACACCATTCCAGAAATCAACTCGAGATCGACTCGAAAATGCAATTCGTAACGTTGCAAAGCGGATTTCGCAGGTGCGGCTAGAGATGACGAAACTAGCATGCCATCGTGACGTCCTTTCCAATGATATAAAAGCAGCTGAAAGAGATTGGCGTCGAGCCAAAAACTTGGCACTCAAGGTTGCGACACAAACGTTGCAAAGCCAAGGAGACGGTGTCATCCCGCAAATGACGCTCTCTTTCCACGAAAGCGCCGACCAGAGTCTTCCTCTGCAACCGACGTCTCGGGCGGCCGAACGGCGTAGATCGGAATCGTCGATATGCGAGTCCTTCCACTCGGCTCTCGATTTTGGGCTAGACGGGCCGTCGCAATCCGATGATTTGGGGTTATGCGGCTTTCTAAGCGCCTCTGTTTTTGAATCAACACGTAGCAGTTCCAGTTCGTCGGCGTCTGTCCCGATGGTTGACTCGGGAACATCTGCAAGCACCAATGCCGTGGCCCAGTCGGAGCCCTCACCGGTGTCTATTTCTCCGTCTGTTCAAGATTGCGAGGAGGGCGGAAGCCACGAGAGATTCTACACAGCGCCGGAAGAGGCTGAGGAATGGAATAAGACGCGCTGTGCGCGACGAGTGTCACTTGTTCGGCTTCCTTCTGCATTTCGAATGTCCACCTTGCTGGAAAAGCATGCCTTTCGCGAAGGGGATGGAGATGGTTAATTTCCCGAGTTTCCTTAGAATGGATCATCACAGACTTTGCCTTGTATATACGTAAAATCAGTAAATTACATCTTATATATGGAACGTGATCTGCCAGAATTGGTTGGTTCCTAATTAAGTCGCAGACGCATGAGTGGCATCTCAGCTCACCAGCGCAGCCATGATCCACAGCTACCTGACAATGAATGACTACACTTTTGACGGTCACTATCTTCACTCAACGACCCTCCATAGAGCCCGTTAAACTCGCAGTAATCTCCGTTAACTTTCACCCACTTAGCAGTAACTGTTCTCACAGCTATTTTTTTAGGTCAAGCGGCCGTGCGGCCGAATTATTTAAATTTCATAAATCTTCGCCGCTCGCTTACTCTTGCTCTCGTCATTCACCACTCAGTGCCTCCAGTACGCCTGAACATGGGCCCGACGGCGGCGACGCTGAAACCTGACAGAAATGGGTTCTCTCATTTCCTCCAACGCGCCTCGTCCAAGATGGCGAGGGACGCCGATGGCGCTGCGGGTCCGAAACCCACGGCGAAAGAGACGCGAGCCCGCCTCTCGCCTTCTCGTCCCCTCATGAACGTCTCTGCGAGATCACAGCCGCCTCCTCACCTTCCACATTCCGAAGAGCTTGCCCCTGTGACCCCCCCGCTGTCAGCTGTTCCTCCCACCACAAACCAGCCGGACTCGTTGGAGAAGGCCAAATCAACAAAAAAGGCCCGAAAGATAAGCAGAGTCTTCGGAGAAGTCCCTGTTCTCGAGCTCTCTCCATCGGAAGGGGATCAAAATGGCTTCGCGGGTTTTTGCGAAACGGAATACGTCCTCACGAAGCCATCGAGGTCACCTTTTGGGTTTTCAAATGGAAGACGATGCGTCCAGCCCAACGTGTCAAAGGAGGGTTTTCTTTTAGACGATACGCAAGCTGCCCCCCCAACGTCCTCTATCCTACCTCACGGAAGGGCATCTATAGACCCGAGACCTAGCTTGTGTTCTCCTAACGAGTCATTCACGAGCGGGGCGTGCACCTCACTCGACAGCTCGCCTACGCAATCTCCTGGAGATGCAGACACTCCTTCCATCTCTTTCAGTCCCATCACACCTCCAGTTCATATACGCAAGGCGAGGCTCACCAAACTTACGCGGTTTCTCGGTGAAAATATACCACTTCAACTTATCCCTCGGCCCAGCACTGCCGACGACAGCCTCCGTGCGCGGAGTGTCACGTTTGAGGGAGGAAACCATCGGAGATCAAGTTCCGAACTACCTTCCCTTGAATCATCTCTTTTGTCATCAGACGAAATGTCAGCCTCTTTGCTATCAGCAGGAAACGAAAACGTGAAAAGGAGTCGGTCGCTGAATCTGCGTGAAAGTGATGCAGATGCAGAGTCGATGATGAACATCCAAAAGACGTCCGACCTCAAACTCAACAGTGTGGAACGAACAACCGAACGAGGAAGGTTTATGAATGTGAAGCGGGCGCGGAAGATGACCCAGGTACTTTGTCCTGTTGTTGCATTAACTGGATCTAACCGCTTCCCATCTGTTTGCTTTCCATAGCTGTTCGGACATGACCCACCGCCCGAGTTGTTCCAGATTACCTATGATATTCTTGAGCGTCCCCAGTCACCAAGGAACTCAAGCCGGGAGTCTATCGCCACCGTCACCGCAACCGACTCAATCTCGTCTCACATGAATCTACCGCCAATCGACCTCGACCTCGACCTCGACGCTAGCACAGATGCGCTCCCAATCTTACCGGAGATCCATCCATCTTCATTTCAAACACGACGCCGTCGCGCAGCCAAGCTTTCACGGTTCTTCGGCGTTGGACTTCAAGATCTCTCTCCGTCGCTATCACCACCGGAAGTACACATTGCTAAACCACCGTCGCCTATCGACCAGCTGTTCATGAAACAGGATTCTATAACGGAGGTAGATATCGAGGTCAACAACCGAGGCCGATTTTGGGGTCTCGTGGATGGACGAAGCCATTTAAAGGAGGTAGATATGGTGGATGTCAGGGATAAATTGCGAAGACTGAGGGCTGCCTAGAGGTTTCATTTCCTGTGCATTTACGCCTAAACCATAATTAAATGTCATAGGTTCGAAACACGGGCACCTCATCTTCTCATCAGCAGATATACAGGGTCACCTAAAACAATGCTTGTCATATGACGATGGGAGCCTGTCAGGGACATCAGAAGTCCTCCGAATGATGCATAAGCCGTCCTATCGTAAAAAAAAAAGGGGACGTTGAACAAGAGCGAAAAGCGGTAAAGTTTGAGGGTACATACACGATTTCTGTGGCTCCTCCATCGAACTTGTATACCTTACGGAACCATATGAATCACCGGCATAAACGAGAATAGTAACCATCGCACACCTTTCCGTACATCACATAGTCATAATCCTCTTCCAGGCCCCTCCTTCCCTTGCCATCCGGTCTCCAAATATTTCTTTCCTTGTCATCGGCATCCTCTGCGCCACCATCCGGGTCACCCGCGACCGCGGTTTCAGAACCACCTCTTGCGAGGGAAGATGCGAGCGCCAATGCAATATTTTGTTCTCTTTCGAGAGGCAACAACTCTACGTTAAAATCTAGTGTAAGATCCATATTATTGTTATTGGAATGGGCGTAGAGCCGTGAGACTGGGGAGGTGTTAAGTGAAATGAAAGGTCGTAAATGGAGAGAACAAACCTCTGTCGAACTTTTTACCCTCCTTATCGATTGCATTAATAGTGAACATATCATCAAAGAGGATGTTGGACGCTGGCGTTGACATGATAGGCTTACATAATACTCTAGATTGTCTGTCTACAACATTGCTATAATCTGCGACAGGAAAAGACGGAAAAAGGATCTCAGCTAATCGGGCTTCGGCTCTGTTAGCCCTGGCAAAGGGATCTTCCATATGGTCCTTGCCGCCAGAATTCGGCGTACTTGGTGTTGTATCAGCTCATGCAGCTTTGGAACGTTGGCGAGTTTCGCTCGACTTCCTATCAGAGACGTGGACGCGAGATCCAAAGTGAAATCAGGTGATATGCTGATCGTTAGTGCGGGCGCTGGTGAGGCGAGGAATGGGGGCGTAATGGTTATCTGAAAAGGTGCTCAGAGAGAAGTCAACAGAATCAAGAATTTTGCATACGGATGACGCGAATAAGGAGAGGGATATGGTTAATGATACAGGAAGACGGGCGAAAGAAGGCTTTGGGTAGTTGAAGAGGTACGATGTCGATAGTGACAAAGAAACGGTATCGATATATTGCAGATCGAACGTGATTCGCTGGTGGGAGTTGCAAGGTCGTTAAGTTCGCGATTGGGAGATCGGCAAAGACTTACAGAGATCGCCTGAGATTTGGTGTCTCGAATAATGCATGCATTGGAAAGGCGCGGCGCGGATTTGCCTAGGTCAACGGAGTGTATCTTAACACGATTCTGTACAGACCATTGAGAAGTGCGTCTGTCGAGTGGCTGAACACGTACCAAAAAGCCAGGTGGTAGTATGAGATTGGCGTAATTTTCTATTTTCTGGCGCGCAATCTCATCTCCGTCGATTCCAGGTTTGTTATCTCGCAACTTTGAACGATAGGTTTCGGAAACCTCAAGATTCGATGAGCGGCCAGGAAGGGCTTCCGACACGAGACGCACGCTCACCTGATGGGCCAGTGTGTTAAACCATTCTGCTGATTCGGGCAACCTGTCGGAGGGTGCATCCTCTGTTTCATCCGGAAGAGTTCTCGGATTTCTCAGGGACGGATCACTGTCTACTCGTTGGTGAAACGACGATTTTTCGAATGGAGACCGGGTCGAGTCCAGGAAGAGATACTTGAGGATTACGACGAGGAGAACAAGGACGGAGAGTTGGCCAAGGATGAAACCCTGGGTGAAGGTAGGGTGGAACGATAGCACATAGCCACTTCCCATACCTTCTTGTCGCCGGTAGCCAATAGGCGATGTTTTTTGAGGAAGACGAAGAGGGCAGCGGTGCTTGATGAGCGTGATTTCCTCGCCATTCCCGGTAATGGCCACCCACTCACCAAACGTCCTGGTCTCATGGCCCTCTGCTCCGCTCACCGAATCTCTCGTTCGAAAATCCCTGGAGGCTCTCAATCTGCCGTTATCGATAACCTCAATACCGAACGTATCCTTGCCTCTTCTCCAATGGTCCACCTACGACGCCCTCGATCACGGCTTGACACACTCTGACCCCGCCAACGTACTGATGTCTTCGTACACAATAAGGAAAGCCCTTATCCGCAAGCATTTTTTGTCCCGCTGTTTGCTTTCGTATTTCACCAAACACCCCCAGTCTGTACTCGCACAGGCCGTCCCTTGCACTTGGGATATCGATATTTGTTTTGCAGATGAACTTACCGAAATGTGGCAAGATGATTTGTGGCATTTGGGTCAGGAACTAGAGACCTCTGCTAAATGGTGGATTCTGAAGCCCGGAATGGCGGACAGAGGCATCGGCATAAGACTTTTCAACAGTAAACTCTCCCTTCAACAGGTGTTTGAGGACTTCGAGGATGAATCCGACGAGGAGGCAAACCAAGACGAATTCGCTGTCGTTACCTCGCAATTAAGGCACTTCGTCATCCAGGTACTCCTCTCAACTTCTAACCTCAGTTCCGTTGTGATAACTTTTCCCAGGAATACCTATCGACTTTGTTGCTTGACCCAACACAGGCAGCAAGGAAAGACCCACTCTCCAACCAAGTTGATTCCTTGCAAGGCCACAAAGTTTGTTCCTGGGTATTCAGATCGGCTCTCAGTAACTGTGTCTCCCACAGTTCCATCTGCGTGCCTACTGTGTGTCCTCAGGCGCTTTAACAGTCTATCTTTACTCTCGAATACTTGCCCTGTTTGCCGCGGCTCCGTATTTCCCGCCAGACGACCATGGTCCAATCGATATGTCCCCCCATTTGACTAATACTTCCCTGCGAACTGAACAAACAGAGGACGGCGTGCACTTGCTAGACGAGCTTATCGGTTGTCGAATTCTCTCATGCCCTCAAGTAAAAGACCACTTGGAGATAAAAGCTGAAGATGTAGCGTCGATTGTGGACCAGATCGCAGACATTCTCGCAGATGTCTTCAGAGCGGCAGTTGGAATGCCCGTCCATTTCCAGGTAAATCCACTGCTGCGGCCTTCGTCTGCCCTGATTCTTCGAGGCAGCCGCTCCCGAATGCTTTTGAACTTTACGGCGTCGATTTCTTGGTGGTCCATCTGCCATCCGTTGAATCTGGCGAACCCACTTCACGCTCGTTATTTCAAGTCAAGGTTCTTGAAATCAACGCGGAGCCTGCCATTGAACTGACAGGTCCAAGGCTAACCTGGATCTTGGAAGACCTTTTCGTCGCGATCGGGAAGGTATGCGTAGAGCCATTCCTTTCAAAGGGAAAGTCACAAAGTAAAGAGCGTGATTCGCGTTCGTGGCCCGTAGGCGAGACGCGTTTCGGCTTGCGGAAATGTTTGGAAACAAATGATAGTATATTATAACGTCCGGATTGTCTCCACTTGATCCACTCTATGGGCTCTTTACAGTAGATACACATATGATCGACACAAAGCCAAACAAGAGTTAATATCGTCCCAACCGCCATGTCCGTCGCTGGATCCTCGACTGCTGATCCTTCGACTCCTTCGCGAAAACGCTCAAAGTGGGATGAAAATGATGGCAAAGATGTCGTCTCTACCCTTTCACGGCCCTTCCACAAACGACGAGGAAAATCAAAGGTCCTCGAGACAAACCCTGTTACTCCCCCCCGTCCTCATGTGTCCAGCCGTCCTTCTCACAGTGTTTTTGTGCCTCCACGAACGCGTCATCCACCAATCCTCTCATCTCGTTCCGTCTACTGCTACGAACGTTTAAATCAGATCGAGGAAGGTTCTTATGGTATTGTTTTCAGAGCACGGGATAAACTTACTGGCGACATCGTTGCATTGAAGAAGCTCAAGCTAGACGAAGAGAAACAAGGGTTTCCTATTACTGCACTCCGCGAAATTAACGCATTAATGTCGTGTCGACACGAGAATGTCGTTGGCGTCCGGGAGATCGTAGTTGGCGATACTTTGACACAGTATGTACCGATCTCCTAATTCGTTCCTCTCTCTCTGATGGGTGTTTTCGAAGGGTCTTTGTTGTTATGGATTTCATAGAGCACGATCTCAAGTCCCTTCTTACCCTCATGCCTTCCCCATTTTTGCAATCAGAAATTAAAACCCTTATGTTACAACTTCTCTCCGCTGTGGCTCACTGTCATTCGAACTGGATTCTCCATCGAGATTTGAAAACCAGCAATTTGCTCATGAATAACCGAGGGACGATTAAGGTAGCCGACTTCGGCCTTGCCAGACGATACGGTGATCCTGTTGGTGTGGGGGGGATGACACAGCTCGTCGTAACGTTATGGTATCGGTAAGTGATGGGTGCATCTACTTGGGACACGTCGTATAACAACGCCATCTTTCCAGCGCGCCAGAAATTCTTCTTGGTGCAAAGAAATATTCAACCGCAGTTGATATGTGGTCCGTAGGGTGTATATTTGCCGAATTGCTTCTCAAGGAGCCACTTTTTCAAGCGAAGGGGGAAATCGAACTAGTGATGATGATATTCAAGCTGCTTGGACCACCAACAGACCAGTCTTGGCCAAATTATGCATCTCTTCCTCTCGCGAAGACTATCTCCTTCCCCTCACCACAGCCACCCCAATTCCGGCAGAGATTTCCGTACATGACAGCTGCGGGGCTTGATCTATTGATGTCCTTACTGACATATGACCCGGAGAGGAGGATCAGTGCCGAAGAAGCTTTACAACATCCATATTTTAGGTGATAACCCTTTTCGTTTGACCAGGGAAACGTTTAAATAACGATTTCCCCGAAAGTGAATCGCCCCTCCCGAAGCATCCCGATCTTTTTGGATCGTTCCCTTCAGCCGCTGCCGGAGAAAAGTATGTATCTCGTCCTCGTTGTATCGTTTCTCTCGACTCAAGACAAACAGGAAGCGCAAACCTTTCGACAGCCCGTCGGCACCCATGCGGGCGGCTGACTACAAGCTCTTGACGGAATTTGACCTTCCATGAACACTTTCCCATTACATATTATTAAGAGATAGATTTACCCGGGACTAAAGGGCGTAAACCACACGCAGAACCCCGAGGACGCTAATCTTTCTGGTCGTCATCTCTGAACTTCGACTGCAGCTCCTGTCTCATTTTCTGGAATCGGGTTCTTGTACGTCCCATCTCGCCACATTTGTCGTAGAACTCTTGTACCTCCTCTGTGGTAAATCGGAATTCCTTGGCGATCTCCTTGATACTCTGGTCGATCACATGGACATTCGCGATTGCCTGGAGGGCTTGGATATTAAAGTCGATCGGAATGGCCTCAGTATGAGAGACTGCTTCTGATAAGTCCAGAGGAGATGGGGATATTAGTTCCCTGATACAACGACACTTAGAAGCTGTCTGTCGGGGCACTGTAGCGATAAACTCACATAGTCCTCTGTCGTTTAACCAAATCTTCCTCCTCTTTCTCGTCAGCCTTTCTCTTACCCCATTGCGGAGGAGCATCATTCCCAATCCTGACCGCCCATTCAGTGCCTTCGTCGGCGTCGTCCATTTCCTCCTCTGCTGGAATGTTGCTGATAGTGGAACGGTCCAGGGGACCATTGCTTGGAACATGTAGATGATCCACGGTCGAGTATATGCTGGCTATGCTAGACATCTCCGGCATCCCTGGTACTCCCTGCATGCCCAACATGCCAACCATGGCCGTGAGACCTTCGTTCTTGTCATCCAATGCTCCGACGTATTCCTCATCAGTATTAGTTGGATCCATGTTTCTCGCACGTTTCTTTCTGTTTCTCTTCGTTTTCTCCTCAGGTTGACGGACGTAACCGTACTGTCCTTTCTCCCCTTGAGCAGGCCTTTTCTGTTCAACGATAGTGGCGATCAGGGCGTCCAGTCGGGCAGAGTTCTTCTTGTAGCGTTCTCGCCACGACTGCCATGTGTGTCGGCTCACCCATGCGTATTCGGGATCCGCGGCCTGGAGTTGATTGAAATGAGAAGGGGCATAAGTAACATGGATGATGACTGACAAGATCGCAAAGCTGTTGGTAAAGCCTATTTCCGGTCCTGCCACCGGTTTCCTTATAAGGAATTTTTGCTGCAATCCAAGCACAGAGGTGTCCCTCGTCTTCATCGGTAAATTGCGTCCTTCTGTTGCCTACGAATCAGTAAAAACGTGAGAGCAGTGCAAGAAATATCCGTACTCCTCTCCGGGGCGTCTTCCTCCAGGATTCTTATACACCAATGGTGTGTATACAATGGCACCTTTCTCCACACATTTCTTTACCCACAGATACGACTCGATGTACTTGTCGGGAATTCCTTGGTAGACCTTGACCAAATGCTGGAACACTTCTGTGTTTGGATCGGCGAGAATTACACGCGCCGACTGAGCTGAAGCGTGAGGATCGCCTCCGGAGTGCTAGATGATCGTTAAATTTGAAGAGAATACTAACAGAAACAGGTGAACTCACCATAATGCGTTGGCTGAGGGCAGCCCGCGCATTGACATTTGCGATGCTGGGGTGGATATGCATTTTGATCGGCTCTCCGTTATGCACAAATATCTGCTTCAACAGCATCCCAGCAATCTTGCACGCCTCTACATAGGTGAACGGCACAAAATGCCTTTCCGGTCGGTCAGGGCTGGTCCAACAAATTCGAAGCCGCTCTTCTTCTGGGGTGCCTGGTTGGACTAGAATGTAGCCCACTCGTGGAACCTTTGCCTCAACCCGTCCACCAAGAGACTAAGATGCAACTCGTCAGTTCCACCGTACGCGTAGAGTGAAGGGTATGAAATAGCACGAACAGTGATCGTCTCGCAGAGTTCGGCTTGCAATTCCTGGGGTAGGTCTTTCTGTAAGAAAAACTTGACAGCAAAGCCATTGTTATCTTGAAAAATGGGCTGCAAAGTGACAAATAAGCAAGTAGTATAATTATCTGCACGCTTTACGAGGATACTGCACCATTGAAGGTCTCAAACAGGATAGCTGGGAGGAGCCCAAGGATGGGGTTGGGGGTTAAAGTTTGGGAGATAAGGTTAGGTGTTGTTGTCACGTGTTTGGGGTTAAGTACATAAAGTAAATACTACTCGCACTGAAGCACCTTCCCTGGGTTCATGATGCCTCGCGGATCGAATAGTTGCTTAATCTTTTTCATCCATGCTATATTGACTTCACTTTTTGAGTAAGAGAGAGCGGCAGTTTTCATGGCACCGATGCCGTGTTCTGCGGACACCGAGCCTTTGTGCGACGCTTAAAATGACGGGTGTAAGCTATTGGCGCACGATATTATCTGGCACACACGCACCAACAAGCTCGTACACAAATGGTTCCAGTGCGGCCTGGATTTCAGCAGTGTAGGCATCGGCAACCACATTTAGATGAAGATTGCCTGAAGGGACTTATCAACCAGGCGTCTCACGCGGGGGCGTAATGGCTCACCGTCACCAACGTGGCCGTATCCAATAACAAATTTGACAGCTCCTTCCCTCATGAGTCCTTTAGATGCAAGATGTTGTCGTGTCTGATCGACGACTTCTTTGAATGTCGAAAGTGGGACTGAAACGTCGTATTTGTATGCTTTTCCTTCCTTCGAAACCGCTTCAGTAATACCCTCGCGGAGCGCCCACAACGAGGAGAACTGAGCGGGTGATTGGGAGAGAACACCTGTGTTGATGAGGGGCTTATCAGCCTCTAGCAAAGTCTCTAGTAGGTGGGTAATTTTCTGTATGATGGTTCCGGAGGCCGGTAAATAGAGATTGAATCATCTGCAGAGAACTAAATGAACGTACTTCTTCATCATGGTCTCTGCGGCAGCCGCTGGTTTCCACAAGAACGAAGCACTCGGCCCCAGTAACGTCATCATCGTTCAAGGCGCGTCCCTGGCCATGTTTAATGGCTAGATCATATGCTGTTCGGTCCATAAATTCAAAGGCGGAGAGAATTTCTGATAATTCTAGTTTAACCATCTTGTAGAGTGGTAGGATGTTCTCAAAGCGAGGAAGTGCCAATATGACGTTGTTTGATGCATGTGGCGCCGGTGGTGTGAGGATGGAGACACCTGTTATGATGCCGAGAGTACCTTCTGCACCAATAAATAATTGTTTCAAGTCATAGCCTACGCACAAGAGTCATTCACCGAGAAGTGCAATGTAACAAGAAGGCTGACCAGTGTTGTCTTTGCGTAATGTTGACAGTTGGTCCAGCACCGTGCCATCAGGCAGCACCACTTCGAGTCCCAAGACAGAGCCATGTAATGAGCCATAACGTAACAGACGCAAGCCTCCGGCATTGGTCGATACATTTCCGCCAATCTGGCAGCTTTCACAACAGTGTTAATGGAGGGGCTAGAGCCAGTGTGCATTGACTACCAACCTGCCTTTCGCCCCAAGATCAAGAGGCATGATGTGATGATGAAGACCGACATAGTCTATGAGAGATTGGAGAACACAGCCAGCATCTGCAACCAGGATTCCTGTACGCAGAATGGTTCAAGGGTGGCTCATGAACAAGTTGAATCACGATAACAACCAGATATTGGGTCGAATGACCGTACTTGGGTCATATTCGCGAGGCTTACAATGACTTCGTCGTTAAGGGGGACACTACCGCCAACCAGGCCAGTATTTCCGCCTTGAGGAACAATACCGATGTGTCGGTCCCAGCACCACTTTACAACTTCGCTGACCTCGCAGGTCGTTCGAGGTTTCAAGACTGTAGTCGCACGGCCACGATATTTTCCCATCCAGTCATGATTGTATTGTAGAAGGTCATCGGGAGCAAGAGAACTGGGAGGCAAAGTTGACAATATAGACGTTGGCGCGAGAACTTTCGCAAAATGTGCGAGATCCTGTTCGGTAACACTGTTTAAGGTAGAGTGGTACCATCGACATGCCCGCAGACCCAGCCGCCGAGTAACGAAGGAAGATGAAAGCATGGTTCCAGCGCAGTTGAAAGTTCAGCAAGATACATGCATTCCCTAAAAGGAAATATGTACTCACGATCACGGGTAAACGGATTTTCTTACTGATGGGTCTTCGCCCGGCCGCAGGCGTTGCTCGATTCTTCTCCTGCTCTCTCCCACATCAATCCTCAAGACCGTTCAAACTCTCAAACGTGTTCAAGTAACATTTAGGATCTCATGTATATGTTGCATATTTCTTAGGCCTGCCACCTCTTACGTTTCTTTCGGTACAGCCAACTATCTTCAGCACTCCGTTCAACCTCGATGGTTGAGTTGGATGATATCGACCGTATGAGTGATGCTCACGACACATTCAAGGACCATCCTCCAGATTTGGCTTATCCGTCGGGGTTACAAGGCGTGAATGGGATTGCAAATGACGGCAAGACAATGGCAAGTCCTATACGCGATACCAGTCGGGAAGGATCAATTCCCGTCAATACTGATCGTGCGTCGGATGCCGGTAGCGTTCATAGTATGCCCGCTGTCCACATCCCTGAACCGCATTTACGGCGACCAGCCTCTGGAACCTTCGTGGAGTCCCCCACTGCAATCACGCCTTTCGCCTCTTCTTCCTCTCAAGCCGAAGCGCCCGCAGTGCAGTCCTCTCTGACGGCGCAAGACAGGCGAAATCGTCATCGTTCAGCGATCGAAGTATGTAATCGACTGGTTAGCTAATTCTTATTTGCAATTTACCAATAGCTACCAGGTTCGTTCATCCAGCCGCCTTTCGGGTTTTCTCAATAATCTTATACATCGGCGTGATACTGGCCAACCTGCTCATTCTCGAAGTATGTTTCGGGAAGAGAGGGTCCAATCTTCCGCAAATCCTCCATCGAGCACTGTCCCTCGCTCATCATCACCAATCCCAAGGGCTTCTACACCACCCCCGCGGTTACCACCACCCACTCTTCAAGAACTTGGCCTCTCGTTCTCTGTGCTCACATCTGATCTTTCGCCATCTCATTTCAGTGCACCTCCATGGAGCGGAACTTTTCTGAGACCTCATTACCTCCTTCTTTGTCATGCGCAAGGTCTTGACGTGCTTCCACTCGTGTCACCTCCGGCTCCACAGCCTTATACTCTTGTACGTCGAGTACCTTTCAAAAGCGTCGTCGTGATGGAACATCGTGGGATTCTTGTCGCGATAGCCGGCAGAAGAGACGGTGTTCGAGTTTATGCCTTGGAGGAAGTGAAGAAGGTTATTGAGTGGCGCATTGAATTCGAGGGGCGAAGAGAACGCGAGCGAATGCGCAAGGAGGCAGCCAAGAAGATTTCTTCGTCGGGAGTCGATAGTGGCGGCGAGTTATGCCACTCGCTGGATAAAAATCACAGACCCACACCATCTATCACGTCGTTCACTGCGGCTAAAAATGTTGCTCGCAGGTCATCTCATGCACCCTCTGCTACGACTCCCAAAGCGCCGACCGCGAAAACCATCAAACCTTCCACCCCACCTGTCGTTCCCGACACTTTTGGCCAGCCACCACCTTATACCGATCTCTCTGATATACCATCTCCGGAAGGACCTTCTCTCAAAAACCCATCTCAGCCTCGACGCCCTTCTGTCAGTAACGTTCTTGCTAAACCATCTGGCTCCCGTCGCCATAGAGAAACCGACATCCTCATACCTCACAATCGAGACTCGAAACCTGAACGGGAAGAAGGATCAAGTGATGACGAAGCTATTGATATAGTCGCTGCCGGCGCAAGCGGAAGCCAGGCTCTGGATGAACGGACGAGTGCGATCCACTCTTCCCCCCAATCAAACCCAGCTCTGGCCATATCCGAATCACGACCTGCCATCAGGCACTCTCAAGCTTCTTCGCCATTGCCGCGAAATCGCTCAGCAACCATCAATCGTTCTCGGTCTGGAACCAGTGCCACCATACCTCCATCCCCTACCCCCACCCTTCTCACATTACGCCAAGCGCTCTCTCAATCCTCGGGACAAATGTCGGAACAAGAACATGACCCGGGCATCCCAATGGAGAACGTAGAAGTCGGAGACGAAGGCTGTAGGATAACTCTTGCACAAGCCCTGTTGGAGAGCCGTTTGCCCGACCTTCCTCCACTTGGCACCCGACGACCCCAGCAGCCTATTCTTATCATGTCCACTATTGCAGCAGATCCTATTGTATCATCTACTCCCCGGACATCGGACGATGAAGATGACCAGGAGGAAGGTGGAATCTCTCTTGCGCAGGCTCTGATGGAAAGCCGTTTACCTCATCTTCCACCCGCTGGAACCCGTCGGCCTCAACAACCTATTCTCATCACTGATGCTATCGTGTCCGTTCAAAGGGCTTCCGACGCAATACCAACTAAAAACTGTCCCAACGGGGGCGAACGCTCAGAACGACGGCGGCGAAGATGGTCTGTTCTCGATGGCATGTTCTCCAGTACCTCGGCTCATCAATCATCCGATCCTTCGCCTCCGTCACAGCCACTTGCTGCGGCATTCACGCCAGACGCTCCAACCGATGCAGCTTTGAGAGAACGCCCAGAACCCAGTCTGTCCCGTTCGCTGTCCAATCGTTCTCAAAGTATTCGGGCGCCTGGTTCCTCCACTCAAGTGTCAGCATCGGGAGAACGGAGTGTAACATCTGCGACCAGAACACCATCTCCACATCCTGATCTTGTTCTGCCTTCCTCACGTTCTGGACTCATTCCACGGATAATCAGTAAAGCTTTTCATCCCCGGCGATCAGATGATCATTTTCAAGGGCTTGTCTTTAAAACTGCAGATGATGATAGTGCCAAGCATGGGACGCATCCGGCACCCCAACCCAAGTTAGACTATATGAAGCTTCCCGGAACGAAAGGAGCATTACTCATCAGAGCGGTCGAAACCCCGAAGAAAAGGCAAGCTTGAATTCGAATGATGTTAAATTTGTTGTTAATAATAAGTGTCTCCCACTAGCTTTCTGGCAATTCTTTGTGGAGACAACGGCCAAAAAGTCGAGTTATTCGCGGGAACCTACCGTACAGCACTCGGGCTGTCCCGTACCTTTATTTTACCCGATTCTCCCAAATCTATGGAATTACAGCTGCAGGGTGACGATTTAGTCGAGATATTCCTCGTATTCTCCCAGAACGTTTTCGGCCTGGAGCCAGCGACGGTCAGAGTTCGAGAAGTTAGGATCGGTCGGGCAGAGCGTAGAGCTGCAAGACGAAGAGCCCGGCAAATCCGAACAGAAGAATTAGTGAATGAAGCCGAAGAATTTCAATTAGGGGACGAAGACCCGAATGTCAATTTCAATGTCGATGTTACCGTCTTGATGGCCCCAAATGCCGGGCCTACGAATGACGGAGATCAGACCTCCTTCCTTCCCTCCCCTGATCCCGAGGAGGCTACTCCACAAAGGGGTGAAAGCTCAAATACACCCACGCCGGCTCATGTCGAAGAACTCGTTGCCCTGGCGAGTGCGCAAATGGGACCTTACACTACCTTCCAGCAACTTTCTTTTGCGCCCAAGTTTCCTTTGGCTTCGATCGCGGAAGGGTGCATCATCCCACCAACCTACCCTGATTTTCTCAAGTACCGCGTTGAGTATGAACCGCAAATTCCAAGTGGCCGGACAGGATCCGATGCGATCCCAACCTCTCCACCTGGTGTTTCCGTTCCAGCAACCAGACCAGCCAGCAAATGGCTTTATCGTGACCCCAAAGGTGTCGTTCATGGTGCGTGAAGCTACTAACTCTGTCACGAGGCTTATACTATCTTCACAGGTCCTTGGAAAGCTTCTTTGATGCAATCTTGGCTGAAAGAAGATCTTCTTCCGCCTGATCTACCAGTGAAAAGGGAAGGAGAGGCCGAGTTCATACTTCTTAAAGAACTACGACTGCAATGCGCGGACCCAACACATCCTTTCCGACCACCGCCTCCAGCTCCAGCTCCAGCTCCCAATTCTGAACCGTTGGATATAATGCATAACCCTGCAAAGTATCTTTTACCACCGATCTCTCTTCTCTCTCAGCCGAAGCACTTTGGACCTCCCGCACTGTTCTTCTCGTCGCGGGGTGGCCACAGCACGACGATTGTCGATTCACGGGGAAGATCGGTCCTGAAGGGCCGATTTATGTGGAGTAACGAACCTGAGGACGATCCCACACTGACTCTCGGTCGAATGGGCGATGTGAAACGCCTGGAAGCGTTTGACGTAAAGGATCGCGCGGTCCTGGTCGCCATGCGCCAGGGTGGACTAGAAGCTGTTGATTTCGGTGACGCGTTGCTGAGGCCGGCGGACGAATCACGGACGGTGTTGCCGCAGTTTAGCCCCCCTCCGTCGAATATCAGCCGGCGTGGGCCATTTGTGTGGAAGATGGGCACGCCCGTGTTTTCTTCGCCAACATCATCCACGGTTCTGTCATCGAAACCGAAAGGGAAAAAGCAGAGTACGGGTTCGGGACGATCGCCGATGGGAAAGACGGAGTTTTCGTTTGATGGGGAGGATGGACATGAGGAGGTTTTGTATCTGGGGAGAAAAGATGATGAGGTTTACATTTGCGAACGGAACGCTGGCACCTTTCGGATATTACGACTGTGTCCTTCACGACATGCATGAAATTGGTTGATTCTGACCTACAGCACGCTTTGTATGACCAAAAAAGCTACACCACATAAACTCAAATATCTATGACCACATCTCAGTCAAAGCGGGGGCCGGTGATCGTCATCACTGGAACGCCAGGGACAGGAAAATCCACTCATGCCCAGCTTCTGGCGGAGGAGTGTCCGCTGCCACTACAGCACATTAACGTAGGAGAGTGGATAAAAGAAAAGGGGTTACATGAAGGATACGATCCGGACTGGCAGGCTTTCACCGTGGACGAGGATAAGGTGGGTTGAATGAACGTCATTCCCACCTTTTTTTTTTCTGAGAATGGGCAGTTATTGGACGAGCTGGAACCGTTGGCGGAGGAAGGCGGGATTGTGCTCGACTGGCATACCTGTGAGATATTCCCCGAACGCTGGGTGGATCTCGTCGTCGTGCTGCGGTGCGATCACACGCAATTGTGGGATCGACTAGAGAAACGGTATGGGTTTGGTTCGCGTTCTGGAAGATGGGAACTGATTTGGGGGAGTCGCAGAGGATATCCGTTGAAAAAAATACAGGAGAACAACGAGGCAGAGATTATGCAAGTGGTGTTGAGCGAGGCCCGATCGGCTTATGCGGGTGAGATCGTGGTGGAATTGAAAAGCGAAGACACGTCTGACCTGGAGGCGAACGTTGCGCGGATGGTGGAATGGATAAATAATTGGAGGCAGGGGGTAGAACATTAATAGATACGGCTACAATATAATTAAGCACTTCCGAAGTGTCCCAAAGAAAAACAGAATGATGCAACCCGGGGTGTGTTACCACATTCTACCAAAAATAAGAACGCCAGCGGCTACCCAAGTGGCTGAATGCGGACGTGGAGGAAGGTTGGGGAGAGCGCGGTTGACGGGCAAAAAACCAGAGGTGGAATCGCCCGGTCGGGCGGTGGTGGTGCCGGTGGGGGAAATTCTGGAATAAGGTGGATTTTTAGAGAAATGGGGAGTTGGTAAGTCAGAAACGCACGTTCCGGTGTCTTGGCCCGAGACGGTTTCCACAGAGACGGAGGTGGCAGATGTGGTGGTGGTGGTGGTAGCGGTCGTGGTCGAGGTTGTGGTCGAGGTCGTGGTGGAGGGTGGGAGAGAGAGTATGATTGTCCCTGTGCCTGTTGGCAAGAAGGGGTTTTGGGGTGGGGGAGAATCACTTTGGGGGGAAGGCTGGAGTGGGTTAGAAACTGAGACGCAGAGGTTGGTTGAATTAGGGTTATCGATCAACACAAGGATGGGTGTGATGGAAAAAAAGGGAGTATCGTTAATGTGAGATTGTTCGTATAACGTGAGCTGTAGGAGGGTGAGCTTCGGTTAATGGTATTGCAAGTACATACGTTGTACGGCCCGGGGCGAGTGCAGAAGGGGATTGTGAATTCGAGATGCTTGATGGTGCTTCCGGGCTGCTGGGTGAGGAGAGCGGGGCCAGTAGAGACGGTGATGTTCAACGTGGTTTGGTATGAGACGAGAAATAAGTCGAGACTGTCGAAACCGGTGGGGAGGCCTGAGCCGGGAACTGACGCGGCTGGGGGTAGTTGGCCGTTCCCGGACACCTAAAGAGCATGAGAGTTGAACATGTGAGGGGGGGGGCGGACGACTCACATCGATGACAATGGGCATGAGACTGCCAGCATTAAAATGACTAGTGCAGGTAAGTGGGAGTCAAAGAAGAAGGGTGGATAATACCTGTTGGGGGCAGGTGAATCGACGATGGCTAATCCGTTGGTGAAGACCGGTTGGAGTTGAGAAGAAACGAAATTGGGGAAAATAAAGAAAAGGATGAAAGGATTGTTAAGAAAAAAGAGGCGAGCCAGCACCATGTTGGTGAGGAGAAGAACGAAAGGCCGAGGGCGGTTACCATCATGGCCGTGTCCGCATCTACCCAACAACCCCTGTACGAGTCAAGTAGTCAATTCAAACACTGGAGATTTTCGCAGGAACAGCTTGTACAGGTTCGGACGAGTCTGAACGCTGGAGCGGTGTCTGCGATTCGGGATACGTTCGAGGCGGACGAGGTGGGTGGGGTTGGGTTGATTCTCTCAGCTTAGGTTGTTCATTCATTAGGTTGGCTCTTCCTCAAACGTGTCGTTCCTCACACCTGAGGAGGAACATTTACTGGTGAAACTCTACGTTTCGAAGATAACACAACTATGTGGACACTTTCGATTCCCGGAAGAGGTGGAAGCGACGGCGGTGAGCTACCTGAAACGGTTCTACCTTAAGAACACGGTGATGGACTGGCATCCGAAGAATGTGATGTGGGTACAAGTGGATGATGGTGATCTGAGGTGTGTTAACGTGTGCGTAGGCTGACGGCGCTGTTTCTGGCGACGAAGACGACGAACCATCCGATATCGCTGGAGACATACACGTCGCACATACCGAAGACGTCGGCTTCGGACGTGCTCGAGCTTGAGTTTCTGGTGGCACAGAGTCTTGGGTTTGAATTCACGGTGTGGCACGCGCACCGAGCACTGTGGGGGATCTGGCTAGACGTACAGGTGAGTGGGATGCGGGTCTGGGTGAGTGTATTAACGGGGGCATAGAGTCTGGGGGAGGGTTGGACGCGGGAGATGTACGATGAGGCGCTGAAACACGTCCGTGCTGCGCGACTGACGGACGCGGAGCTGATTTATACGCCGTCGCAAATAGCGGTGGCGTGTCTGTCAGTGGGTTCACCCGAGTTGACGAGACGGTGGATGGCGTGCAAAAGCAGGGAGTGCGGATTCTCGCTGGAAGAGACGGTGTCCGAGGTGAAGCGGATGATAATTGAAACGGGAGATATTCCGGCGGTGGAATCGGTTCGGGAGGTGGACCGAAGACTGAAATTGTGCAAGAATCCGGAAAAGGTGGTGGGCAGCAAAGCGTACTTGTCGAAAAAGGCGGAGGAGGAGAGAGAGGCTGAGGAAAAGAGGAACCGAAAGGCAGAGGAGATGCGGAAGTGGATTGAAGCAGAAGAGGATCCGTTTGGGGATGAATTAGCGGGGAAGAACAGGGTAGACGAGGACGAGAGTGAGTAAAAATATGTATTCCCGTTACATGAAGCGAGGATATTTCAAAGTAAATATATTCGCGGGTGAATGGGAAAGATGATGATTTTGGCTACAGATTGACCTCACAGAGCGGATGAATGCGCTTGAGGCTTCGACCGAGCCGTTAAAAACAGCACTGACAATCAAACGGACATTTTGTTGTACCTACGATAATCAGATTGACGACGACGACGACGAGTAATCAAGCTCACCTCCACCTTGACCGATAGCTAACTCTTGATGAGAATAGATGGGGTATCCTTCTTCTGTCTTACGACCTACGACTGTGAGCGATTAAATAAATAAAAGATTGAACATACGAATCTTCAACTTTCTCTTCGTCGTTTTCTTTCGAACGCTTTCTTTCCTCTTTCCTTTATTTTCAAAGATTTTTTCAATTTCGTCGTCGTCGTCGTCGTTAGCGTTCATCACGTGCAATAACCGCTCTCTCTCCTCAACTCAAATGCTGTTCGTTCCCTTTCTCTTCTCCCAATCACTCACACTCACACTCTCTCTTTCAGTCCTCAAAACGCCCTCCGTCAATCAACCCAACCAACCCTCCCTTTCATCCCAAATCCCTCTTACGATCCATCCTATCTCGATCCTTATCAATCCTCCAAGCATCCCACCCTCAGACTCCCTACCAATGGCCGTTCTACCCAACACATCCCCTCCCCTTCCTCCTCCTCCTACCTCGCCCCAGACATCCCCCATTCAAACTTTCTCCCCAACTCTCTCGACTCTTCCCAACTCTCTCGCTTCCCCCCACAACCACCCGTCTCTTCAAAGCCCAGAAACAGGCAATTTCTACTCGGCCTAGCCAACCTCATGGCAGGTCGCGGTACCCCACTACCACCCGCTCTCACCGGTGTCCCCTACCCCCCAAATTACGATCCATCCAACTCCCCTTGGAAGTCAATCGACCCTTCTCCCACCGACATCGGCTCCTTCCGCTTGGCTGGCAAGGACGTCGATCTTTTCAAGCTATGGGGTCTCGTCTTCCAAGCTGGCGGTTCCGCAAAGGTATTCCCCACGCTTCCCTCCCCCCCCCTCCATCTCACGCCCTCCCCTAGTTCAACAGCCAACAAGGCGCTTGGAACATGCTCTTGCACCATTTCGATCTACCCGAACAGTTCCCCGGTCCCCTACAAAATGGCCAATCATCCGTCGCTCTCGCTCTCGCCAATTATTACATGGCTCTCTTACATCCATTCGAAGACGCCTACAAGCGAAACTTTCAAGACCAACAACAGCGAACCCTCCAAGATCAACAACAACGAAAGTTGTTCATCTCAGCCCAGTCCCGGCATCCCCAATCTCAGTCCCAACACCCTCCACCAACCCCTACCCAACCCCGACCTCTCCAATCCCAGAACGGTGGAACCCCATCGAATTTCTCTGATCCGCTCCCGATGACTTCACCCCCCTCTGGCCCGTCATTGAATACCACCCCTTCCCACCTCACCCCCCCAGCACCCCACACCCCACATCAACAACCACCTCCGCCACCAGCACCACCACACCATACCAGTGGCACTCAGCTCTCAAGTCTTCAGCCATCAGATTCAGTACCTGGACAGATATCCAACGGCGTCTTTTCCGCGCAACCCTCGGACAAAAATATCCTTGACCTTGATGTCCAGAGTATCAAAAGGAAATTAGACCACGACGAATCCGACGCCAAGAGAGTTAGACTGAAAATCGGTGTGTCTCCCTTTCACTCTCTTCCAAACCTCGTTTTTTATATCATTCACCAGGCCCCGAACCATCTGATACCGTCGTGAGTTCATTCCTCTGCCCACCGCTCCCGCTCATTTTTTTTTCCTTCAGCCAGCAACAGACCCAAGTTCATCTACTCATTCCACAACCGCACCAGCGCCCACACCCGCGCGACGGCCGCAGCCCACCAGACCTAAAATCGAATATCTTCCCCTGGGTCGTGAAGTGGACACTTTCGGCGGACGAGACCTCAGTGAATTTGACCAAGCTGGAACTCGCGCCCGCGAGCGGCGGCCACTTCGCGATATCAACGATTGGGGCACCGTGGATATCGAAGCCTTAACCATGTCCATTCGCTCAAGATTAACCATCGAATTGTCATATGCTCTGACCACACTAACCCTTTTATCGACTATGAAGGGCCAAGCACCAGGCTCTGGCTTCCCCATCTTCCAGTGCGTAGATTTACTAGATGAGGTGCTAGATCTTCTCGAGGACGAAGCGTTTGATGGCATCGAAGAGCATTCGGAACCCGAGCACCCTCCCATAACCACCCACCGAGAGCTCGTGAACGCGTATCATGAGCAAGAGAGCCAGCCCTTTGCTGGACTTGCACCTCGCCCAAGGTCGAGAGATCCGAATTCGGGACCACGTCAGCGGTCTGGAAATATCATTTTAACGATTACCAACATCCTCCGTAATCTCTCCATCATCCACGATAATGTTTCCTTTCTCGCCCACCACGAGCGCCTTTTGGATCTCCTCCTTCGGATATGTGGCGTGACTTACGACGGTTGCAGACGGTTGGCTGCCTCGCCCGCCCTTTCGCTTGGCGACTTGGTTATCGTTCGCAAAGACGTGCTATACACCCTAACCACACTCGCCGGGGTGATCCAATTTCCGACACATTCCGCCCCATCAACAACGATGGCCAGAGTGGCGAGACGAGCGTTCGATCTGGTAGCCTCTTTCCTGATTGACCCGGCTGAATGCATCTCGCCTTTGGCCCACATCCAACAGAATGGGCTTTTGCCAGGTGGTCATCTGAAACCGCCCTCGCTGTCGGACAACGCTCTCGAGGTTTTCACTCGAATGAGCCAGACCGATTCCAACCGACAAGTGCTCTCTCAGGTACTTTCCCAACCCGCGGTCTGGTGCATGCTCGAGGCACTCATTCACCGGTTGCCCATCCTCGACGCTGATTTCCAGCTGATGACGCGTGAGTTCTGGTTGAGTTACGTGGAAAAAATCGTATTGGCCATCTACTCGCTCACCTTCCTCGCGTCACCGGGATTGAAATCAAGAGTGAAAATGGACCGGAGACTCGGATTCACCAAGCTGATGCTCAGGATGGTGCAAAAGTTCATGATGAACACGAATCCCGATGGCCGGCTGTGGTTCTCGGTCTGTGCGCGGAGGGCGATAGAGACGATGAAGCTGGTGGATGACGGCAAGAACTTGTTCGACGCGCCGCAGACGACGGCGACGACGACGACGACGACGCCCTCGATCTCGTTCGGTATGGGATATGGGGAAGTTGGTGAGAACGAGAAGGAGAAGGGGACTGGTTTACTTGCTGGACACCGGGATGTGACCTGGGATCTACTGATGCTGCGAGAGGTGGATGATGTGATGTTCGCCGAGCTGGAAAGTCTGGCGAGGGTGGATTGCTGAGGATTATTATTTTTTCTGTTTTTTCTGTTTTTTATTATTAGTCTGTTTGTATTATCTTTACACCGAAACTCTTTACTCAAATGTTGTCCGAGTCTTTACCCCCTCCCATTTACTCTCAGCAGGATCCTGATGAACAGTCAATCACCCCGTCGAGGACACCCTCCGAGCCTCAGATCCATATCATACCCGCTACAGGTTCCATCAACTTTCAGAAAGGATACCTGGGTGCCGATGGGGAACGAGCAGCCATCGAAGGAGAGCTTCAAATCAAGGGTACAGAGGACGGAGTGTGGCATAAACTGTTCGTGCTCGCTCTGCTTTCTTCCTATCAACTGTACTCACCCTCGTCCCCAAGAACTATGTCCTTGCGCACCGTTGAGACTGCGTACGACGATCAGATCGAGCTCGGCTTATCAGAAATCGTCTTGTTCTCCTCCTCTCCACTCTCCCCCACCACCACCACGCTACCCTCTACCTTCCCCTTTGCCATCCCTCTCATGCCCGACACACCGCAGTCGATGCACACCCCGCAGTCCTCCCTCTCCCACACCCTCACCGCGACCCTGCATCCCGCCGACCCCCTCCTGCCCGTCCTGTCCAAGACGATGACCGTGCACACGAGGCGGTACACCTCCCACTCGCACATGATAGCCATATCGCCCGAGACGCACCGCACCGACGACCCCACCCCCGTCGAGGTCGAGGTCCCCCGGGCCGTCTTCAAAGTCGGCGAGCCTATCCCACTCTATGTCGCCGTCCCTCCACCCAGTCGAGAGCTCGTGGTCGACCACGGTCTGCGACTACGAAACGTTATGGTAGAGCTCGTTCAGGTCGTAAGAGTCAAACGTGGGGTGAACGAGGGGGAGGACCAGGACGAGGGGGAAAGGAAGAAAGAGGGACCCGTATCCGTAGCAGAAGGCCTGCCACCCTCTAATAGCGTACCCACCGCTTTTCTTCACGGTGGCTCAGGTGGCCCCGGGTCAAGCACCGGTCATCCCGATCACCCCGCTCCGTCTTCAAAAGCTTCGATCTCCCCCCGCTTTTCGGGGCCGTCTTACACCACGGTTATCGCACGTTCAGGTGCCTCATGTGGGTTTCATTCTACAAAAACCGTCAAGCTCCGCGTTATCTTACATCCCACACCGCCCTCCAACTCGCACTCTGACTTTCCACCCGACCCCCCAGCCGGAGGATACGGACATCTCAATAGCGACATCGAGTGCCCTTCCATCACCCAAACAACCCTCCTCCAATCCGTCTCCTTCCAACTTAACGTACACGTCTCTTTTCTTGATACGCCCAACCACACTGAACGTCTGTCGCCGATCACCATCCCTCTTGTCATCCTCCCGCCCCCCGCACCTCTCCCCGAGGTCGAAGAATGGATGGACGCCGCGTATCAAAAGAAGCACGATCGACCGCCCGTGAAAACCTTCCGATACGACGACGTCGACTCCTCCGCTCCCCGCTACGACCAGAGACAGCCCGGTCCGAGCGCACCTGGGACAGCCCCCGCCCCGCCTCCGTTCGAAGAACGCGACGCACCCCCGCCCTTCGTCTCCGAATCCGAAGCTTCAACCTCCTCCCGCCTGCCCACCTTCCTCGAGTCCGAGTCCGAGATCATCGTCCTCCAGAGCGAGGAACAACACCCCCTGATGCCCTCGCCCCACAGCGTGCCTGCCATTCCGGGCGAAGGCGTCCGCTTCGGCTTCCCGGCTGCCGACCAATTCGACGGTCTCTCTGATATCATGCGCGGATCATCATCGCCCAGCACCCCTCCGTCCCTCCCCTCTTCTTCTTCTCCTCCTCCTCCTCCCCCTCCCCCTCCTCCTCTTTCGACGGGAAGAGAGCCAACCTTGACAGACTTGGTTGACATCCACCATCACCAGCCCGAGATCGTGGCAGCCCTCAGCCACGCCCTCGCTATGGACCAGCAGGAGGACGCAGAGGGTGAACAGCTCCCGCCACCACCGCCTGCGATGGACGACCCTTCGGACCCCCCACCGTCGATTGACTCCGAGTTCCGCTCTCCCCCCGATAACACCCTGCAGACGCCGACGGCAGCTCACTCCGGATACGGCCAGCCAGCCGAGCCGTCCTCTTTGCACGTTTCTTCGCCCGTGCCGTCTGTTGCGCAATCTCACGGACAGGCACCGCCTCCGTATTTGATTCCAGAAAATGATAGAGACCAAGGGCAGGTAACACGACCTCCTCCTTATGTGGACTTTGAGCAAACTTAATGGACACACATACTTTGCATAAATACGCGGTCCGCTGGCGACCGTTCACATAAAGAGCAAATTACACGTAGCGTGGTCGTTAAGGTGGATACACGAGTGTCATGGCAAAAAAAAAAAAAAATTGTATGAAATGAAATGAGGTATACAAAGCAAGTATCTTAACAATTGCATGCATCTCTGCCCCTTGAAGCGTTTTCCTCAAGATTGACATCACCCCCTTGAGGACCAGAACGACCGGCAGCACCTGGGCGACCAGCATTGCTACGAGTTGAAGCTAAGATGTCTTCAATAGGGATCTTCTTGGCTGAAAAAAAAAAAAGATAAAACAAAGAGGGTAGTTAGGAATAGAAATACAGACGGACCAATTTCTGTGAATATCTCGACGACTCCTTCACCTGTCTTTGCACTTGTCTCGAAGAAGAGCAAGCCAGCTTCTGTTGCATACGCCTGCGCCTCCTCCCGTGGCACCTGTCTCAGGCTCTCGGGTGATTCCCCACGCGACGGGCCGGGTGTCTCTCCGGGTGTAGCCGTTGCATCATCCGCCTCGTCTTCGGACTCTGTGGGTGGCGACGAAGACGAGGAGGCGGACGAGGAGGCGGGCTGGACCAAGTCAACCTTGTTCCCGGCGAGGGCGATGACGATGTTCGGGTTGGCCTGCCGCTGGAGCTCCTTCACCCACGACTTGGCCTTGTCCAGGCTGGCCGCCTTGGTCACGTCATAGACCACCACGGCAGCCTGAGCGTTGCGATAATACATCGGCTGTGGGGCTATTTGTGTCAGCGATATGATAGCGAGCCACAGGCCCACACAAAACGAGACTGACAGCAAGGGAGTGGAAGCGCTCCTGTCCGGCAGTGTCCCAGATTTCATATCGTAGGACGCGATCTTCGAGGCGGCACTTCTGTGTGAGGAAGGCGGCGCCGATTGTCGGCTCTTTGTTGGCTTGAAATTCATTTGAGACCTGAATTGATTCAGATGGAGATCATGCTCAATAAAAGCGTTCCAACACACAAAACGAAGAACCACGGAAGATTTGCCGACAGCGGCCTCTCCTGGCGGGGAAAAAAAAACGTCAGCAGCCGTTACGGGATAGGGGAGAGTGTCAAATGATGGTGGTTGCCGGTGGTGAACGCAAAAAAGGCGAAGGACTGACCTAGGAGGACGAGCTTGACTTGGACTGACTTGTCTGCGGTACCTGACGGTGGTGCAGCCATTTGTCGTGGACGGAGTGAGTGGTTTGGAAGATGAGGTGAAGATGAGGTGAAGATGAGAAAATGACTGGACGGTTGTCTTTGTTTACGACTTGTTTGCTATTGGAATGTGCACGTAAATTACTTGAATTGACTCAAGCCCTCCCTGCCCGGTCTGAGCCCGCAAGCAGACTGTCAAACAGACCACCCGCCGACGTCTCATTCCGTAATTGAATCATATAAACGATCCCGGTTCGCATCCCCTTATCACTCAACTCAACAGCAACTCCAGTTTTACCCACTCTCTCAACCCCATCCGTCAACACGATGGTCGATATCAGAACCGCGCTCCTCCTGTTGTCCGTCTCCACCACCAGCTGTTTGACGTTCGTAGGTTGCTGAAGGTACAGCTTCAATTTGGCCGCACCCAACGACTTCCATTGGGCATGCTGCTGCTGCAGGAAAACTTTGCACTTCATTTGAGCCGCGATCGTGGACGTGGTCGGGCCGGTGGGAAACTGCTCTTCAACAGGAGAGTTCGGAGGACTAGGCTTGTTTGCCTCCAAAGGGGCACTTGGCTGAGCTGATGGCAGCAATAGACGACTCTGGTGAGCAACTGAGAGATTGGAGGGATCGTTGCTAGAAGCGCTATGGAAGTCACTAAGCCGTCCACTATAATTTGACGGTTGCGGCGAAACCGATCCACCTCTGGGTTGCATATATTGTGAGGAAAGAGAGCGTGTGGAGGGGGATTTTTCTACTCCCGGGTATGTCGGATCCATAGGTGCATGCCTCGATGATCTCGCGTATGAAGGAACGCGCGGTCCTTGCTGGTATGGTTGTAGATGCAAGTTGGGAGCAGGGTATTGATTGAATGAGGGAGGGGGACCCATGCCAGGTGCAGCCCAGGAAGGGGGGCCACTGACAAGTTGCCCGTGACCAAGGTTCACAGGTGGAGGGAACTCTGGTTCGGGTGTAAGGGAAGGATTTGCGATGTTGTTGGTCATAAATCCATCCCGGTCCTGATTAAAAGATGGTCTGTTAACTTGTTGTTGAGCGACATACATGCCATCGCCGCCCGGGTAGTTCATGGAGGGTGGCCCACTAACTAGTGGAGGTTGTCCTTGATT
This sequence comes from Porpolomopsis calyptriformis, assembly GCA_951640195.1. Taxonomy (NCBI): domain Eukaryota; kingdom Fungi; phylum Basidiomycota; class Agaricomycetes; order Agaricales; family Hygrophoraceae; genus Porpolomopsis; species Porpolomopsis calyptriformis. The sequence continues at coordinate 1,666,482 of OX621164.1, forward strand.
GGGATAGATTATATTGCCACTATCGGGCATAGGAGGATGAATCAAACCGCTTCGAGAAGGGATGTTGAGATCTGGAGGTGTGAATGGCTGAAGAGTCCGGGGTAACTCTTGCCGGGGATGGGTGGGCGGTGGCGGTTGATTTGGGGCGAGAGCCACTGTAAGATGGGTATGATAGGCATGAAAAACATAATTAGATAAAAACATACCATTGGCAAATTCGATGCATTCCTTGAACTCTGATATCATGAAATCTCGAACGTCAACCGATTCGGCCTCCAAGATCAAATTTTCCTTTCGCATGATAGAAACATGTAGAGCATTCTCTGGAGAAATATTTTAGTTCCACTCTTCGGCAATAAAGAAAGTCAACCAACCTTGACCATCAACTTCAGACACTCGTAAAACCTTCCCCGCCAGTGGCGGGTAACATAGCCACATATCTGATCCGTCACCACCTCTTTGCGCCCTCTCTTCCGAGCTCATCCTTTCGCACACGAGGAAAAGGTCCGACAGTAAGAATACATGACCACGACGGTGGACAACTTCTACACCAGTCGATCGCGGAATTAAGCGGATGACGACGTCAACTGAGAACCTTAGCTCGCGGGTGTATGTCAATGTAGGCGGAGCTATTTGCAGACGAACAACCTGTTGCACGGATTAGAGGATGGTATGTGGCAAATGAATAGGAGCACTAACCTTTGGTGTCATGGTAAAGATATCAAGAGTACGTTCAGTTGCTAGCCGGCGTTCTAGATCCACGACCGGCATCGTCACAGTCATGGTAGATACTCGGTTTACAGAAGTAGGAGCCGTTTCTCGGGACGAACGTTCACTTCCGCTGCACCGTCAAAACTGAAAGGTTTCTGGCAGAATCACACACTCACCCAGACGAACTGCTTCCACGTAGCGAGCTATTATCTTTCCCAGGCATGGAATCGACCAGACCATCAAGGGAAGGGTCATCCTGGATGGCTACGCTGGGTGCGCTCATATCAACCGCGACTTTGTCCTCAGTTTCGAAGGGCGGCGGTGGTAACGGTGGAGACTGTGCACCAGCTCTGATAGCCGCTTTGCCTTCCAGGGAAGATAACAATTTGTCCAGCTTCTCCAGGGCGCCCACCAAAAGGAGATGATCAGGTCTGCCAGGCGTCGTACTTTTCTGAAGGCGGCCATAGAGTTTCTTGTAATACTTCAGCCTAAGCTTGGGTAACAAGAACAAGGCGTCTAGTGTCCAGATAGAGGGGTCCACCAAGTCTGAGATGAGAGATGGTGGTGGTGGTTCCGAGGAGGAGAATTTAACAAGAATGGCTTGAAGTCGCTCATTAGACCGGATGGGTTCCCAAACGTCAAACCCGGTGCAGTAGTTGCTGCAGTAATTGGTATATGGTCCTTCCAAGTCAGCAATCTGAAGTGGGGTGAGCCAGAAGGATAGATGCGAAATTCACAACGCTAACCCATCGCATTAACAGATCTCCAAGTTGCTTGGGGGATGATGGGTTGGACCCAATTTCTCTAAGCTTCTGTAGTAATATGAGAAACCATCCAAAAGAACGGGGGGCGATGTCTTACTAAAAGCAAAGAGCGATTCGCCTTGTACACGCCCTCGATGCTTCGGAAGAGACTATCAAGTTCGGGAGGGGGAAGATTGGAGCGAGACCAAGCACCCGCCACTTTCTGTACGTTTAACCGATGAGATCACGGGAAAGCGGTTTACGTAGTTCTTTGAAGACGTACACGTATGATACCTGTCAACTGATCCACATATGCTTTTTCGGTGTCCACAAGATCTACGAGTGGGTTTATCTTGGTGGATTTTCCACCGGCTGAGGGAGTATCAAATTTGGCTGGAGACGAAGGTGCGGAAGATGCAACTAGATAAGTAGTCATCCGCGTAAGAGAGAATAAGGGCAAATTTGGCGAGTTTGAGAGCATACCTGGGTCTGGGGCAAAGGAATGTGGAACGACGACTTGCGGGTTGCCGGCGCCAACATCTGACACTACTTCATCAGCTGTCTTGGGTGGTATGGGCGGTGGAACAAGGGAATGTCGGGCGTCTGGGGAAGGGGGCGGGGGAGGAGTGAGTGATGGAAACGAGCTCTCATCCTCGTTGGGTGTTGGGAGAGGCTTTAGGGCATCTAGAGAGAGAAATTGGCTCATGAGGCTAATATTGTGGAAGTAGAACCGTATGGGTATGGTAGCTTAGTAATCAAACATGCATTTTCAGGCCGGTTATATCAAACAGCTATAGATATGGTCTCGACATTGGAGTGGTGGATAGAGGGTGGATGGGGACAGAGTACAACAGCTGTTATACATGCCAACGTTCCGGATGTTACACGGTATAGATTATTATCATTACATGGCAGAGACAGAACTCAACTGCTGTTTCATGCCCGCCAAATCGCTGTGGGTGTAGGTTGTATATGGGAACCCAAGTGGACTTTGTGTGAGTGTGAAGGTGACGACGAAAGCTCGCGCTCAGCAAACTCTGGGCTAATCGGCAACGGAGCCACCGTGGAGAGATCGTCAGGTGATTGCGACGTCTCTCCCTTTCTGAACAGCGTCGCGTGAGAGAAAGGGTACAACGGTACCCCGCCTTCAGGCGAACGATGTTGGGCCTTCATACGGACTATTTCTTTCATCAGGCCTTGCAAGAGTTTCTCTTGCCGAGCTAGGAAGTGTGTGTGAGAAGTGTGGAGCAAACTTTACAGATGAACGTCACACACTGCCAATCGGTGATCGACTCCCATACTCCAACATGGCAAATCTAAGACAAGCGTCAGGGGGGGGGGGGTAACAAATAAGTAGAGGATAGTGACCTCAGCACGTTGATTTCTCCCCAAACAGTAGACTCTCTTTCGCTGTCGCCCATCTCGATATAGAACTTGCATAACTGAACTTGAACCACGGCAGCGAGATACCAACAGATCTAAGACACAAAGTCAAGGCCGACCGAGTTCAGCAGGAAGGCTCACTCACAGTGGCGAATGGGTGCAACCTTGTGATATCTAGCGATGTCGTGGAAAGCATATAGTATGCTCCAAGAATGGACCGCGCCGAGTTCAAGCATCGCATGGTGGATACACACTGAAAGTTGGTAAAGTCAATGTATGGGTTGTGAAGGGTGATAGTGGCTCTGTTAAACGAGTCAGATTAATGAGAAACAAGTGCCGCAACAGACTTACGCGTGGGGGACGATATGGACCATGTACAAGTCAGTGTCAAGTACACTACCTTCGGGAGCGTCCGTCACGCCAGTATTGTTTTTGTAATTTTGAGGGAGGCTGTTCAAAAACCCAGAGCAAACAAGACGGTCGAGTTCTTCAAAGCCGTCCAAAAAGAATGGGTTTGGATTTTCGCCGGAAGTGAGGGGTCCGCGCAAATTGCCTCGGACGTTAAAATCTGTGACTTTTCCAAACAGCATGACAGCTTTGATGAGCAGCAAAAACGAGTCCGTATATAAGGGAATGTGGGTAATGAAGACATCTTTGGTGGAAAGGTCTTGGGGATTACTGGGTATAGGTGTCTTTGGGCAACATGGATCAAGGGTAAGCTGATGTCGAACAAGCTTTGACCGACTTACTTCTGACTCGAAATCCTCGTATCGCAGAGGAAATTCTGTACCAAGATCCCTCTCGTCTACGGCATGAATCCAACCACCCACAGAGGCAATGCGATCAAATATTATGGTCATCCACCAGGTTCTCCGTCTTAATTCCAAGTCGTTAAGGTCTTTGGGAGGAGCCAGATAGGCACCTGGAGAATTATGGCCATGGGCCGAGAATGTGCCGGGGTAGTTTAACCTTAGCGGCACAGCGACCCGAGTCTGAAAGCCGGCAAAGATCCAGACTTCCACCCACCGACCTTCCTGGTAGAAATACCAGGAAAGTAGAGTACACGCTTGCATCACCGAAAATATGTCCTGGCCACTGATCATGGTCTTGTCTATGTATTGTCTGGTTTTGCTGGCATGATACTCGGCAAACTGGTCGCGGCGGGTGCCATCAGGTTGGGTTACCACACTTTGTGGAGACCACCGAGAGGCTGAAGCACACTTGAAGGAAAATATAATTCAGTAGGGGACAATTGAAGATAACGATGAGCCTCAACTATAGCATGCAGGAGAGCGGAATGGGGAAAGCCCGGGTCTCGAGGAGATAGAAGCATAGAAGCAAGAAAGGATGGACGGTGTAATATTCGTGATCCACATGGATCACATCTGAAAAATACATCTATGCTGCAAGGGCGTCTGAGGAATGGCGGGGTGGACGTAAAAAAAAATGAGGACTGACTAATGATTGAGAAGAGATGGGTTGGGAAGGTCTGGATTCCAGCCAGAAAACAAGAGGTCCATGAAGGGATCAGGACCTTTTGAAGTTATCGCTCGTGCCTGAGGGCTGCCACTTTCGCTTCGAAAGCGGGATTCAGGACTTTCAGAAGGCATTAAATTTGCCATCTCCAGCGAAGCATGAGGTAACGATATTGCGCTTGTGACGGGATTGCCGAGAATACCCATCGGCTGCCGGTCGGTGAGGGAAGAGGCTGATGTCTGACGAACATGATGGGATGTGAGGTGATGGTTCTGAGAGTCATTGAGCGAAATGCTAGGCTGCTGTTCGTTGAGCTTGCCCCTGAGTTGAGCTATGAAGCACTCAGTGGAAGTTCACGCCGACACCGAGGGGTCACACATACCGATTTGTTCTTCAAGAGCTCTGATTTTCTCCAGAGGGTCAGTATCGGGTGCGAGGGTCAATCCTTCCACGGGATCGTATGAGCACTGGGGCTCAGTGGGATGCCTGCCATGTCACTATTAGATTGGGTGGGAGACGATGAGGATGAGGAAGCGATTTACGCGTATCCTACAGGAGCAGGGACGCTTACTAGCGCCTGCCATTGTCTGGAAATCTAGGATTTAGATTCGTTCTTGGGATTGGAAGAGGGGAGAGGACGACTTGCTTTACACAAGTGCCACAGTGAGGGCGGGCAGCGTCACATTTCTGGAAACAGGGTCACGATGGAGGATTCTCGGGAAAGGGAGGTAATATTACCAGCTTTCTCTTGCGACAAGATCGGCAAGCCTGAGAGATGGTAGATAAGCGCAAGGAGAATGGGGAACCCGGGAGTACGACCGGGACCGACCTGGTTTCTACGAAGAGCTGGTCGGTTTGAGCCGCCACTGCTGCCTGCCTTGGGCATATTAAACAGAGTAAAGTCCAGAGGAGAATGAGAAGGAAGGGGGGTAAGGGGTTGTGTTGCGAAAGGCGGATGCTACGAGTCGATTGAAGGAGGAAGTGGCAGCTAAATACATAGAGACATAGTTTAAAAAATTCCGAACTACTGGACGCTTCCTTTGAGGAAGGCGCTTGTGATTGCTCAAATATAGGCTGTTCAGATTTCAGGGACACGGATACTAACTCAAGCGAACCAACGTGAGTCAGGCCTCCTGGGCGTCGGCATGAAGCCCGAGCTTGACGATCGCTACCGGAACTGGTTACAGCAGGCAGATCGATGGTGCCATGCGAACATAGCCCTTCATTCAATCTGGGGCGAGCGCGGTGATCGTTTCGTGGTGACTTGGTTCAATTAATTCCCAGAACACTCAACACTCTCAAGTATTTTCTTTTCTATTTTCTTTTCTATTTTCTTTTCTATTCTCTTTGCGGCGGAAATTGCCGGTATAACTGTGCAGTTCCAAAATCAGAGTTTTTGCGTTCGAGCTAACACCACTGAATCCACCTACCCATCCTTATGTCTGTGTTCTCTTCTTCACCCATTATTATCGATGGAAAGGGACATTTGCTTGGTCGCTTGGCGTCCATCATTTCCAAGCATATTCTCTCTGGTCAGAAAATCGTCGTCGTGAGGTGCGAGGAAATCAACATATCTGGAAGCTTCTTCCGCAACAAAGTGTCTCATTTGTATTGTTTCTCTGCTCTCTGCTGACCGTCTGTTCCATCAGCTTCGCTACCACAATTTCCTTCACAAACGGCATATCGTCAACCCGAAGAAATCCGGCCCATTCCACCACCGCGCGCCTTCTAAAATCCTCTTCAGGGCCATCCGCGGCATGACTCCCCACAAAAGTGCCCGGGGTGCCGCCGCTCTCAAACGACTCAAACTCTTCGAGGGGGTACCCCCACCGTATGATCGACAGAAGCGGATGGTTGTCCCCGCCGCTCTGCGAGTTTTGAGACTGAAGCCGGGCAGGAAGTATTGCACGGTCAAGGTGAGCGTCGGTGGTGGTCTGCGATCGGATGCTCACGTCTCCCATAGCGTCTTTCGCATGAGGTCGGTTGGGGCTACAAGGACGTCGTGGACCGTCTCGAAGAAAAGAGAAAGATCAAAGCGCAAGCATTCCACGAACGCAAGGTCTGAGTTCTTTCTTCGATATTACCTTTCTCTGAACGAGTTGCCCCAGCTTGCGCTGATCAAATCGCGTCAAAAGGCCACTGTACAGCTGAATGAGTCCTTCGAGCATCTTACTGAGCTAGGCTACGTCTGAACCTGTAAAATCCCTTTGATTACCAAATAAACACGGATAAATCCGAGAAATTTACTGTTCAAACTCTCCTCTCTCCGCTACCCTTTTTTCTCTACACCGTCATGCCCTCTGGCACACCCGCTCCCCGTAGTTCTGGCATGTTTCTCTTCTCTTTTCAATCCATTCTTCGCTAACACAACCCCCAGAGTCCCCACATTCGCGTTCTCCCTCCCCCTCCAGTCCCGACATCTTGACCCTTCGTGCGCTTGTCAGCACCAAGGATGCTGGTGTCATAATCGGTAAAGCGGGCAAAAACGTCGCTGATCTCCGTGAACAGACCGCCGTCAAGGCTGGCGTCAGCAAAGTTATCACCGGCGTTCATGAGCGAGTACTCACCGTCAGTGGACCTGTCGACGGCGTCGCTAAAGTGAGCGGTCGCGTTCAATCACCTTCCCCTCCTTCTTACCCATCTTTTTCTCTTTTCTTCTCTCCAGGCGTACACTCTCATCATCTCCCAACTCCTCCAATCGAATCCAACTTCCCCCATCACCATATCTTCTTCCTCTGCTTCTCACACCTCCATTAAACTTCTTGTTTCTCACAATCTTATGGGCACCATAATCGGTCGTAACGGCCTCAAAATCAAAGCTATACAAGACATCTCTGGGGCAAGGATGGTCGCCTCTAAAGATATGCTACCGCAATCTACAGAACGCATCGTAGAAGTTCAGGGTACTCCTGAAGCCATCGGTCGCGCAATCGAGGAAATCGGAAAATGCCTTCTAGAGGACTGGAAGAGAGGATTGGGCACCGTTCTATTTCACCCGGGTACTGGTGAGGAGAGATCAGGTGGCAGGCGGTCAACTCCCGCGTATTCCGGATACGGCAGCGCCCGTCGCAACGGTGACAACAACACCCACGGGCGATCTTCTCCTTCTCCCCCACCGTACCCCTCCTCCGTCTCACTCCAGCACACAGCCAATCTTCGCACGCAGAATATCTCCATTCCTTCCGACATGGTCGGCTGCATCATCGGACGCAGTGGCACCAAAATCACCGAAATCCGCCGTCTCTCGGGTTCCAAAATCTCTATTGCCAAAGCTCCCCACGACGAGACCGGCGAGAGGATGTTTACAATCGTGGGCACCCCAGAAGCCAACGAGAAGGCCTTGTTCTTGCTGTACAATCAGCTTGAAAGTGAGAAAGAAAGAAGAGTCGGAAAGGAGTTGCAGCAGGAGATACAAGATTGAAGCCACTCTCTCCTCTCCCCATCATCATGGAGTCAATGCTGTCGTTCCCAGTCATTTGTGAAGAGGACTTGAACGGTCCGAGTTCACTGATCAAAATAACCTTTGTCGCAAGCACCATGCCAATCCTATTGCCGACCGTTTATAGTTCATTCATCACCCATCGTCCTAAATCCAGGCAGCGATTTCCTCCTTCCTAATCCGCCGCCGATACTTATCAAAAATTTTGTTCATCTCCCGCGCCCACCTTTGGACCCTCCCCTTCTTTCGTTCCGCATTTCTCCCTCTCTCTCTCTGGTCCACGCTTTCCCCGACCCCGCACCCAAGTCTTGCTATATATTTCCGTAATTGTCCGTCGTACTTCGGCAAATGAGTGAAAAGTACTTATGCACATATACATTACCTTGCAAGCGAGGTCGCGCTCTCATCTATAATGAAGACTATTCCTGGCCAACATCGTACATAACATTCCGAGCAAGTACTACTGTACATGCATGAGATCCAAGGTTTATCCAATAGCCGTCGCTGGGATCCCCGCGGTTGGAAACCCAATTACAACACCTTACGTGAAAAATAAACAGTTACTCCGAGTACAGGATCATAAGTATATATAGTTTAAAAGGTTCGAAAAAAAAGGAAAAAAAGAATGCGCCACTATGGGCTGAACAGCCCAATGGCTTGAAAGGCATTGGTGATGTTGCTGACGGTGACGGTAACACCTGATTGATGGGAATGGAGATATGTGAAAGCGGGATTCCAGACGGAACTGAACGTAGAATTCGTCATAGACGAATCACGGACCACTTCTGGTGACGTCGCAAATTCTGTCCATGCTATCGAGGATCCAGTCCCGACGATGGCCCAATTGCGAAGGGATGCTGATTGGTCGGAACCAAAAAAGAGCGAATTCGAAGGGGTTGTAAATGATGAGACGGATGATGATATATCGGGCGGGGTGATACTCCCGAAAATTGCTAGTTCTATTGTGGGTATGGAAGCAAGAGACTGGTAGAGCGTCGTGGTATTGGCAGGAGGAACAGTTGGAGAGGAAAGGACGTAGTCGACAAGGGTCATGGCGACGTTGACATCAGTAATGGAGGTTAAATAATTTAATACGACGTGGTTGAGATGGTTCATTGTTCCGTACTGCCGAGGGTTCGTCTGTACTTGAGTAATGTTGGGGGTATCTGACGTGTTTGGAAGTGCACTTAGGATTTCCCCACTGTATACAACAATGCGCGGGGAGACCTCTCGTGCTAGCACGGCCGCCTGCTTTGCCACTCCAGTTCGCGAGTCCAAGAAGGGGAGTCGCAATTGCAGGACATCTAGAACGCCGTAGATTGGGCGATTGGGGAAACATGATGAGTTGAATTGGATTGTTGAATTGGGGGAAATGGGTGGCAACCCAAATATCGAGTGCTCGAGGGTATTCATGAGGGTGATTTGCTTGGAGTTCAAATTAGGATAGCACGCCAACGGGGGTGGAAAATCGGCAGTAGATTGGTTCGTCAGCAGACTCGTTACTGGAGGCGACGTCGCATCAAAAGGAACTAGCATCGGTGATGCGTTTATGGCCGACAGGAAGGTGGGCAGGTCTTCAGGTCTCTGACGAAGGACGGTTTTCCAGTGAATGGCCAATGCATTTTGGCGTTGGGTAGAAGAAGCTGGATACAAAAACGTTAGCGTGAGGGCTGTTGGTCAAATGGAAAGAGGTCCGAACCAAGTGCGTAACTGTACATCTGATCTAAAACAGCAGATGCTACAGGTCCCACTTGTGAAAGTTGAGCGACCGTGGGTTGACCGTCAGATGCAAAAGAAACGTTCGGCTGGGACACCGTTTGAGTGGCAAAGTCAAACACAAAGCCTGAAATCGATGTTTGGAACTCGGAGGATGAATCAGAAGTGGGTCCATCTATTGAATTCAACTTCTTCCATTGTGCATTGAGAACAAACGATCGCATTTGATTCATGGCAGTGAGGTTTTGGGACTGAATAAAAGTCCACAAGAGGGCGGACTGGGCCCATTCCGTTCGATTGGGAGATGTCCCAGAATTTAAGGCAGGTGAGACGTCGACCAGAAGAGCTTGGGGAGCACAGTTATTGTTGGCCGGTGCGCCTTGCGATTCCCAGATAGCCATTGACACAGAGGATGGTGAAAAGTTTGCGTTGAAGAGGTTATTAACTGGTGTAACGAGTGAGACAAGACTTTGTGCAAGCCCGCCGCATTGACCGGGTAGGGATGAAGTACAGACACAAGTCGCATCTGACAGAGATTATATATGAGGGACTGTTTAGAAAAGACGGCCAACTTACCCAAATTGCAGGAGAAACCGGTAAAGTTCCCAGTGCAACTAGGTGATGATGCTTTCCGTCTTTTGGTGACACCGACAACCACGCCTATAGCTGTAAAGGCGAAGAGGACAAAGGCAACTGCTAGGACCCTCCATTTTTTATTCTTTTGTTGAGCTGTGGAACCCTTTGGTGGGACTATTGCCCTTGACATGTTTCCTCCGTTGGGCATACGATCACGAGGAGATTGTTGGGTCTCCCATGGTGCGAGCGCTTCGCGATTCCTCACCTTTCTCGGGTGGATATCTCCACACCGTTTATCAAGTGAAAGAGGATCCTGATCTTTCTCTAGAAGGCTGGCCAGTGCATTCGCTCGGCTAATCAACTGTATGCTTTGTTCCTCCCCCATGTATTCCAGCTCATCGTCAAGAGAGCCACGCCGTCGATTTGGGACTGGTGGCAGCGGCTTAGTACGCCGAATAAAAGCATTACTAAACAAAGTCGCTGGCTTGGAGGCTATTGAAGTGGATAGTCGCGAAATCAGAGAACCACGGTTGGTGGTCTGGTCCGAATGGCCCGGGCGAGTTTCCTTACGAAAGAAATGGGTCTGGGTCCCTGCAGTTGATGGGAATGCAGGACTGAACTGCATAGAGGGGACGCCGCCGACGAACCGTTCATCCGTAACGAAATCGTGATCTGAGATTAAAGTTGAGTCAAGTTTAGCGTGTCCTCGTAAAAATGTGTCGCTTTGGTGGGGTGGGGAACCACCCGAATAGGATTGTGTGCTTTTGTACCCAGGGTTATGGCGTGGTACTGTTGACGTTTCTCGCAACCGCAATTTCCCAGCCAAGCTTGTGGTTTTAACAGAGGGCGATTGGTGGCCAATCTCGGAGTGGAGAGTCATGGAATCAGCAGACATATAACTGGGAGCCCGGCAAGACAGTCCGGTCGGATGGCCACCAGGATCGACGGATAGAGGATGAACCCTGGATTTGGTATGTGGGGTAGTAATAGGATGGTCAAGAGTGAGCGAATCCGTGTGTGGGATAGTGAGATGATCCGTCAGCCGGGGCGTATTCGTTGTCGTATGGAGTTGGGAATGGGGTTTGGGGCCCTCTCGAAGAGAGTTGGGTAAGGGGGAAGAAGTGTATTGCCGATTGAATTCTGTGGATGAAAGTAACGCTGTTATGAAAGAGGTTGATAGTAACTGATCTTCGGTAGGATCAACATCAATGCTCGAGGCACCTTCGTGCCAGTCATATGGAGATATTGAGGGGGAGAGCGCTAATAGTTGGGGGGAGATTGTTGTTGACTGAATGAGTCCGTGAGGAAGGCGGGCAGATGTAGGAGTTGTCGGGGGGAGTTCTGAAGCGCCACTGGATGCGGTTTGGCGGGGGGAGTTGACTTCATCTTTGAGGGTTGATGGGGGCTCTTTCGGTCTCAGAGGTGGGGGGGATTGAGGATTGAGGGGTCTGCGGGGTGAAGATGGGGGGGTAAGAGAGCGGAAGGATCGAGTGGATCCGAATTCAGAATTCAAAGGAGTGGGGGGTATTTCCGTTGGTGGTTCTGGAAACTGGGAAAGACGGAGAGATTGAAAGCTGATCATGCTGGCGGCGATGGCGGAGGCATTGGTGTCTTGAGAGACGGCAGAGCGATGCTTTGGAGGCATCGGTGGGGTAGGGGAAGGGGAATAAGGTATGGAGGGTTTAATATCTGTTTTGATTCCAGGTTACATAATGAGGATGATGTATTCTTAGCAGTCAGGAAAACCTATCAAACAGAGGGAAAGAAAGAAAGAAAGAAAGAAAGAAAGAAAAAACCAATCTCTTTACTTAGAATGCTGGACACGAAGAGGAAAACGTGTTAAATGGAATGATATACTGCATTTATGCAACAATGCATTTCGGTCTCTGTGACTTCACCCTCTCTCGCGGCGGAGGGTTCACTGTTGGAGAAGTTAGCCTCTCGGAAGCCTTGGGGCGATTCTCTACTCACAAACGGCTCGAATCGCCTCATCAAACACAGTCTTCAAGCCCTTCTGTGTGAGTGCTGAGCATTCCAGGTATTTCACGGCCCCAATGTCCTTGGACATTGCCACGCCTTGGGAATACTGGATAGGGGCCATGCGACTGCAAAAAAAAAAAAAAAAAAAATCAGCGTGGCCCAAGTCTCGTAGTAGCGAGTTTCCCACCGATCTCGCAGTCTCTCGATGGTCGCTGGGTCTTCGCGCAAATCAAGCTTCGTGCCGACAAGGACTATAGAAGTTGATGGGGCGTGATGCGAAATCTCGGGGTACCACTTTGTGGACAATGGCGGGTCACGTCTGGGAACACAGCTGGATGAAGACAAACACTCGCCTTCGTCCTCACGTTCTCATAACTTGGCGGGCTGACAAGGGAAAAGCAAATCAAAAACACATCGGTTTGGGGGTAAGATAAAGGGCGAAGTCGGTCGTAATCCTCTTGGCCAGCGGTATCCCATAAGCCAAGGGAGATGGTTTTTCCGTCAACCATCACATTTGCCGAATAGTTGTCGAACACTGCGAAATGGATAAATCAACAATATGGGAGAAATGCGGCGGACAACTCGCACCGGTTGGAATATACTCTCCCTGAAATCAACGGTCAATCAGGGATCGGCAAGAACGAGTTGAGACATACGGGAAATGCGTTTGTGGTGTATGAAATCAAGAGACATGTCTGTTGGAGAGACCGTAAACGAGGAGTCATTGTGAGTGGCGGGGGGGGGGACGTGCCTTCCCTACAGCACCATCACCGACGACGACACCTGAGGAGTGTGTGAGGCGGTGGTGAAAGAGGCAATGGTAAGCAACGGACATTTGATTGCTTGCATGACGATTGCTCGAATATGGCTCTAAGAATGTTCGGAGAGAGATGGCGGGGATATGATGTGTCCAGAGAGGAGTGAGATTGCCGTAACGGTGGAAAGCGACGTTGACGGATCAAATTCAAACCTCGGGCGGGTTTGAGAGGAGACGAGTGCAGACAAGGAAAGTATCGCAAAACCTACCCAGAATGATGCGAAATATCATTCTCACGCTTAGCCGACTCTCTGATCATCATTTCTCCTTTTATGGCCACTACCTCCTCATCCTCCTCATTAAATAAATTTAAATGCGATGTCTATTCGTTAATCTCTTCTCTGCTTTTCGCTTGCTTCCCCCCAGATTTCCGCCCTCGCCCCCCCCCCTGCGTGCTCCCCTTCCGTCTCTTTCCTTGTCCACCCCCAGTCACCAGACGGCTCTCCTCCTCCATCCCGTCCGTTACGACGCTGCTTGGTCCAGTAACAGCCGCGTGCATGAAAAAGTCGTCACCTTCGTCGTTCCATAAGTCTCGAACAGGTTCTCTCTCATCCCCTTCCCCGTTCGCAGGCCCTTGAGCTACTCTCGCAACAGGAAGCCCACTTGTCGACGTGGCCAAACCAACCAGTTGCTCATCATTCAACAGCAATTGAACGATCTCGCTGGGTTTCGCCACATCCGTGAAATTCTTGTTTCCTACCACAATATCTTGAACCTGTGTATACAGTCAATATACCTTTCGTCCGATAGCGGCAGGCAAACATCCTTACGTCTTTCTTGACTCGTGCTAATTGCACGATACGCTCATCTATCGTGCCTTTCGTGATCAGTCGATACACCGTGACCTGTCGGGTTTGACCAAGACGGTGGGCCCGGTCCATCGCTTGAGCGTCATTTGACGGGTTCCAGTCATGATCATAGAATACGACGGTATCCGCAGCAGTTAAATTGATACCAAGGCCGCCAGCTCGTGTGCTTAGCAAGAAAACAAATATATCGGGTCTGCCACTAACATGTCAGACAACGGTAATCCACCCGAATCATGAAAAAAAAAATTCTTGCCTTGTTTGCCAATCTATCACCATATCCCGCCTGTCCTCCAACTTCGACGATCCATCTAACCGCAGATACTTGTATTGGCGGTATATCAAATATTCCTCCATCAAGTCCATCATACGCGTCATCTGGAAATACACCAATATCCGATGGTCCCCAGCTTTGAGTTCTTGGAGTAACGTGTCCAGTCGTGCAAGCTTCGCAGAGTCATATATAAGTCTCTTCGCATCTGGGACCTGCATCGCCGAGGTAGGCAACTGATTCAGCGCAGAGTTTGCGATGAGTCCCATGCACGGGACGCCGCAAAGGCGTGTTTGGTACATTTCGCAAGTTTCCTCTAACTCCCGTAGGTGAGGAGGTAACCCATACAATGCGAGTGTTTCCAGTGGACTCTCCACGACTTGCGCTTGTCTCTCAAGAAATGTTCGATCGGAGCAATACATCGCTATGGGAGGGGCGAGGGCGGATGGTACAAACCATTTCAAGAACGGTCGCGACAAGCATGACTGGGTCCAGGCAGTGTCAGCTATCGAGTCAACCTTCGGTCGTCCTTCGCCAAGGTGAGATGAAGGTAGACACGATGGGATGGGGAGGCGCAAGCTGCTTCTAGCACTGTGAGCTATGAATGTTGGTTCCCTACATACAAACTGAGCGGGATAGAATAACTCTTGGCATTGTTTTGAAAACCCACAAATAATAAGGAGCATCCTCCCTTGTATCCACCTCTTCTCGGATAGCCATCAGTCGTCTGAGGATCAAGGGTGCGGTGTGAAGACGGTGTACGTCGCTTGGGGACATATCCAGAAAGCGGAGGAACGAGAACGTAGAAGAGCCTATGAAAAATCAGCAACAGAAGGATGATGTAAGGACCGCGATGGCTCACCTCCGGCATCCAGCGAATGATGAATCCAATTGGTAGACCAAATCTCGGAGGGTTTCGACAAACTACAGATCCCCCGCGAATTCTCCGATGGTACGTCCAAAAACCCTCCATCTCGGTAGAACAACACGGGGACTGATAACTCGATCGGGTTCCTTGTCGAATAAGGCAGAGAAATGAAATCCCCTTCTCGCATTAATGGCCCTGATTGACCGAAGCGAGCGAAGGCGAAGGACGCGACAACGTCGGCACGCTCGAACAGCTCTGGGTGATTGCATACCTACATGCTCTTGGTTAGCAAGATCTGGCATTGAACTGGCAGGGAAAACGGACTTTGCGGAACTGCATAACAAGGTTCATTAGTGATCGAGCTGAATCAGCATCACCAATATTGGCGGCTTTTTCTAAGAGATCGGAAACTGAAACATTAGCAAGTAGAGCCCTGTAAAGTTTGCGTTGCCTGGTGCTTAAATCAACGTAGATGTCCTTTTCGATCTTTGAAGGAGCTAACTTAGTCAAGAAGTAAGCAAAGCTACCAAAGTCCAACCCACCTTGTCACTGAGTTCATTTTGGACATGGCGTTTCACCCTTCGTAACATAAATGGCTTGAGAATCATGTGCAGGCGCCGGAGCTGGTGCTCGTTCAGCTTGCCACCCTTGTTTTCTGCGGCGTTCTCGATGTCTTTCGAAAACCATTCATTAAACTCGTCGTGTGAATCAAACAAACTTGGCATGATGAAGTGGAGCAATGCCCATAACTCTGAGCCATCATCAGTGTGAATCGGTCAAAGATGAAGTTTCGCGGTACCTTGCATAGAGTTCTGAATGGGGGTTCCCGTGAGGAGGAGACGGTTTCTACAATGAAAACCTAGAAGGGTCTTCCATCTAACACTCGACGAATTTTTGATATTCTGCGCTTCGTCGAGTATCATGTACTGCCACTTAACACGTTGAAAGTACTGCTGGTCTTGAATGACCTAAAACTGTCTGTGAGCTCTCCCAATGTTGCGCATCACCACAACGAGCGACACGCACCAGCTGATAGCTTGTAATTAAAACGTGAAACGGAGCATCTTGATTGTAACTAATCTCTTTTTTGCTCCAAAATTTGCGAAGGGTCGTCCGATCCCTGACATTGCCCCAATAAGGGAGCGCTTTCAGCGTCGGCAGAAAGCGTGTAAGCTCTTGTTGCCAGTTATGCAAGGTTGACGCCGGTGCAACAACGAGAAATGGGCCCCAGATATCGTGAGTTTCGGCAAGGTAGGCCAAAAGTGATATGGATTGTACCGTCTAGCCAATAAACATAAGTGAACAAATACCGCAAATAGAGGTAATAGTAACCTTTCCGAGACCCATTTCATCTGCAAGAATGCCATTGATTCCTTGTTCGTATAATGTAGCCAACCAATTGAGACCTTTCAATTGATACTCTTTGAGTTGCGCCATGAGCATACGAGGCTGTTTGATCGTCAGTTGGCCGCTTAGGGAGGTAGGGTTTTGAAAATTGAGTTCGTCTGAATCGACTTTATAGCAATCGTAGCTTGAGGGAATGGTCGGTACGGTACAGGATGCTCAAGTACTCACGATCAACAAGAGGTACTGTTTCAGCTTTAGGCGAACTTGGGTTCTCCATATCAGCGTTGGTATGGCTCTGAGCCGATTGCAAAGCTTCATTTGTTTTGCGTCGAAGGGCAGCTTGAGTGTCAAAATGTTGAGCTCTTTGCCTTGCGAGGGCAACGGCCTCTTGCGCATTATACCGTGCATGACGTTGTAGGTTGGTTGGATCATCTTTACATCTGAAACATGAGTGTCAGATTCGAGAAATGAAAAATCTAAGCTTGCCGTCGTCGAAGTCAATATCCACAAGAGAACTTGGATCGACTTCGCCAATCTCTATGTCTGCGGGAGGAGCAGGGCCGTCAGAATCGCCCTCGATTTCGGCGGCTATGTGGAATCAGCCAATTGCCGCTTAGTAGACTAGGGATCAACGTACTCTTGAGCTTGCTTCCCACGAAATGGCTGTAGAGCTCGGTCTGAGTGATGAGAAATTCGAGCTTCCGGGCTTGTCTAGCCGACTCTCGCTTCTCTTCCTCGACTTTTGCACGATCAGTCGCCTCCTTTTGCTCACGTTTCCGTACATCCCTCTCCTCTCGCTCGTTCTTTTTCCAGAATACTAGCATCTCGCGCATCAATCGTTTCCCTTTGGCTTGTATGTCCTTATTCGCTTTCGTCGTCTTAGTGAACGGCTTCCGAGCTTGGATAGAGGCAAGTCTCGCCAAGCGTTCGGATTGCGCCTGTCTTGCTTGATAACCCATGGCATGGTATTTATACACCTGAGGAAATATATGAACCACGGAAGATGAACCAATAAAAGTCGTACTTTGGCAACATCTCTCCTAGCGATGTTAGTCCAGACTTTGCGTTGCGCCTCTTCTAATACTTTGATACGCTTTAACATGGCAGCCTCGTCGATTTTTTTGGCTTTCTTCAGAGGCGGTATGATTTCGTCAAGTTCATACACAATAGAAGAATGGGCGGCCGGAGAGGCTGGTCTGGAAAACGGGGTGATATCACCGGAAGCGAGGTGAGTCGAGCCATGAAGATCAAACTGATCGGATAATGAGCGATCGAATTTCTTTTTGGGGCCTGGTTTTCTGCGAGGAGCCCTGGTTGTCCCAGAGAAGGAGTCGTGTTCAAGTTCACGTTGCTTATCCTTCCATTTGGCCTTTTCCAGATCAAGGAGATCAGATCCGACGATGGAGAGATTATCAGCGGCAATAGAGATGTCAAGGTCATCGGTGAGGCCAGACGGATCTATCCTCCTCCGCTTGTTCCTCTTCAGGGAAGGCACCTCGAGATCACTGCTGGCATCGGAGAGCGTACCATGTGCTGGACGCTTCTTGATCGATTTACCCCTGGCACTTGCGCGCTGGCCTGAGGCTGATGGATGCCGAAAGCGGGCGACGTCGATGGCAGACTCCTCCGACTCTCTAGCGATGAGTTCGGAACCCATTCCAAATGCCAAACCTACAGAATCCGTGGAGTCAAAGTCTCCGACATCGATCCTGTAGTCGTAACGACCCGAATCCTCTGAGAGTTGATGAGCGGGGTTGATTGGTTTTGGAAGCAAGGTGGGCGGTGGTATGGCAATCCTGGCGATTCTGGCAGCATACTGGCGGGCCATGGCTTCTGCTGTCAAAGAGGTGCGCTCCTGTTCAAGCCGCATGTCAGGAACGTGACAGAGTCTAGAATTATCACAAGTCGCACGAGAATGCTTTCTTCAAACCACTTTTCTACTTGCTTTTGACGCTTTTGAGTCTCAAGTACATAGTCACTGAGTTCCCCTATCCAAAGTTCGCCACAGTCCTCCAAATCGGACGATGTGAGCCATAATCCGTCCGCCAGAGATTCCTCCTGCTTGAGTTCGGGCTGAGAAACATCGGGCATGGGTGATTGGGGATGATACGGTTTGTTGCGCGACAGATATTTGCGAAGAGTGTACTAGGGAGTAGTCGGTCGATCATAAAGCGAAGGGTGCGATCACGAAATAAACTTACCCGGCGCTGGCTAGGTGGTTGATAATCCGCGTCGTCGTCGGGCCCCTTTCTGCGTTTCCTATAGAAGCTGTCCATCTCACTCTCCTTGTGGTACGATCCCGCGGAGGATTCCAGAAGCTCCTGTCCGGACGGAAACCCATTGGGATCAAAAGGAAATGGATCGGCGTGGGGCCATTCTCGTCTGTGTGGGTCCTTTCCCCAGGCGGATTGAACGGGGGGAGGGTGGTAGGCATAAGCGCAGGGTGGGTGCTGTTCCACGCGATGATCAGGATAGCTGGCTTGGGGGCGTGGAAGTGAAGGGGGAGCGGGGGTTGAAGGGGAAGGCGGTTCTGTCAGGACATGGTCAATTGCCAAGGCGGGTGCGGAACCCACGTAAGTTTGGGCCGCGGGTGCACGAGGCGAAGACTCATTGTTGAGAATACGGCTGAGAGACATCTGAGGAGGAGTGAGGAAGGATGCTGCGGTTATGGTGGATATATTTGAATTTATGAATGACTAGGAGAGGATATGTGGAATGAGAAGAGGGAAATGAAAGAAGGAGTGGACGCCGAGTTGCAGTCCGCTGGCAGTTCGATGGCACGACTTGGGTTTCTTTTATATCTGTACCCAGATTAGGTATCCAACCGTTCTTCATTTTTTTTTTTTTTTTTTTTTTTTTTTTTTTTTTTGGCTTTCGTCGTAACGCTATGTGTTGAATCTGTCACACCATGTGACTGGTATGACACATCCACATTCAGCATTGTTGCAATAGATCACTACTACACTGTCGCCCTCGCAGTGGGGTTGACTTCCTTGGTGCAGAGTATCGCACTCAGATCGCAGGGACAAACGACAATACCTCTTCGTAGAGCAGCTCTGGAGTGCGAGGTTACTGGCAGGTAACGGGGAATATCGTCCGGACACACCTTTCAGTTGATCCTTCGTCAGATCGTCCTTGTGCACTGCAAGACCGAGATCGTTCAGCGTCCGCGCGAGTCACGGCACGACCACTCACAATCAAACTCGAAGTACCCGGGACTCAATGGGGCGACCACCGGTTCGTCATCCGGGTCGTGCTGGACATCGCGCTCATTCGAAACATGCACCGATCGCTGGGACAACCAGCACACTCACATATGCCGTCAAGTACGGATGTTCCAACGCTTCGTCGACCGTCATGCGCTTTTTGGGGTCAAAAGTCTTGGCAATCTCAGCCGGTGTGAGTGACGACAGCGACGCAGAAAAACTCACCAGGGTCCTGGACAGGAAGTCGATCGCCTCCTTCGATGCGTGGGGGAAAAGAGTGGCAAACGGTCGACGCTTCCGGATGGGGAGCGCGCGTATGTAATCACGCGACCGGCGAGAAGTAATGGCGTAGAACTCGTCAAGACTCGGAGTGCCGATCACATCCAGGATCAAATCCAGTTGGTGGCTGTAGTCTCGGCCAGGGAACAACGGCCGCCCCGTGATAAGTTCGGCAAGGATGCACCCAACAGCCCAGAGGTCGATGGCCTGTGGTGATAATAATAAGAGATCGCACACTTGGAAGACATCGATGATGGATATACTTTGGTGTACATTTTAAAAGACAGCATGATCTCCGGGGCGCGGTACCACCTAGTCGCCACATATTCGGTCATCAAACCCACCTCTTTACCGCCTGGCACGCTGGTCTTCACGCTTCGGGCTAAACCAAAATCGCACACTTTGAGATCACAGTTGGCGTTGAGAAGCAAATTAGCGGGCTTTAGGTCACGGTGAACGATATCGGCACTGTGAATAGATTTCAGAGCTCGGAGAGTTTGGTATACAAAGTACTTGACACAGGCGATGAGCAAACTAGTACCACAGACAGGAATCAAACATACTTGGCAGTGATCATCGGTAAGATGCTGTGTACGGATGACACGGTGCAGATCCGTTTGCATCAGTTCTTGGATGACTGATGACATAAGATGACGGTGAGTGAGTGCGGGGAGACGAGAAGTACATACAGTAAATTTCTTTGAACGAGTCGATACTTGTTGGTTTAATGATGTCCAAGATTGAAATAATCTGCCAAAAGAAAAAAAAAAAATTATGTCGAGGTGCGAGAGCAGGTGTCGGTTCCTTACGTTTTCGTTAAGACACGTCTCGGAAAAAAACTTGAGAAGCTTCAATTCTCTCAGCGTACGAATGCAGAACAGCGTGTGATCGAAAGGTAAAACTTTCTTGATGGCGACTTGACGGCCTGTGGGCTTGTGGAGGGCAGCGGCCACGGTACCGTAGGCACCTTCGCCGATGGCATGCAGAAGCTGATAGTCATCACCTGGCAAAGATGAGGGGTGGAAATTTCGGAAAATACATGCTTCATCGCACCAATCTCGAACTTCGGGAGCGGCTTGGGGGCTTTGCGAGAAGACATTATTTAAATCTGAGGTAGGGCAGTAAGACACCAAGCCAGCCGGTGGAAGAATATGTAGTTAACTGGGTCCAGACGGGTAAATTCCGGGATTGGACGGCTAAAAAACGTCTGGGCTACGTTTCAGTTTGCGATGATGGCTGTATGGCGATGATGGGTGATGCTGAGGTAACTGATGTTATCAGCAGCGATGTAGATCATGTAACATGTATTGCATTGGCAACACGATACGGACTACATCCGAGTACTCGAGGCTGTTAGATGTTCTGAACCAACATATAAAATACGACTAATAGGCATTATTACACCTTATACGGAGCATAAACAAACCGAAAGTCAGATACAGCCTCCCCCACACAGCTCATCGTCCTTGCTTACTCCCCGATCTCGGACGAATTTCCTTCTTGACGCTAGTGGAATCTAGAAAGCCACTCTCATCCGCGCCAGCCCACTGCCGTCCACCCGGATTGGTGCTTGGACGCCCAATGCGGCTTCGCGAGAGTGAGCTAACACCCGAACTAGAACCAGGTATCTTTGAAGGAGGTTTCATGGATGTATCTCCATGGGGTCCAGGCACGGTAGGAACGGCATTTATCCTTTCGCGTTCACCCCTGGCATTTCGAGATGTAGCAGTAGCCGAAGCGAGTGGTTGAGACGTCGTCGCTAGCTGGTCGTGAATAGGGGTATCGGGATCAGGCTGCCGAGACATACTCGTACTCGATCCTAACGAGGATCGCTTGGGATTCACATAATTGCCAGCACCAGGTCCGGAAGAATGTCTCGCGGATGTCCCCCATCCTGTGGTCGATGTGTACGAACCGGTTGAAGGAATGGGCAGACAGGTCGGGGTGGCCGGGCGGGCAGAAGGGGTGGTTGTAGAGCTAGATAAAGGAGCCACGTTTACGTTTCCGATCGGAAGATTAGATTGCTTGCGGCGCACCCCAACGTTTGCGCTCTGCGAAAAGGAGGAATTCCTGCTGAGGTTGACAGTAGGAAGGGAGGTGGTAGTGGTGGAAGAAGCCAATGGACGATATCCGGCAGGCGCAGTAGGGCTAATTGTTCTACGCCTCTCCTTCTGGCCGTCTCTGACCGGAGGAGAGTCTTCCATAATGAGAACCCATCCAGATTCATCACTGGAAGAGTGCTTCTTTTTGTCCGCTCCGATGTCAAAGCTGTGTCTCTGCAGCAATGTCTTGTTGTCCCGGTCACCTGTAATGCTTCCTTTGGTCGATGCCTTGCTCGAAGCAGATGATAAAACACTAGGTGCGCGAACTATGCTCGACGTGGCTCCATTGTTCGCGTTTGTCCGGTTTGTAAAGCTTCCCATACGAAGCCGAGGGACCCGGGTATGAATTTTTTGTTCCAAGTTCCGAACCCGTGCTCTCATCTCGGAGACCATCTGCACCCCTTTGTTCTTTGATACTGCAACAGGGATCGCGGTAGAACTTGAGCTAGTAGATAGACGGCCACGGGACGCGAGATGGGAATCAACGGCCGTTCGTAGAGACGGAACACGGAACTGCAAAGACAACACAAGAAAATCTGTGAGGGAATGTGTGTATGCTATGGAGAGTAGAAGCAATTACTTTACTAGGCTGCGAGTCGCCCTGTTGACGAGGGTTTCCAACAGAATATCGAGAGGGGATGTTTATCACGGAGAGTAAGTCCTCCGAACTAGGGGATAGATCGGATAGTTGAAGGTCTGGTGGAGGTGGCGTGCTTAAAAGATCTTCGTCAAATGGTGTTGGAGGTGTAAAGCGTGATGGAAGAGGAGGGGGAGGCATCCCATTAGCTATTCTCGCCTTAGGTTGTGTTGCGATCCGGTCCTTGAGTATGGAGATCTCCACATTGGCATCTAGCAAATTATTGGTACATCGAGAGATGGAGGACCACCTCACTTACCTCTCAGTTCATCCTTGAGCCTTTGAGTTTCTTCCTCAAGATTGGCTTTGTCCAGAAGTTCGTGTTCAAGCAAGATCTTTTCTTCCAGAGCACGCGAATATTTGGCTTCAAGATCTGCCAAGCTTGATGACACCGCTCGTTCATTTCTCTCCAGATCGTCATTGCCCATTTCGAGTTCCCGTAGTTCGATTTTCGTCCGCTGATGCTCTTGCCGTAGCTTGTCCAATTCTCGTTGAAGGAAAGTGGTGGTTGTGTTATGAGTTGTCTGAAGAGACACGAATTTAGACTGCGAGAAACCTATCAGAATGTACGGTTGAGTATTCACAACGGCGGTCAGAAACACACCTTCCAGTCCTCTCTGTCGCTTTCTGCTTTCGAGACCTTAGCCTTAAGATCCTGCTGCGCCTTCTCCGTCCGCTCTAGTTCTCTTATCAACTCCTCCTCCAATTCCTTGCTCGAGGAGTGAAATTCGTCAAGCTCAGCGCGTGTTTCAGCCAGCATTTCAGCAACTCCGATATACTTAAGCCTCCAATCCGTGTCCGACGAGGAATAACTGACAGAGTTGAGCGGTGAGTAAGAGATTGCTGTGGCAGTTAGGAATTGAGGTACTCTATCTGATTGTCGTCCAAAGACCCCATGACTTTAGCTCTCTGAAGAGCATCCGTGGCTGAGAGCACGGCGGTCATCGGAGACCAGCAACGACCAGATGAAGAAGAAATACAGTAACGAGTGAATAAAAGCTCAGATCAGGTACAGTACAATGCGAGAACTGCTGCGAGTCCCAGGATCATCACGTGACAGGATTTCTCTCATAGCCCGGAATGAACATACTGCCTATGAAAAATGTCACCACTTGCAAACTCCTGGCGAGATCACTCCTCGCTCCTGCTCGTAAACCACCCCCTCCATTTGGGTCGCATTTTGCGGTCAACAGAGGCCTGACCTGCCCTCGTTATGGGTTCCTAGTCATTCGCAGAGGATTCGCTGAAGTCTCAAACAAGTATTCGCGTACAAAACCGCACATGAATATCGGGACTATCGGTTTGTGTCCACGTTATTCAAAAAACCACTCTAATTCGTGCTTTTAGGCCACGTCGATCACGGAAAAACCACGTTAACCGCTGCCATAACCAAGGTGCTTGCCTCACAGGGTGGAGCTAAATTTACCGACTATTCTCAAATCGACAAGGCCCCTGAGGAAAAAGCTCGTGGAATTACCATAAACTCTTCTCATGTAGAGTACGAAACCAGTTCCCGTCACTATGGCCATATTGACTGTCCAGGCCACGCTGACTGTGAGCTGTCCTATCCGGCTACCGATTTCTTCATTCACCTTTCATGTAGACATCAAAAATATGATCACAGGAGCCGCCCAAATGGATGGTGCTATTATTGTCGTTTCCGCCACGGACGGTCAGATGCCCCAGACGCGCGAACATCTGTTGTTGGCTCGTCAGGTCGGCGTGAAAAGACTCGTTGTATTCATTAACAAAGTTGATATGATCACTGACCCGGAAATACTCGAACTTGTGGATATGGAAATGCGTGATCTCTTGTCGACTTATAACTTCGATGGGGAGCACACACCAATCGTAACAGGCTCCGCTCTGGCTGCATTAGAGGGACGAGATGATGAGATAGGCGCTAAAAAAATCGAGGCTTTGGTCAAAGCTTGTGACGAGTGGCTGGAACTTCCCCCACGTACGTTTTATCACTTGTAACGACGACGGCGTCTGAAATTGGAATAGGCGATCTTGAGAAACCGTTCCTCATGCCTGTTGAAGGTGACTGGCAATGATTGCATTGAAATTAGTCCTTATGCCGAGTTTCAGATGTTTTTTCTATTTCGGGGCGTGGAACTGTGGCCACTGGGCGAGTATGTCTGATTTTTTTCCCCCTCACTTACTTGTTTGTCTCAAGTCGAGACCTTACCAGGTTGAACGTGGGATAGCGAACAAGGGTGACGAAGTTGAAATCGTTGGACTAGGAAACACTTTCAAGACAACCCTCACTGGAATTGGCAAGTGCAATAGACTCCTCGCTAAATCTAGATACCTAACAATGCTTACAGAGATGTTCCATAAGGAGCTTGATAGAGTACGTTCCAGGGGAGAAGTCAGCGCGCATGCTCTGAATTAATACTACACTCCTACGATTAGGGCGAAGCCGGTGACAACATGGGCTGCTTGCTTCGTGGAGTCAAGCGCGAGCAAGTCCGACGTGGACAAGTCATTGTTGTTCCTGGTTCCATAACGGCCGTCAAAAAATTCCAGGCTCAAGTATACGTAAGATATGTGTTTGATATGGTGAATTCGCTTAAAATATTCTTAAATGTCAGGTTTTGACTAAGGAGGAAGGTGAGTGCCAGTTTTCGGTCGCCACGGCCAACACGACCAAGCCCTTTGATAGGCGGCCGCTACACTCCATTCATGAGCAACTACCGACCCCAGCTCTTCCTGCGAACGGCAGATGTTACTGTCGCTCTCACGTTCCCTGAGGGCACACCAGATGCGGCCGAAAAGATGGTTGGTTCTGCTCAGCTTCTGAATATACTTGGGACTGAGGATGAATCAGGTCATGCCCGGTGACAATGTCGAGCTGATTTGTGATGTTGTCCATGACGTAGCAGCCGAACTCGGATCGCGGTAGGTTTTTGCTTGCAGTGAGGCCATGCAGTCTAATTTTCCCATAGATTCACACTTCGCGAAGGTGGGAAGACAGGTGAGTGTCACAATATTTATTGGGAAGCGGATGCTTAGGTCGACCTTCACAGTTGGGACTGGTGTTGTGACCAAGATCCTCAGTCATGCCTGAGAGGCGGAGGAAAAAGCAAAACTGCATTTGGATCTTCTGCTGTACCTACCCGGCTAGAATGACCCTAAATCTAGTTGCATTGCTTTTCAAACATCATGCTCACGATTGTAAAGTATGGCATCAAAGGCATTCACGTCTAGGAAGTACATTTTCTATGATTGTGGTCAAAGCACGTAAATGGCGGAAAGACAAATCAAGTCTAGCCTAATGCAAGATACCACAACACTCGAGTTGATGGTAAAGACAAATGAGAACGTAACGATAGCGAGAAGAAAAAGCATGTCAGGAGGAACATTGATGTACAAAGAAAACAGAAACCAAATTAAATCAACTAGAAGGTTTGTAACAGAGGTCGGCGGATTGACTGTTGGGCAAGTAGGAATACGCACCAAGTTCGCTCAATTATGATCACTCAACTTTCTCCTTTTTCGTGTCGGTGAAGGTGAATCAATGTCTCGCTTCGGAGGTCGGTTTGTTTGGATATTTAAAGAGGGGGATGCCTGGACGTCATCCACCACTCCATTGCCATCATGATCTGACAGAGGTAGCCACAAATACTCGTAGAGGCTTTCTTCGGATAAATTATTAACATCACCTGCAGAAATCGGGATTTTGCATTCGACTGAGCATAATAAAACCGAAAAAATTGGACTTACAAGACAATTCGGTGGGTAAAGTACTACTCCTCAGGACGGGACTCTCCACTTCCGCAACGGGCACGGCTGAGTCGCAACTTTCCTGGCTGATGTCATTTTCGGCCGTGCTCAAGTCCACCCAGGAATTATATACATCGGCGAAGGGATCGTGAGAAATTCTGCGAGGATCTATTACCGCACAGTCATCTGTAGACCAACCTAGTGGGGACGGCGGGCGACTCTTATCATTGTGGGCGGTCGGCCTATCTGACCCGAATTGGTCTTTATCGTAAACAGACGGGATTGAGAGGAGAGTCGCTTGGATAGGACTTATGCTGGTTGGCGAATTGCACTTGGTGAGTGGAGTAATTGTGTTTTGCGCAAGCATAGCCAAACAAAGGTCCTGTTGTTTCGAATACAAGGGGTGACTCGGGCTTGGAAATCGCCATGGCTGATCGGAAGGGAGGCGAAGTGGGGAATGATGGAACGAAGGCGAGAGAAGGGGATCGTACGGTAAGTGTGATGTGATGTCACGCGTCAAAATGGGTGAGTCCGTGGAAGTGAGTGCTTTCGATGGACTCCATGGATGGTCCGTGTTGGGGGGTAACCATGATTGAATGGTGGGATAAGGTTGGGACAAACCGTGATCGACAGGTCCCGGAAATGGCGTAAGATCTGAACAGCGATCAGTCTGGTTTGTCCTTTCGGTGGGATCGCACGTCTGGTGTGTCTGGGAGGGGGGCAGAATGGAGAATTCTGGGGCGGGAACAACTCGTTTTGAATCAGGTTGAGTTGTTTTCGCATTGTTGACCTTTAGGGAAGGTTCATCGCAGCGCTTGGCTCCAACAACTAGCCGGTTTTCCTCTGTACACGAAATAGCGGTTATGGTGAATCAACACGGAAAGTGCTGGGAACTCACTGCCTGATCCACGGCCTCGAGGGCGTTCGAGGCCGTCACGCCTGTTCGACATCGCAATCTTGTGTTTCTCGAATACATGGCGCCTCCACATACTTTTGGCATTCACGCCAGCATATGTCCTTCGACAAAAAGTGCACCTCAGCCTAGGTTCTTCACCTTCAGGCCAACCACTGGCACCTCGAGATTTGAGGTCCTTTTTCCTAGAGGGACACCAACCTCTTGGGGGCTCCAGGTGAGGGGGGTATGGGATCGCATGGGGATTTGTGGAAGTTGCAGAAATGAAATCATTTGGGTCGAGGAACCAATGGGGATTCGCGGTCATCACTGAGTAGGAGAGTCCTTCTGGAATTAAATGTGCCTCTGGGAAAGAGGTGAATGGCGGGTGGATGAAGATGACGGCAGGATCTGTAGGAGACGGGTCCATTATTGGAGTGGGGATCGCATCAAAGGAACGATGATGAGAGGAGGGTAGATGTTTGGGTTGACGAGCTGTTGAGTCTTTAGGAATGTACGGTCGCGGCTTGAAAGAGGAGGCAGCGGGGGTGAAGAATGACAAGTCTGGAGATGTGAGGCGCCGCTTGAGGGGTCGTGTGGCAACTATAGAGGGCGAGCCGGAGAACGAGGAAGAGGACGCCAGTGGCAGTCGTGTTTCTGACATGGTGATGATGTGAGGAGCAGGTCGAGGGACGCGATAAACAGCAACAATTTGAATCGGAGTTTACACGTGTGACAACACGGTATCACGTGACATAACATTAGTATCACATTCGTGACATGTGTGACATTTTTGGGGTCAATTATGTTTTCTCAGTTTCGTCAGGCTGTAGATAACTTGGCTCCTCGACCTCAACAAGATGATGAATCTCAACAGTCACGTCCCCGATCTCACTCTCAAGATTCATATGCCCCCTCACCATTGTCGTCCAGTCAACTCGCTGACAATGCCCTTGCCAATCTCCGTAAATCATTAATCACCCAACGTCCTGGCAGTCCCCGTCCTGGAAGTCCTCACTCACGCAGTTCTAGGCCTTCTCCGTTACCCCGTTCCAGTGTTTCACCCGATCGCGATATTCGCTCACAGAGACCGAATCTTGAGGAGAAGTTTCGCGCCATACTTACGAATGCAGAATCTTCGGGTAACTCAACGCCTGTCAGCGATTCGCCCGTGGATTCGTCACACCATCACTCATCGTCTCCTCGCTCCATGTCCCTCCCTCGATCATCTGTCCCCTCACTCGGGCTCGAGAAACCCGACCCTCCATCTACGCCACCCCCTACTGTAACATCCCCTCAGGCGCAGGTGTCGCCTGTTCAAATCGATGATCTAACAGACCCATTACAAACAGCAGAAGTATCTATCCAAGTGACAGGGAATGAGGAAGCTCTGAATCCGGAGAGTGCTAGTCCTGATGTGAATGCTCTTCAAGACCGACTAAAACTAGTCGAACAGCGATTCTCTGGTCAGTCTCGATGTTCCTAGGCTGCAAGATGGCTGACACGCATCTTCGAGACGTTTCCTTGTCATTCAAGAGACTTCAAGCAGAAATAGCTGCTGCTGATGTCATCATCCGTGAACACACTCCCGCTGAAAGCATCAAGGATGTGGACCGTCTCCGGGACTTCCTTCACAATCTTACCCTCAAAACTGAGGTGCGAGATCAGATACATGATTTTCAACGGCGACAAACATCATCCCTAGACATCCCAAGATGAGATCAAGCGTCTGAATGGAAAATTAATAAGTACGAACATAGCACGTTTGTTCTCCGACATCTTGACATCTTTTCGCTCCAGGGCAAGAGGAACGAATCGAGGAGCTCCGCGATACTCATCGATTGGAATCAAAGTCTCAATCGGACCAGATAGACGCCCTTCGTAGACAACTCTCCGAGTCAGAATCTATCCTAACAGCGACACAGAATTCGATATCAGAAGGCCAGGATGATATTGCCAAACGACTGGCAGATATTGATCACTTGCAAACGGAACTTGCACGTTCTCAAACCCTCGCCAAGGAGGAAGAAGAGAAGCGTGTAAAAGCCATCAGCTTGTTGAAAACAGTGAGGCAAAAGTTAGTGAAAGCGGAGAAGGAAAAGGAAACCGCGCTGAACGAGTTAACCGCGCTGAAGGAGAAGGTGACGGGTGCCGAAGAAAAAGAGAGAGCTGAACTATTCAAGCTTCAACAAGAGATTGACATTGTCAATGAGGAGCGAGAGAAAGCTGTTGTGGGCTTGAGAATTCAGTTTGACAGGGAGCTCGCCAACGTCAAGGATCAATCAGACAGGGAGATTTCAGCTTTGAGAAAGCAGTTCGAGCTGGAGGCTATCACTTCCAAGGTTCGTTGCGGCAATATGCACAGAACGCGCTTTTTTTTGATATTCACGTTATATAGGATGCTCATTCCAAAGAGCTGGCCTTCAAGAACTTGCAGATTTCCGCTCTTGAGAGCTCTGCAAGCTCCCTAACGAACGACAAAAACACCCTTTTCAATGAACTTCAGTTGCGACAAGCTGAACTTGAATCGTCTAGGTCTCATGTGGACTCGTTGCAATGTCAGAATGTGGAAATGCAATATCGATTACGTGAATCAGAGGATCGGATCAAGTTGATAAACGAAGAGCTCATCGCAGCTCGACGGGACCATGCCAATAAGGCTCACGATGGCATGACTTCGGCCGAGGACATTGCCAGTCTGTTGTTCGCTTGCGAGGCCAAGTATGAACCCAAGATTGCTGATCTCCGGCGGAATCTCGCTGCAATGGAGAAGGAAAGAAATGATAGCGAGGTTGAGTGGAGTCGGAAACTTCGCGAAAAGACAAGGGAAATAGAGAACCTGAAGAGGGCTCTAGAGTTGTCTTCGGAATCTGGAAAAAAGAAAGAGGAGATTGATGCCGACTTGAAAGAAGAGATTCAGCGACTAAAAGAGGAACTTGAACAGTGTCATGCCCAAATATCTGCTCTTCGATTGCAGGTTGATAAGCTGAAGGAGTCGGAGGTGAGGGATTTCTCATTCAATACCACTGGATTGTTTTCAATCATATCTTAGAACTTGGCGGGAGTGAAGTTGATAGAATTCGGTGAGAAGGTTGCCGGTCTGGAAGGACAAATTGAAGAGATCAAGTCTCGAGAAAGCCAGCTGCGGATACAAAATAAAGTATGTCCTTGCTACATATACCGTCAGGGACGGTCGAGACTGAACAGAAAAAAAAACACCCAGACTTTACGCGATGAGCTGCGTAAGGTGCAAACTTCGGCTGCCCTGTTTGAGCGACAACGAAATCCCGGTGTGGGTTATTGGAGCTCGCTGCCCGACAGTAGCTTGTCAAACTCTCGTAATTCAATCT
This sequence comes from Porpolomopsis calyptriformis, assembly GCA_951640195.1. Taxonomy (NCBI): domain Eukaryota; kingdom Fungi; phylum Basidiomycota; class Agaricomycetes; order Agaricales; family Hygrophoraceae; genus Porpolomopsis; species Porpolomopsis calyptriformis. The sequence goes on from OX621164.1 coordinate 1,696,810, forward strand.
CATCGACTTCTTCCGACTCACCACCAAGGACCAACTCGCCGGGATTGCATGCCTCTTCGCTGACAAAGGACGAGGACATCAACTTCGAATACTTGAGGAATATAATATTACAATTCCTTGAGCGTGAAGAGATGCGAGTACGTGGTGTTCGTTGTCGTTATTCTTTCACTCATTCTCCACAGGTCAACCTGGTGCCTGTGTTGTCCACCATCCTGCGATTTACACCACAAGAGACCAGGAGATTAATTGCCAGAGTGGGCGTGACGAAGTAGTACTAGCCTTCACTCTGAGTGCCACCGTGCTCCCTAATAAGGACATGAAATTCACACGGATTAGTAACCTCCCGGAACTCTTTACCAGCACCTGCGAATGGAAAAGACAGATCTAGAAACGTATCAAGTGCAGCTCTCCCAGGTTGAGCTGGCTCTTTCTGCTGACACGGAAAATGCTGAGCTAACCGCCCTACGCTCCGAGCTGATGGAGCTCATCGAACTCACCCAAGCCGCTCTTTCTCAAGCGGCGTCGGCTGCCATGCCCAAAGCCGATTCATCTCGCAAGGCGACCGCTGCTGCATCAGCACACGCATGGGCTGCGGGGGACGATTGCCTGGCGAAGTACTCGGGGGATGGGAGTTGGTACCCGGCACGCATCACGTCTCTGGGCGGCTCTGTGGACAATCGGGTGTATAGTATCGTCTTCAAGGGATACAACACTACGGAGTTGGTGAAGGCTCAAGAAATCAAGCCCCTTCCGCCAAATTCAAGCTACGGTTCCGCTCCATCGCTTTCGGCTGGCAAACGCAAATTGAGTAAGGCGGAGGAGGAAGAGAGGGAGAAGAAGAAGAAGAAGAACGAGAAGAAGATCGAGGCGAAGGCTGCCAAAGCAAAAGAGCAGACACAGAAACAGGCCACTTGGCAGAAGTTTACTAAAAAATCTGAGAAGAAGGGGGTTCACATCGCCGGGGTGGCCGGGACAAGCATCTTCAAGACTCCGGATAATCCTCTTGGAAAAGGTGGGTGTCGTTCCAGTCTCGTTGCGGCAATGGCACGCGCACTCATATGCCTTTATTTAGTGGGCGTGACCGGCAGTGGGAAAGGCATGACAGAGGTGGCAAGTCGAGGCAAGCATAAATTCGTTCCGGACGGGGAGGCACCATGAGAGTGGGTATATGGTGGTTATATTTGTGTTACCATGGCTGATGGGTTTCACAGACGTCTCCCTGTACATCATTTACGTGGCGATGGTGAGACGAGCAAGGACATTTCGGCGGGAGGCCCCCGGAACCTCGAGTCAGTTGCCTGATCAGAGAACTCGAGCCATACGTGATGCCTTTCCGTTTTCCTTTTTTTCGTCTTGACCTCATACGTTTCCCTGGCCGATACCTACTTCATCAGAATACCAATGCTACGATTGCAACCTTCCGATGATGGACATATCATTGTCTTGGTTGAGGTGGCTGTGAGTTGACTGAAATTTTCCTTGAAAGAGACATTTTTGGATTTACCTATCTGGACGGGTGACGGATGAGCCGTCAGTCGTGCCATATCACCTTTCCTGGCCAGCGACGTCCAAGTTACCATCGTATGCTGAGTGTCCGATCCACTATGTAACTTTTTTGTTAGAAAACTGATATTCCTGTTGGGATTTTACCGGTAAAGCTAGGGACAATCCACGCGTAAAACAGACGTTAGAGGTAACCATCCTTTTTTCTTTTCTTTTCTTTGGGCGGTGTAAATCCGCACGTGGATACATGTCCGGGCCCGTGAAGTCAAAGGTCCGCGCGGTCCCGTCGAGATTTGGGTTGGTAATTAAAGAATGAGTGTCAATCAAGATATATTATTATAATCGTGGTTTTGCCGCTGGAAAGTTCGCCTCCGACCCATTCCCACTCACTCTTCGATGTCAAGTCATTTATACTCCCGCAGTTTGTACCCAGCAGTCCATCCACACCGTTCGCGGGAGCTTAAGTATTTGGCTCAGGTCGTTTGACGCTGGGATGGTCCGTTCCGTTCACTTTGGGGGGCATTAACACGACGTGCGGTGATAATGATATCTTTTTAACCATGCTCGTATACAGCGGCTACAGAGAGAAAATAGTGAACGGTCGGTAATCTAATAGGAGGAATCGGAAATGAATACAATCTCAGATCCGAGTGTTTTTCAGTACGATTGATGATAATTGTGATTATAAGAAACCGGTTTCGGGGACTCAAAGGTACCATGTCGGATGCCGTTGGTTATCAAAAGCTCGGGCCTCGCAAGGGTCTTTCGAAGGTACTCGTTCTAAAACACGGTCAGCTGTGTGGCGCGACAGGTAAAATTGAACTCACCGAGCGCTCGAGTTCGAGTAATTTTAGCTTGGTATAGGAAGAGTCGTGTTGAAGGCCGGCGACCATACTCTGAAAGATGAGAGGGGATGAGTGAATAATTTAGCCGATCGAGAAAAATGGATCACTTTAGCTGTTTTCGAGTTCAAGCCTTTGAACGGCTCGAGCTTGTTCCGGTCGATCGGGAAATAACCGATGTCGGCCATTAAAGCGTGGAGGCGGTCTACGTGGGCCTCAAGACTTGCCATGTAGATCGTGCGCCGGTGAGGGGCGCCCATGGTCGATCTGAGAAGGAAAGAGTGAGTGAGTGAGTGAGTACGGTGATGGGGTAGGATGACGGACAATTCATGGGGATTAAACAAAGATTTTTCGAGTGCGTGATTCCAGATCTTGCGGCGCTTCGCGCCCTCCTTTTTTGCGTAGAGGCGGGCGTATGGGTGGGCAATGCTCAGACGGGGTGGAGCTGCCTCATGGCTTGGAGATGTCTTCTCGGAGCCGACACCGAAACGGTGGCAGGGTGGGTAGTCGCCGGGGGTGAATGGGGGCGAGAGGGAGAGATCGGCGGAGGAGGCGGTGGAGGGGGACGAGAGGTACGGGGGCGGGGGGTATTGTAACGGGGAGGAGGCAGGATATTGCAAGATGTAGGGTGACTCTGGATCGGAGAGGGAGGCCATGGGTCAGGGACGGGAATAATATCGGTTAGTTATATAGTCGAACATGATAACCAAAAATCACGAAAAAATCGGAATGCAGTTTGACGGTTCTTTGGCATCACCACGCGGGGTATATCTGGTATTCCAGACAACAAGAAAAGGTGAATTTCGTAACCCTTTTTTTTCTTTCTTTTTTTTTCTTTCTTTTCTTTCGAAACCGATGGCTCGCACTGATCACGATGAGTTGCTAATCCGAGAATGGATGATCTCAGTCGATGTGCTCTGGATAAAGACGCCGTTACACGTGAATGTCTAGCAAGATGGCAAATCATTTACCTGTTTTTTTTTTTCTTTCTTTTTCTTTTTCTTTTTTCCGCTTATCCGCGCTTTCTACGCTGCCAACACAACGAACATTCTCCCTTTCTCACGCTGAAACCGCCCTCCGCTTCCCCATCCCTCGTCCCTGTAAATTATTATCATGAAATACAACCTGTTCTCAACGGGAGGTGCTATAGCTCCCGCAGATCGCCCCTTGGCGTCGCGAGTAAACGTTTTAGTCACGTCCTCTCAAATGGCCTCGACTAACGCCACATCTTACACCAAGATCAAAGAACAGAACGTCCAGAACCCCGAACCCCCGAATCCAATCCTCCATCGATCATGCCAATTATCCATTCCATCCCTCCTCACTCTCCACCCGTACTCCATTCAATTAACTGACCCGTGTCCACACCCCATCTTTACATGTAAATGTCAACCCGGCTGGGTGCGTCAAGAAGGCCTAAGATTCGCTTGCTTGTCCTCTTTATATATCAATCCCTTCCTTCCCGCTTGTTCCCTACCATGGACCATTATTTCCCCCCCATCCCTCACCTCCCCCCCCACCCATCCGACCCGCTTTCCGTTAGTTCCTCTTATCTACACAAATTAATGCTTCCTGATCTCTCCCATTTCAGTATCCCTACCCCTCGCCTTCCCCTCACTCTCCCGAACCTTCCTTCATTCATCAGAGTGGATATTACTCAACCCCTCCGCTCGAAACAATGGGTTCCAGAGATCCCGCTCTTTCCCTTCCTATCTCGTATTATTCCGAACACTCCCACCATCCGTGGGCCAATCAAAACATCCTTTATCCCCAAGTCCAGCCACCCTATTCTCCCGCCCTGGACATTATCCCTAATCTGCCCGATCAAGTTCCCATTCACGCACCTGTCCCGGGCTATCCCCCTCTTCTCTCCCACTCAGAGTCCGCTCCCAACGTCCATTATCTCCCGTCAGTGTCCGCCAACGGCTGCCCCTCCCCAACCCAGCCCGCCTCTGAACCCGCCCCGGCCGGCTCACATCTCAGCACACAGTTCCCGCACCACCAAGACATTCTGGACTTTTACGCCAAGGCATCGGAGCAAAAGTTTCCCACCCCGAGCGAATTGCTATCCCAGCTCACCGGCGCCGCTCCCCAGCACACCGCCAATAATAACACCGAGCCAGAGAAAAAATTCGAGAGCCAGCGCAAGGCTCGCCAGCGCGCCGTTGCCGAGAGCATCGGCTTCGAACCCACAGATCCGTGCGTAACTCCCTCTCCCCCTTCCCCCCTCCCCGTTGATGAGCGATTGAGCAACAGGGACACCATCTCATCCCATGATAAAAAAAGACACTACCTCGAGTGTTTGGAGGCATACGTCGTCTTCCTCCACGAGCAACTCGCCCTCGTCGGCGCCGAACCTCTTCCGTTGGAGCGTGTCTCCAGTTACCGCGGACTCAGCAGCCGATCCATACGCGTCAGACACCTTCCCTTCTAGCATCACACAAACCCTAATAATACACACACAACCAACAGACCCTTCTCGTCCATATGGAAAATACCGTGAGGACGCTTCATCAGCAATCCGTCCACGAAGAACAAGTCGTAAGTACCCTCTTCGTCTGCAGAAAAACATGCTAGAGATAATTTCCTCCTCACTAGTTTCTAAAGCTTCGAGATCAAGTTATGGCCCAGGAAGCCGCCTACTACTCTGGTTCTCAAGAACAAAATCCAACCTCTTCCCGTGGGGACGCTTCCCGACTCAAATACATCCCCCAGTGAATAAAACGTATCATTACCGTGTTGGAGCCTTCGTTTACAGAATCTTGTCCGCGAGTTTAATAATATTCAAGCTCGAGTTGGAGGAACATGAGTGAGAAAGAAAACAAAACAAAAAATCTGACGGCTACAAATACAACAGCATATCCACAGATTCAAATTTTCAGGAATACGGAGGCAACTCTTCGTCTCCACCTAAATCTTCGTTTTCCTGGTTCCTACTGTCTCTCAGGAGTCTCTCTCTCTCCTCCCGCTCCAGCCTGTTCTTCTCCGCCTCGGCTGATTCGTGGCTGGTGGAAGATGTAGCCGGAGTCGGTTGCGAGCTCGTTTGGCGTTCTCTGTCTTCACGTTGCAGCCTCCTCTTCTCGTCCTCTGCACCTTCGTATTTCTGCGCTCCGCTACCGGAGCCTGAACTCACGGCAGTCATCCCGCCGAAACCTGGTCTAGATGGACCAGAGACGCCCACAGGCCCGCCGCCACCGTGAGGTCCAGCCGTCGACGGGCCTCTGATATCATGGAGAGATCCACTTGCAGGTCCTGGTCCTTGCGCTCCCGCTGTCAGAGGCAAGCCCGTTTCGGCCACTGTGGGAATGGGTGGCGGTGGTTGAGTGCTATCATCTGCCGCAGCAGCGGAGGAAGCCAAGGGCGCATGACTGGGTAATTGTGTAGGTGAATTGTTCAGCGTGTGAGGGTCTATGGGATTCGTTGAGCTCCCCCCTAAAGCAGGGTGCGTCGATGCTTCCGACCTGTTCGACGGGGGCGACGATGACGCCGGCAATGGTGAGGTGGACGGAGGTGGGGTCAAGGGGATGCCTGGTTGAGTATGACGGTGGTCGGAAGGGATGCTTGAAAGCTCGTTGGCGTGTGATTCGCCGAAGCTGCGGGTGTCTGACGCAGATGTTGCTGGCTGAGTGGGAAGATTGATGTGCCCAGTCTTGTAGTTATCGAGGGCGTGTTGCAGGGAGGCACGCGCAGCGGCTGTGGCCGGGACGCCTGCATATGGTTTAGCTTCGGTGGGTGGAACGCTGGGAAGGGCGGCTATAATGGGCGAGGCCGCTTGAGATATGAGAATGAGCTTCTCGCCAAACTGTATAGACTAAGTGTATTGACTCGATAAGAGAAGCTGCTTTGTCTCACCTCCCGGAGGGCATCCCATTTGGCCTGCTCGCTGTCCTTAATTGCACTTCTCTTCAGCAGAGCAACTTGCTTCTCTGGTTGCTCATCCTCGCCCTCAGCCTTCCGGAGCTGTGCCTTGAGTTCGGCAAGCCTCTTTTCCATGCCAGATTGACGATCGTGCTCGAGCCTGCTAATTTGGGTCTGCAACCCGGCGCGGAAATTGCGGCGAGGAGTGAGAGCAGTCTCCGAGTCGCGAACGGCCTTCAGGGGAATGCGTGCCGCATCAAGTTTCACAGCGAGGCTATTGGCTAGTGACCCTTGAACAAAATTCAAGTAGGCCAGCCTATCCGTCACTGTCGAGGTAGGCCGTAAGAATGAAGAAAAACTGTTAGGGGTGAAGCGAGCACACCATCTTTGATATCTTCACGTTCGCTCTGGCCCCAGTTGAAGAGCTCTTTACTCTGAGCTTTCGAATCCCTAGAAACGCCGTCAAAGTCGATCGCCACGCCCTTCTCAATCGTGATGAGCTTCTGCAGAGGGGTGGTGGTGCTGAGGAAGAAGACATCAACGATCGGGGTAGATCACCGCCAATGTGGACGGAACGCACGTATACTGTTGGCCAAGAGAGCGAAGTTGATACTGGATGGCATCAAAGGCGTAGGATCGATTCGTGCCTTCTGCAGCAGGCTGGCTGGTTGGGAGGTGCGGGCCTAAAGGTGTAGCGTTCAGAGCTGACTGAGCCTTGTCGGCGAGGGAAGAGAGTTGCGGACCTAGAGGCGAGGCATTTAGGGCTGACTGGGCCTTGTCGGCGATGGAAGAGAGAAAGTTTGGCATGGGGGGAGAAACGAAAACGGATTGGATTGAAGACGTTCAGCTTACTTGTACTTATACCCAAAGCTGTGCACGGTGACGTCAGAATAAAACAAAAAAAATAAATTCAACGGCTAGACGATGATCTTTTTCGCTGCTTTTCCTTTCTTCTCAGAGTCTTTGTGTGAGAGAAACTCGACCTCTGTCGCCAACGGACCTGCCAGCTTCTGACCCTCTGAATAACCCAAAACGGTGACCTTGAAGTGCCTGCCAACGCCTTCGATTCGTTCGCGGAGCCTGTCGTCTTCGGATGAGGAAGGCGCAAGCCGTGTCCAGATAGACAGCCGATAAAACTGTGGTCGCGTCGAGACGATGACGCCCGTGATCAACGATTGCGCGGGTGTTGCCATGGGATCAGACTGAGTGAGCGAAGGGTCGAACGTTTCGCCGATAGCAGCGAGCATCTGTGGATGTGCGTTCAGGGGAGTTACTCAGGGCAGTGACTAGTCTTCATACAGTATACAGCCACATTTTATCCACGTTGGCACGGTTTTTCTCTTTGGGAAGCTGAATGCTCCATTTTCCGCCATTTTTGTTGGCATCGTCTTCCCAAGCTGGGATGATGCCCTCCTAGGACCGTTGGTCAGTGGTGGTACAGAACGAAGGAAAAGCGCACACCTTGAACAGATAGTAATTTGCCTTTTGTGGTAATTGCGAAGGTGGCACGATGTTGTTATAAAGTCTGGAATGTATTGTGAGCAGCAACAGACGAGACGGAAACGATCGAAACTTACCCCCAGAATTCTTCTACACTGTCAAAACTGATGACTCGCTTGATATCCTCCATCCATCCTTGCGCGGCGGCCACCCCAGGGGTTGGGGGAAGAGGCGTCTGTGGGAGAGCGGATACGGGTGTTTGTGGCATATTGCGGCCCTTCGTGGCCGGAGAATCGAACCAGAGTGTCCACGGAGAGTAAAGGGGATGCTTTATTCAGGAGCACGGTCAAGATACAATTTTCCGACAAGGGAGGGGAAGAGAGGGACTTGCCTTGACATTGAAGTTAGTTGGATCGCTGAACACGGTTCGAATGCCTTCGGCCTGTGCCTGCATGTCTACTTCCTGGATCTCGCCTGGTTCAATCGAGCCATCTTCGGCTGTGCCCTCACGCTGGGCTTGATCTGCGAAAGCAGCGGAGATAGCAGCCCTGGATGCTTGAAGAGCAGGTCCGGAAAGGGCAGAAGTGGAGGTCATCGCTGGAGACGATGGGCAGAAGAATTGGTGATGGATCCGTCCAAAAAGGGAGACAATCCCACGGCTCGGAGTGTTCGGGGGCACGGCTTTTCCTTTATCAGATAACCACAGAGTCTTTCAACCACAGCTTACGATGGACCCATTCCATGCAAAGCTGCTGGCAGCAGGGACGGGATCAACGCTCACTGCACTAACAAGTCTGATTGTATCTCCATTTTCTCGTCATACCCCTCTCTGACCTCTTTCGATAGTGACCCCGTTCGATGTAGTCAAGACTCGTCTCCAGACGCAACCGCCACTACCGCTGTTTCCACGGCCACCTCCGAACATGTGTTGTCAGCCAGCCGACGTCGCCTGTGTGCGGAAAATGTCTTCCTTGGCACGCCCCCTCGAAGGCGAGGTTGTTTGCATATGGGAACACGGCATCTTCAAAACGGAGAGAGTAAGCGGATTTTTTGACGCCATACGGCACGTATGGCGAGCAGAGGGTCTCTCTGGCCTTTGGAAAGGAGCTGGGACATCGTTGTCAGTGGCTTTCGCAAACGGTAACCAACTAGTTCAGATTCCTCATTTTTTTTTTTTTTTTCCAGGATTATTGGGGTGCCTTCGTCAACGTGTTACATGTTGACCTATGACCATCTGTTAAAAGTTGTACTTCCCCCGCTAATTCCCGCACCAACGTTGGTTCCGCTCGTGTCTGGTATCGTTGCTCGAACAACCATCACCTCGGTCTTATCCCCGCTTGAACTGATTCGCACAAATTTGCAATCGACACCGCTTTCGCCAGATAATCCCCATACTCTCCGCTCTGTCCTTGCCTCCATCCGTGCACTTGTCCGCGATCGCGGTGCCCGGTCCCTTTGGCGCGGTCTTGGCCCCACCCTCTGGCGAGATGTTCCATTTAGTGGCATCTACTGGGCAGGTTACGAAGGCTGGAAAAACGTGTTCGCCCAACACAACCTTACAGGCGCATGGGTAGCCTTTGTAAGCGGAGCGATCAGTGGCACCACCGCCGCACTTGCAACCTCTCCATTCGACGTACTCAAAACGAGACGGCAGGCCCTTCTCATGTCATTGTCCTCCGCTCCAGCCACATCCACATTGACTTTACTGGTTCGGGTGATCCGGACAGAAGGACCCGCTGCCCTGTTCGCTGGAATACTGCCGCGCATGGCGAAGATTGCACCAGCTTGCGGCATCATGATTGCCTGTTTCGAGGTCCGTTCTCCTACTTCCGCCTGCTGTTCCAAAATAACGATTGCATTTTCTAAAGGGCATAGGTGGATTTCTCACAAAAGGCATCGAGGCCAGATAGATTTTGATACCTTACAGAGCACCAAGCAATTATTTGACATTTAATACATACATCCACACTACTTAGTACCTTCACCCCAACCGGTTCAACTGCCGTTTTGCAGCAGACAGCTTTGTTCCGAATCGATCAACATTCTCATTCAAATCATCCAGCATCTCATTCTGCAATTCCAATTCAGCCCCAATGGCCTCACCTAGCTGTCTCTGCCGGCGCAAAATGACGGTGAGTTGAGACAAATCTTGATCTTGCTGCTCCATCTCGGTTTTCTGCAGTAAGAATACCCCGGTATCATCCAATGGGCGCGTTTCGTCCGTCTCCTGTGGTTTCGAAGAGGGAGCGACACCAAACACCCGCGCGAGGGGCTTGAAAGCAGACGGGCCACCGCCGCCGCCCAATAACGCCTCACGGTCTGTGTCCGTGGCGGAGTTCCTGAGCGAGGAAGACACAATAGCGATTCGCGAGGTCTGCCGCGCAACGGTCACCATCTTCCCAAGCGTTTCGCAGTCGTCCTGCAATCGAGCAACCATATCGGTCCGCCGCTGCAGTTCGCCCTCGGTCATTCCGCTCCGACCGAGCTCCTCCAGTCCACGCGCAAGGTTCCCTATGCGAATGAGAACGCTAGCGAGCTTCTGCTTGGCGTCGACGTTAGATTTGTGGGAGGCAGCGGGGTCTCCGCGGTCCGAGAGGGCGTCACGCTTGTTGATGGCAGCGCGCACGTCTCGTATTCGTGACTGAAGCTCGATATGCTCGTCGAGCCAGGAGGTGGATGTGAACTCGATCGGAGCGTTGCCACTTTGTTTTTCAGGTGGTATCCCCAAAAATTCGCGGAAGGCGAAGCTCTCCCTCCATTTCTCTTCTTTCGCGCTGACGATGGCGCGGAGGTAGATCTCGAGCCCGGCCCGCCTCTCCTCTAACAGTTTAGAATCATGGAGTGACCTGAGGATCGAAAATGAGTGTTTTGGTGGGAGGTGGCAAGGCGGTGGGGATCCGGTTGACTTGATCAATTCGGTGTGCAAATCGACGAATTCAGAATACCGCCGCCACATGAGCCACGAACGGACATGAGCTTGGACATTTATCTTGTAGACTGTATGCGGCTTGGGGTCGGAACGTTCTTCATGCTCCCGGATGAAGACAGCTTGAAGGGCGACCATGGTGGGTGGCGCAGTGATCTCAAACACAGGTAAACATCTGAATTGGCAAATCACTGACAGTATAAAAGCTCGATAGGTTGATTTCAAAATCAGCAGTGCTGGTCGCTCCTCAACTATCATTATGCACCTCCCAACGATCTTTACTTTCGTTCTCCTACTTGTCAATGTGGCTCTCGGCGCCTCGCAGCACACAATGTGAGTGGATCCATTGCTTTTCATTCAATGCTCTCTAATTCTTTTGCAGCCGACTAACCGAACGGGAGTTGAGGTTCAGGCATTTACAAAAGGTTCAGAGTTTTGCTGGCTATGCATCTAGTGTCGATATATCACTATCTTTTCAACAGGAATCGTGGTGTTACAGGGGTTGTGCAGTCAAAACTGCTCGATATCCTTAGGTAAACTGGCGCCCTTGTTACACCAATTGCAGGAACGAAATCGACGGTTGGACAAAGAATCATGTCTGGTTTGAGCTAAGCAAGCATGTGACGGATAAATCATTACTGGAAGACCAGATGGTGGTAGACCAGATTCCGATCCCAGCTGATGTTCGTTCTGAGCTTGGGATAGACTTTCCGTTCGTTGAAAGACCTAGACAAAGACTGCCGTTGAATTAATCCCTGAAACGATAACCGTACAACCTAACGTGCCATTACCAACTACAATCTACACCTGCAACAACAGACTAGCTACCGCGACGGCGCCTTTTTCGCGTGGGACTGAGGGCCCGCCTTTGGTTCCTCCGGCTCAGGCTCGTCTTTCGGTTTGGGGGGGTCGACGTGGCCAATAACATATCGTAGCACGTCGCTGAGGGTAATGATGCCCACCAATCTGCCTTTTTTACCACCCCTCTTCTCTTCCTCCTTTATGACCGGCTGTGAGTGTGAGTATCGGGCGGGGGATATGCTAGACTCACCTCGCCTTCGACGACTACAAGCCTGTGTACTCGCCGTGTTTTTATAAGCTGCAAGAGCGTTCCGAGGGAATCGGAAGCAGTGCAGATGATAACACCAGGAAAGTCTGGTGAACGCTGGTTGAGTGCTTCGGATATGGTGAGATCAAGCGATTGATAGGCGCCCAGTCGCACAAGAGTCTGTAGATTTGCGAGTCGACGGACGGGGATAATCGGAGTAAAGGTCAAACTCACGATGACATCGACGGTCTCGTACAGATTAACTACAACACCTTCCTCGTCAATGATGGGAACAGCAGAAATCGCACGTTCAGAAAACATATGGACAACATCGAAAACAGGTGTCGTTAGCATTGCGGTAGCGATTGGGTAGAACGGATTCTTGGTCTCTGGGGCATCGGAGGGTAGTGAAGTCGAAACAAAGGTCCCGATCTTGAGTTTGCGCAATGATAAATGAAGCTGGGGTAATTCTTTGGTACACTGCGGGGAACGTGAGGTGCGGAGGAGAATGACAAGTGTGGAGAGTTTACGTTGATAGCGATGAACTTGAGCAAGCGATACTGCGTCAAGACCGAGATGATCACTTCATGGCCGGTATCCGTGTCCTTGTCCAGCAATGGAAGACGGCGGGCATGTGTCTGGATCAGAAGTTTGGCGGCGTCGTAGAGTGTGCTGGATGGATGTTCACGCAACAGCGGAGGTGTGGCAACCCCGAGTTTCTTCTCGATATCTGTCCACGGGGGTCAATCACGCGGGAGGATTGGATGATGAAGCGTACCTCTCAGAGATTCCAGGCGAAATGTCTCGACGTCTGCGGCGGCAGTGTCATAAGAAGCAGTACGATAGTAGTACTGGATCAAATGGATGATGTCTAGCACCGTCAGCATCCCCGCAAAACGTGATTTTTCGCTGTTCCAGAGGGGGGCAGAAACCACGCCTATGTGCTGTCGGTACCGGTGGTCATGAAGAGAGGATGGAGATCGTACCATTGAGCAAGAGGCACTGCAACGCCTTCTTTACATTGAGCTTGGTGTCCAAGACTATGAGCCGGAAGCTTATTGGAAAGGCATCGTACGAAGTGTGTCCTTTGAGAAAGGACTGAATGGAATGCAGAGCAGCATTGTGTGACTCCTGGGTCTGCGGTGCAGGAACGTGTGACCCTGCACGACGACGTGTTGAAGGCTTTCGCCTCGGTGAGAGTGTGGTATGCATCGATAGGGGAAATCGTCTGGTCCTCGAGACTGGGCGGTGAAAGGTTTGTTGTCGCGAATTCCCACATATGTGATTATATAATCAATCATATCATTGCGGCGCTGCTCTTCACGACTCTCTCTGCCTTTTACCTCCATCGTTTCGAATACAAGCTAGGACGGATGGCGGACAACCTCGACGGTTTCGTGCGTATTAACTCAGATGCAGTCCTTCAGATCGTGAACACCATGCTCGTTCAAGAGACTGATAGACCTGATCTGCCAACGGTTCCTCAACCTGATGCCCTACTCCTTCTCCTCCCCCTCCTCATTGTTCTTTCCACCTTTTTGTTCCTTCTCTTGCTTTTCCTCGTTTGCATTCTCCTCATTCGCAGGCGGCGGGGTATCGCCCTGGGCGACAATGACGGGCCCGTCGATATGAGTAGAGATGACTTCAGCAACGGTGACGGCGGCTTCGACGGCGTCGAATCACGCTGGCTGGAAAGTGCGACAGACGTCGTCAGAAGGGCCTATCTTCGTGCAAAAGGTGCGTTAATCGCATGCCCTCCCCATCCCACCTAACCGGACCCTTCCAGAGTATCAAATACAGTACCCCCCCAATTCACTCCCAACAGACATCACCTTGTCTCAGTTTTTATCCATCCAGGAAAAGGGTGTGTCCGCCTGGTCATTTGAACCGGATTACGAAACCGTCAACTCCCTTCTCGTCCACGCCCGCACCGAAATCACCTTCCTTCCTGACCCCGAATCCTCCTCCTGTGTGCAATCCAACCTTCCCCTTCCAAAATTGAACGAAATTTACTACTGGGAGGTCAAAATGTTTGATCTTCCTCAGACCACCATCGTCGCCGTCGGGTTAGCAACAAAGCCATATCCTACCTTTCGCCTACCCGGTTTGAATCACCACTCGGTCGCGTATCACTCTAATGGCGACAAGTCCTATAATTATCCTTTTACCGCTACTCCCTTTGGTCCCACCTTAAAGGAAGGTGACGTCCTCGGCGTTGGGTACCGTCCCCGTTCAGGAACGGTGTTCTTCACCCGAAACGGACGCAAAATGGAAGACGCTTTCATCGGCCTAACCCGATGGAATTTGTTCCCCACGATCGGTGCCGATGGGCCATGTAGCGTTCATGTCAATTTTGGCCAGTCCGGCTTCGTCTTTGTCGAAGCGAACGTGAAGAAATGGGGGTTGGCTCCCAGCGTCGGAACACTTGCGCCCCCCCCAGCGTACGGAAGCGAACGTGGCAGTATACTATTGGACGTTGGCGGCGGCATGCGACCAAACACCGAAGATTCCGCTCCACGTGGAAACCCATCCCCAACTCCGTCCAGACGCTCGCATCGTTTCCATCGCTCAGCGAATTCGCCACCGGTCCCAATTGCATCTTCCCCTTTGAGAACATCGTCACTGGCCTCGACGCCATTGAATCCCCCACCTCCGATTCGTGAGGAGCCCGAAGAAGCTACCGCAGGACCTTCAACTAGTCGCAGATACATCTCCCCAACAGACTCGCCGTTCCATGCTCCGCAGAATACAAATTTACCCTCAACTCCGGGTGAAGGGCTTAGCGACCCTGAGGGAGAGGACGGCGAGAGCGACTTTGAACGCACCCCTTCTTCGTCCGCGTCCATTTCCAGGTCGCCATCACCTGAAGGTGTCGGAGGTGCGAGAAACCCATTTGTTCCGCCTCGGCATCAGCGCCCAAACTCCCTCACTCATTTCGCTCTGTCACTGTCCGAAACAGGCTCAGAACTGGCAATTCAGGTACATTCGCCCCCTGATTCACCGAGAACTCCCAACCCACCTACCCCTCATCCCCGTGACATACATTTGCAGGCACTTTCTCGACGGAGTGCTGATCCCCGTCGCACGGAAAGCTCCGAAAACGAGACCGAGGTGTTATCCGAAAGGCTGGCACCTCGGACGGCGAGACAAGAGCCACCTGCATATTCGCCGCTAGATGCATACACCTACGCAGACGGGGTGCACATCGACTTGCCTGCAGAGTTTATTACAGCGGCTTTGGAAGGGAGTACGCCTCCGGCCAGTTCGATTGGGCAGGGGAACGTGACCAATGCGGACAGACGAAGAAGCCGGAGACGATGACGGGTCATCGTTAAGAATTCATTTAGTGTACTGGGGTGTCGCTGGTCAGTTCTTCACATCGTATAGATTTAGTCTCTGAATGGTCTTTCAGTAGCACTCCGTCTTGTGTGATAATAAATCATTTTTATCAACTCCTTTAATGGATCTCCTTGTTGATTGCTTTACCTGCTTTATGACTGCTGTACCATAGCAAAAATGCAGAATAGAATGTCACATTCATGTCACGCATTCAACCGAGCCTTAAGAGTAGCCTCTGGGATGCTAGCACGCGCAATAATACCCTATCGGACGGTTGGACGGGTTGGAGCCAGTATCGTTCGCTCTAATTATTCGGTATGGTCCGCGGTTGCCGCTGGCCCGCCAGACCCGATCCTTGGTCCGTGTTCCTGCAACTTATCCACATCTTGTTCCCTCACACCACGACAGGCGTAACGGAGGCATTCAAGGCGGACAAAGATCCACGCAAGATCAACCTCGGAGTCGGAGCCTATAGAGATGAACATGGTAAACCATATGTGCTCGAGAGTGTCAAGCAAGTACGTGTTGGCATTGCCCCACCAGCCCCAGTCTCATTCCAACAACGCAGGCTGAATCTCTACTGGCGGCGTCAAAACTCGATAAAGAATACCTCCCGATCACAGGCCTGCCAGAGTTTACCTCGGCAGCAGCCAAGCTAGCCTATGGCGCCGACAGCGAGAAAGTCGTTAAAAATACTGTAGCTGTCTTATGTCGCTCATTCGGACTGATTTTGACAAGTTTTCCAGATCTCTGTTGCTCAGTCGATTTCTGGCACAGGTGCCTTGCGTATCGGCGGAGCCTTTCTAGCCGGTCATTTTCCTCACCCCAAGATAATATACCTCCCTATCCCGTCTTGGGGGAACCACACTCCCGTTTTCCGAGATTCCGGTTTCGAAGTACGTGGGTACAGATATTTTGACAAAAAAACCGTCGGACTGGATTTTGACGGGCTCAAGGCTGACTTGAAGGTTCGTTTTCTGCGTTCTATGGACACCGTTGTACAACCGTCGATTTCTTGTGCAGGCGGCTCCGGACAGGAGTGTCGTGTTGCTGCATGCATGTGCGCACAACCCAACCGGCGTCGACCCAACTCACGCGCAGTGGGCCGAGATTTCAGACATCCTAAAAGAAAAGGGCATGTTTCCGTTCTTTGACATGGCGTACCAAGGCTTCGCATCTGGTTCTACCACGCGAGATGCATTCGCGTTGCGATACTTTGTAGAACAGGGTCACCAAGTCGCCCTCGCTCAGTCATTCGCGAAGAACATGGGTCTGTATGGTGAACGGGTCGGTGCGTTCTCGCTCACGACGATAGACCCGGAGGAGAAGGCGCGTGTGGACAGTCAGCTGAAGATTGTGATACGACCCATGTACTCGAACCCACCGTTGCACGGCGCAAGAATCGCCAGTACGATACTGAGGGATGGGCAATTATATGCGCAGTGGGAGGGGGAGGTGAAGAACATGGCCGAGAGAATTATCAGCATGCGCGAGAAATTGTACCAGCTGCTGACGCATGAGCTGAGGACGCCCGGCGAGTGGGGACATATCAAGAGCCAGATTGGCATGTTTAGGTGTGTGGCCGTTGTTGTACTTGGGTGGTTGCAACACGACTCAAGTGTGATTGGTAGCTTCACCGGGCTGACTGCACCGCAGACGAAATTGCTTGCAGACAAAGCGCACGTTTACATGACCTCTGATGGACGGATTTCGATGGCTGGTCTCAATAATTCCAACATCGATTATTTTGCGTCCAGCATCGATGCTGCCGTCAAGGGCACACTGTAAATTTCCACCGAATAGATTTATTTCATTTTATTTTCTCTTTCTTTCTTTCTTGTCCTCAAACGGAGAATTAGCTCAGGCTCAAGCTCAAAGTTTGGTTCTGCTTGTCGACGCGTTGTCTTCTCCTCCGCCATGGCCAACCCAATAAGCCTCATTCCCCCTCTCCGTTCACAGGCTCGCAGCCCTTCACCAGTAATCCCAGGCGCGTGGCCTCCTACCCGACCACCCACTCCAGGAACTCCATCTCTCCCTCACACACGTTCCGTTTCTTGTCCAATGTCTCCTAGCTCAACCTCAATCCCCCCAAATGTACAGCTCCACCTGGACCGCGTTGCCTCCTTCCATCAACGCCTTTCCCTCTCCTTTTCCGATTCACAACCGTCCCTGACGCGTCCTGCAGCATCGTGCGACGATATTTTGTCCACTGGCCATTCAATCCTCGGCAATATGTTTGCCTCCGAAGATTCAGACTTGACACAATTCACCCACGTATATTTCTCTCTTGTTTTCTTTCGTCCCAAGCTCTGACTTGCAGATATCGTAGTCCAGTACCAGCAGTTCTCTATCTCAATTGGCAGTAAGTGACACGGTCGGGAAACTCTCTTGCGTGTAGTGACAGCATTGTTCTCCAGGACACATCCGTTAGTACAACGCACACAGCGGAATGTGATCCACACAACTTTGCATCCTCCGAAATATCACTAAGCGTGGATGACACATCGATCGCTACCTCCAACATACATTCAAGCCCCCCCTCCATCCCCCTTCCACTCGCTTCGGGTCAAAATGTCTTTCCAGCCCCTTCTGAAGTCAACCACCTTGCACTGTCCAAATTGTTTCGAGAACACTCGGCTCCCCGTCCGCGACGTCCGCGCATCGTCGTACCGTCTGGGCAGACCCAAACCACGCCGCCGTCTCCCGCGTCTCCCGTGTCTATGAAGTCCACTGCGACCACTCCTACTTCTCCTATTGTGTTCGCTTCCCCGTCATCATCCCAACGCGCCTGCCTTTCATCAGATCCCTTTCCACCGTCGTATGGTGCTACGCCGTATGGCATTTCCGAGTCTCCTGCACCTTCTCCTTCTCCTTCACTATCGCTGATGACGTGTGGACACGGACTCCAAAGGACCATCACAGAGATGGGCTTTCACCAAACCCCTTCAGATATCCCGATGCGGGATCGTGTCGAACCTCTTGCGACGTTTGCCCCCCCCACGCCTACTAGCTTTTCTCAAATGACAATGGACCCTGGTATTGGATCAGTACTTACTCCACTGTCTGTGCCATGGACTCTATCCTCTATCTCGCTCGCTCTCTCTTCTCCGTGCTCGGGTGACTTCGCTTCCGGAAAAGATAAGGATAAGATACCTATTCCTGTTTTATCCGTGGCTCCTCCTATGCTAACTTCAGACACATCCTTGCTCTTATCGCCATCGCAATCTTTTCATGCATCTGAGCTTTTCTGTCCGTTATCCGCCGTCCCTACCACGAGCCCGTTATTTTCTCCCAATTCTGGTGCATTGTCTCTACCTGCCTCTCTAGCACCGAGACGTGGCGCATTCGATGGGGATGATTCGAATACAAGTGCGCGCGAGTATGCAACCGCCGTCACATCGACTGCCTGGGGTCTTATCCCTGATGATCATCTGACGAGTTGTTTCGAGATAGAACCAATCGATACCGTTGTGGGAAACATTGCTGGTCACCTCGACGAGAGATACTCGTTACATGGGGCGAGGGTGGAACACTTGCCCAAGGAAAGGGTCCCGCGGGCAAGCATAACAGAAAAACTAAGACGCTTTGGAGGACGAATGAAGAAGATTTTGAAAGGATACCGGGAGAAGAGGACGGATGGATTGGGAGTAAGCGGTAGCATGTGGAAGAGAGAGGAGGTGTGTGTCGATGTCGACGTGGATGTCGACTGCCTAAATGATGGTAATTTGGCTCAAGTCCGACGGCCGATCCCCTCTCCCGGAATATCGGTATAGTGTCTACTTCTTATAGTTCCCGAAGATTTAACATGATCCGCAGCCTCAGGAAGGTACGCCTTGCTCAAGTCTAGCGACACCGACATACTTTGCATCCGTAGAAGCTCAAGGATCCTTGCGGTATTCTCAGCCAGGCTCTGCTACCCCCTCTTTCCGAGAATATTCTGTTGATGCCAAAGGAAAGAGCAAGGCGCAAGTTCCGCTTTCTGTTGAGGACCGTGAGGGCCAGACACAAACTCCACTGCATCCACAAGTCTCTCAGAATAACAAACATCGTCGTTTCTCCTTCCTTCCATTCTCGGGTGGGGCGGCGGGTAGCATGCCGGCCATGCCCACCAGGCCGATATCCAACGTCCTATCATCAAGGCATCTTGTACCTGTCGACGCTCGTCCGAGGATGGGCCGTGGGCCCATGGCTGTAGAAATTGGTGGGTTATTACAGGATCTTCCTATTTTGCCGGTTGGTCGGGGTCCCAGCGTTAGGAGTACTAGTGGACCTCCAGGATTGTCTGTACCGCCTTCGACATCCGCGTTACCCGAAAACACCCAATCTCGAACTACCAAGAGCAAAAACAGGCGTTTCACACTCTCTACGATCTCGAACCTGAGTGATCTGTTAGGCCCGCTTCAGCCATAAATGACAGTCATGAGAATCACGGAAATTCCTATTGGGAAACCGAGAGAATTTTTAGGCGAGGCAGGTCGATTTCGCAGTCTTCTCTCTTTGGGATTCAACAAATCATTGCCACCTTAATCCGGACCACCACTCATCGCTTTGCATTGGCAACTGTTTATCACGGATTTGTGGACCCGGACACCATTTTCATATTCGCATAAAAAGCCAAGGCCCATCGTAATTTACCACTTCTACTTGTAGTATTTCGGACGAATCGGAATACGATTTGTAATGTCTCCTATGGATTGTATATCTGGACACTGGAAGGTAAAATTCATCAACGACACAAGCATCAGAGATCCAGATCATCGTCAGGATCATCGTCGTCGATATCATCTGCAGAATCTGGATCGTAATATATTGCAGCGGAAGCATTCTGAGCCAAGTTCCCCGGGACTTTGCCTAAACACAGAGGAAATAAGAGGATAGGAGAATTGTCAAATTGAGGGGATGGACATACCTTCGTGAGCGTAAGGGAGGGGAACTTGGGCCCTTGACCGCTGTTGTGAAGAAGTGAGGGCGAGATTGAAAGTTAAATTTTGTGACAGCTCTGGTGCAGCCTAGAGAGCCTAGTGAGAGGACAGACGAAGAATACAGCGGAGACCACCACCTCTGCGGTGTCACTTCTAAGCACGCCCTTGAGAGAGTTCAAATCACCCAATTGGCATGCGCCACCGCACGCGTCGGACCAAGCCTCCAAAACGCGGTCAAGTGTCCTCCGTTTACTGGATCTGTCTCCGCCGTCTCGTACCAGGATTTGAACGGCAAATTCGGATGCTCCGGTTGCCCCGCGACTGCAGCCTTCTCCACCCCTCCCGAAAACGAGCCGATCAATCTCATATGTCCTCTCGCTGAATGGCAGGAAAACCTTCCAGAATTTCTCGGGAGGGGAAGTCGGGGGGGGTGAAACGAAGTACGCCTTTGCGAGGTGGGTGAGGAGGACTGGTGGATAGGCCGTTAGGTGGATAAGTGCGGAAGAGAAAGTCGGTTGGACTAAGAGCGTGATCAACTCCGAGGGCGAGAGGAGGTGGAGAACCAACCGAGATGGGTCTGTGTGTGTGCATGCGTGATTCAGCAGGCTGTTCCGGTAGGGAAGGCTGAAGGAATACCTGAGCGGACACGAATTTTGGAGAGTAGTTCGCGTAAGAACTGGTATGTCTGCGAGAGAGAGCCTATATCTGAGGCAAGGGTGTCGGCAGAATCTATAATCAGGTCCAATGGTCCACTAGAAGGTGCTGTCGAATGGCTCAGGACAAGATCCACGAAGCGGTTTAAACTTACCCGCGTCCAAAGCCGACAGAATTTCTTTGCGAGGGTCTGACCAGTCATCAGAGTATTTGGGAACTTTGTCTAAGAGATTGTACACGTCAAGAGACGGATTGGATGTTGTGAGGCAAGATGGTGGGTAGAGGAGAGAGAACAACAAAGTACGGTCGCTCTTGCTCGCGATAAAGTCACGAAGGATGGGTAAACTTGATTGTGCGGCAGAGGATTGGAAAAGAATGAACGGTTGGCTCACACTCGCGGATTTGGTGAGTATGTCAGGGAGTAAAGGCATGGTTGTTTATAAAGAGACTGTTAATGAACGTTCATCCACTCTGCTCTCTCCAAAACTCTAGTACCAAGTTTCCACCCAAATACCCCAACCGTCTCTGTGTGTTCTTCGAGGTAAAATCCAGCCGATCGCAGACTCTGCTGTGTGTACCGCATCAGCGGCGAGTCGTCAGCCTTGATCCGTTCGAGCGAAGAATCGGCGTCGAATGCGTGTCGAACGGCATGTGCGAGCAAGTCGTCCTGAACACCGCTTCCGCGGTAGGGTTCGTCGACGTAGAAGTGGCGTATCACCGCGATTGACGACGACTTCTGCTTCTCGTCCTTTTTATTTTTGGAAGGAACTTGGTCGGATATGAACTCCAGGGTTGCATCTAGAGCAAGCAGACCGACGAATTGTTCGTTGAATTCCAGAATCCATAATCCAGAAGACGGCGAATGAGAGTAGTAAGAACGAATATCAATCATGTCCCGGCGACGGAGAGCGTCTTGGGTACGTTTTTCAAAGTAGGGTCGATTCAGCCTATTGGCCGTCAGAACGCATCTCGTCCATAAAAGAACGTCACCAACCAATCGACTAAAGCCAATATCGGGACAGCCATGGCCGCAAAGGCAGGCAAAGGACGGAGATAGGCCCAATTCCCGTGTTCGGGGACGTCAGGCCACCAGTGCATGTACTCGATGAACATGCACGACAGCGCGACCCATATGCTGAGGGTCAATGGATGCGTGTAGACTGGTTTTAAGATGTTAATCCCAACTACCCCGCTTGCGAAGGAGACTCACCACGTTGATTTGCAACCGCGAGGGATTCCATGTTAGATTTTCCGACGATGAACCGCACCTCCTTGTCGTCGGACGGTTCAAACGAACGGATGTGTGCGGTGGGCTCAACCATTCTGGATGGGCTTCCACGTTGGTTTGGCCTTGGAGAGAGAGAGAAATGAACCCGGGTATATTTTTTTCGTAAAATGGGACCTGACCTGACAAACGTTTGACCCAAGCCTTTATCTGATAAGACAACGATGCTCATCACCCAAACCTTTCGCGATGTCCCCAGTAACCATAATCCAACCGGCCGACCTATCAGGATCTTTGTGATCTCTCCGGTGTTGCCCAGCTATCCAGAAGCTAAATTTCCAGGTCTGCAAGAACTTGTTCAGTACAGAAACACCTAACTGATTCTCACCCAGGCGTGGTATGTTTCAGGTGTGCACCACCATGTTGAAAGAAACGTATGTGGCTGCTGATATGCCTGGAGTGAAATTTATCAAGTCACTGGCCCTGTTGAGAGGTTCGCGAGCCAAATCGCTAGTCAGGGCTATGTCGTCGGTCAGCCCACCCTGTTATTCGTAACTGTGTCCCCAACAGTCGTCAATCTAGCTTGCCCCTCGGTTTACCACGAGTTCGAAGGACCGGAACCTATTGCTTATGATGCGGAAGGTTAGCACAGTTCTCATCATCCCACTTGCACCGTTCAGACCATAATGTCACCCTGTAGGAACGGACCGAGGGAATAAATACAAGGTAGAGATTCCGACCTGGTTTCAAAGAACGATTTTCTGATATCACAAATCGCAGATCGAAAAGGAATTGGCCGCATACGATGAGGTCGGTCCGCCAGCCGCCATTCCTCCTTGCACTGACGCCGATTACAGGATGCAAAACAAACAATTGACCTCCTAGTGTCCTTAAAGAACTGCGACGGGCGCATCGCCGGTCAGCCTGTGGTATCCTCGGATCCCTCGATTTCAAACTGACGCCGTACTTTCTAGCCACGGGAATGTGTCTCGGAGGACATCTTGTATGTACCATTCATCGACTAGAACGCGTGCCAAACTTCTTACCCCCCATAATCTCAGGCATTCCGTGTGAGCCCCATATCCAGCCTGGTATCTACTTCCAGACAGTCGATACCTTTCCTCAGGCCGCGTTTGACTCGCGAGTTCTGGCCTCGGTATGCTTTTTCGCCACCGACATCCACAGCGCCACACTCGGGAAGGGCAAACAGGATAATTCGCTGGCCAGAGTGCGCAATGGTGATTTGACAGGAAAGGGCGAATTGGTAGTGCGTACACCTACCCTCCCCTCGTTTTCAAGCTTCTTGTTTGAACATTGCGTTCTTGCGGGACAGATGATTTTCGGGAAACAGGTGACTTCCTCTGATTGGAGTGTGCACTGACCGGGTCAGCTATGATCTCACCAGGATACTCACGTTCCCCGCGCTGGCCGTGAACTCATACGGTCCACTCTCGACGATGCCAATGTGACCGTTTCGGTATGTGTCTCTCTGCCTTCAACCCCTGTACCACCTCCCCAATGTTCCATCACTACCTCTAGTTTCTTGAAGTGCAGGCACAGCATGCCTTCATCCGAGACGAAAAATCCAAGGGCCGTTGGGACGCAGCTTTAACTCGAGCTTTGTTTTCCTTCATGATGGAAGTGTTCGAAAGGACTGTGGGCAGGAACCTCGGCCCACGCAAGGAGAGCAGCAAAAAGGTGGAACATATTTGCTAGATTGATTCGAGTTTGAGAAAGCTACAAAAACATTATATTTTCCTCGTCGACAATACAGCAACAGCCAACAAACTATTTGCCGTTAGCCTTGCTATGGTGAATACAAAGGACGTGACTGCGACACATTGCAGGTATGAGTACCAAAAGTGAAGCCAGGGAAGAAAGCAGATTGGAAACAATACAATGATTCTCCGTCTAATTACTTCTTCTTCGCGGCCTTCTCAGCAGACTTGGTCACTGTGAAGGGTTAAAATCAGTCCAACGTGCTTGAGCAGCGAGTAGCGAACTTACCCTTTCCACTCTTCTCGGTCTTATCAACGGACTTGACGACACCAACGGCAACGGTTTGCCTCATGTCACGGACAGCAAAGCGACCGAGGGGCGGATATTCATTGTAGCTCTCAACACACATAGGCTGGAGAAGAATCTGAGTGTGAGACCCATGTCGCAATGAATATGGTAACCGAACCGACCTTGGAAGGAATGAGTTTGACGATGCAAACATCACCAGATTTGACGGCCTTGGGGGCTTGTTCGATGGATTTCCCGGTTCGGCGATCAATTTTCTCGATGAGCTCAGCAAACTTGCAGGCAATGTGGGCGGTGTGGCAATCAAGCACTGGCGCGTAACCGGCAGCTATTTGACCAGGGTGGTTGAGGACGATAACTTGAGCCTGGAAAGAGGCAGCCTCCTTAGCAGGGTCGTTTTTAGAGTCGGAAGCAACGTTGCCACGACGGATGTCCTTGACAGAGACGTTCCTGTGGCAATTTTGTAAGGATCTGAACGATTCCAGAAGAAACGGGAAAAATGTTACTTGACGTTGAAGCCGACGTTATCACCAGGATTTCCCTGCTCAAGTTGCTCGTGATGCATTTCGACAGACTTGACTTCAGTGGTGACGTTTGTAGGAGCAAAAGTAACAACCATTCCGGACTTGATGATGCCGGTTTCAACACGACCAACTGGTACAGTTCCAATACCACCGATTTTGTACACATCCTGAAGAGGAAGGCGAAGAGGCTTGTCGTGAGGGCGAGATGGCGGTTCTATGGCATCGATGGCATCAAGGAGTGTCTTGCCCTTGACGGCGCCTGCTTTGGTCTCCCTTGTCCAGCCTTTGAACCATGGCATGCTGGAGAAAGGACCAGAGGATCAACACTGCAGTCTACTAATGAAAAACCAAATTGGCGCACTTTGAAGACTCCTCCAACATGTTGTCACCGTGCCAACCAGAGATTGGGACAAAAGCAACAGCCTTGGGGTTGTATCCGACCTTCTTGATGAAGGTGGATGTTTCCTTGACAATTTCGTTGAAGCGATCCTCGCTCCACTAGAAAAAATTTCAAGACACATGTTTTGTATGGAAATGCGAGAGAGCATACCTTGGAGGTGTCCATCTTGTTGACAGCAACGATAAGTTGCCGCACACCGAGGGTGTAAGCCAAAAGGGCGTGCTCGCGAGTCTGTCCGTCCTTGGAAATGCCTGCTTCGAATTCACCAGTGCCGCTGGCGATGATGAGAATAGCACAATCGGCCTGAGAGGTGCCAGTAATCATGTTTTTGATGAAATCCCGATGACCGGGGGCATCAATAACCTAAGATGGAGAGTCCTGTAAGGGTGCGACAAGAGTGCGGGAGCAGATCACTGACGGTAACCATGTATTTTGGGGTCTCGAACTTCCAGAGGGCAATATCAATGGTAATGCCTCGCTCGCGCTCAGCCTTTAGCTTATCAAGGACCCATGCTGCGTGGGAAGAAATGAGAGGAAGTACTCTGCCAAGAGGGGTGTTACCAACTGACCGTACTTGAAGGAACCCTTGCCAAGTTCAGCAGCCTCCTTTTCGAACTTTTCGATAGTACGCTTGTCGATGCCACCGCACTTGTAAATCAGATGTCCAGTGGTGGTAGATTTGCCGGAATCGACGTGGCCGATGACTGCGATGGGGATTATCAGTCAAGGAGAGCCGAGCGGGATCGATAAGAAGACGAACCGACGACGTTAACATGAAACTTGTCCTTTCCCATTTTTTTAGGTAGCTGGATACGATAAGAAATGTCAGGAGCGCCGAAGAGAAAAGCGGGGAGAAGAAAAAAAAGGAGGTGGTGAAGACGACGACATCGGGAGGGAGAGTGAGTCATCCATTAGAGACGCGAAGAAGATAGGAGGAGAAGAGAATCGAAAGAGAAAGAGGAGGAAGTATAGACTGACTTTGATAGGCGAGAAAAGGAGGAAAAGAGGATTTGTTCGTGGTGGAAGAGAATGAAGCTGGGTTCGGGGTTGTTATCACCTTTTATCGATGGCTGTTTGTGACTAGGAAATTGGTTTTATTTTTATTTTTATTTTTTATTTTTATTTATTTATAGACTTATCGCGCTCGTTAATCAATTAGAGTGCTACTCCCACTGAGAAAGCGAGATCGTATGATCTGCTCAAAACTAGGTCGCGCACTCACTTCCACCTGGAGACACGCCCGTACCAATCCAGCCGCGTCTCCCAGTGCTCCGCCTCCATCGGCCTCCTCACCCTCCCTTTCTTTGCCATCTGCGCATCGCTCGTCAAGAGCAATAGAGGCATTCGCAAATGGCGACTCTAGCCCTTCTTGCGCTTCAGCCGAAGTCATAAAGGGGCACTCTCCTGTCAGCAGAACATACCCCACAACCCCAAACGCCCACACATCTTGTTCTTTTCCGTAATACCGCTCCCCTCGCAAGATTTCAGGTCCAGCGTAATCCAATCTGGCAACAGTGCCGACCATTCAACCGAAAAACTAGGCAGTTGGGAAGCTACTCACGTGCCGCTGAATGTATCCCAGCCGTGTTTCCTCACGAGACCCGAGCTTCCGAAATCGATCAGAATGCATCGACCCCCTGCGCCAAGCACGACATTTTCATCTTTCACATCACGGTGGACTACAATATCCATTTTGAGCCTTGTGATCGCATTCGCAATTGCCAGAAACTCACCAATTCCCCGAGCATGGAGGAAAGACAAAGCATCCGCCATCTGGCCAAGATAGCTCCTCACAGAACTCGAAGGGAGACCTTGCGGGTAGCTTTCTACCAAGTCGAACAGATCAGTTGGAGGCGGCAACTCGCCAGGTTGTTGGACCGGGGTAATCGATGGCAAAATAAGGTAGTAATAATGATCGTCCTCGAAAAAGTCAAGTAATGGGCAGATATTCGGGTGACCTTTGACGAGGGAGCCTTCTATCCATGTATCGTCGCCTCTTGCATCAGATTCTAGTCTACAATTGCATTCGATTGCGTTGTTTGGGTGTTGATAACATGTCAGTTGCTGTGATGAATAATGTCGAGATGGATCCCATGGTCGGCGTGGTGGTAATACATAAGACGTGGATGAAATGGCAGACATGACGTAGATTTCGATTGGAATAGTCCCATGACTGGGATGTTTCTTCCAGCAATCAGCCAGGATTCGGGATTTGATGATTTGTTTGATGATCAGAGAGGGCTACTCCAATAGTTGAGATGTCGTTGGAGATCAAGTGTGAATGTCTCTCACCCCCAGGGAACCATCACTCTCGATTTCTTTACCTCTCTTGACGAGACCATATGCTCCTCGTCCTATTTCACCTTCAATTACAAATTCGGAAATGCTTCGTGCTCCAAGGAACGACTTTTCTGGGAAAGGAGATGGTGCTCCGGTGCTGGCGCCAGTACTAGCCAGACTGTTCGTATTTCCGGAATGGTGAAGGGATGTCGATAATAGGGGGGGAGTGGAAGGGGGTTCCATAGGGGCGATCAATACACGTCCGGCAACCAGCGAAACACGCTGCTGGGATGACCGACGACGGGGGCGAGGGGAAGAAGGAGAGGATGGCGAACGTGGAGGCATGTATCGACGAAAACCAGAAGGAGGTGTCGTGGCAACTGATGTGCGCGGGCTGGGGGAGCGTGGGGGAGATCGAACCGGTGAAATGGAAAGTGGCTCAGCGGTGAAAGGAGAGGTGGCAAAGACAATAGGGTCAGTAGGGGTAACGATTGCGTACGGAGAGACGACGTGTGAAGCAAACCCATGATTGCGCCTAGTCAAATGGGGTTCATCCGAATCAGAGGGTTCTGGCTGACATACGGATTCCCGAGCCCGGATGGGTAGGTTGACTCCCTCCCTGTGTGGGGTCCAATCGAATCCACGACCTATGGAGGTGACGCCCCAGCTGTTAACGCTAGCTGCTCGGTAAAACAATGTGGGTCCCTGGTCTTTCCAGTCGTCGCCATCGAAGGTGAGATCTACAGCAGCCGACAACATAGACACTAAGAAAACGCTACCCGGGCAGTCGAAGGACTTCCTTCAGTATGAGAGTGCTCCGAGAGGGTGCGAGTGGTCGTTCAGATCACAATCCGCACAAAGAGATTCCCACGGAATTCCGTAAACGAGCTGCCACCGGGAATAAATAAATGTCAATATACCTGCTGTACCGTAGAATCTTGGCATTGTCCTTCAAGTCCTCGAAGCTGTAAGTATGAACCTTCTGTGCATCACTGGCATCAACAATTGGATGCGGGGAGCTTTTAGTCTTCCGGGAAGGAGATTTTGGGCGATTGGATGCTGATGGATGGATGGATCTCATCCTGGATGCGCTTCACAGTTCTCTTTCAACGGCTATGGGATCTGTGATCTGACATTGTGCCGGATTTTCTCAGACCATATGGCTCTCAAGATCCCCATCGTCAAGAAACGTACAACAAAATTCAAGTTTGTGGTCCTGCGTCGTCATTAGCGGAGCTCTCTATTTACCTCCTTACTTTAGACGTCACCAGTCTGACCGCTATCACAGCGTAAAAGAAGCATGGCGGAAACCTAAGGGTATCGACAACAGAGTAAGGCGTCGCTTCAAGGGTCAGACACCCATGCCGAAAGTATGTCCAGATGATATGTTTTCACGCACAAAGCTCATGTTCGTGATCAGATCGGCTACGGAAGCAATGCAAAGGTATTTTCGGTCCCGCTCTGCATCCTGGTTGGTGCTTGACACCTGGTTTACCAGACTCGTCATCTGCTCCCAAACGGCCTCAAAAAGTTCTTGATTAACAACGTCCGGGAGGTCGATCTCCTTCTGATGCATAACAAAACATTTGCGGCCGAAATTGCCCACGGCGTGAGCAGCCGGAATCGCATAGCCATTCTAGAGAGGTTCGCCCTCCAATTTTCGTTTGATTTTCCTCCTTGACTAAAATTTACATTGAACCCAAAGGGCAAAGGTACTTGGCGTGAAGGTAACCAATCCAGCCGCACGTCTGCGAACAGAAGAGTAGATTTTCTTCGTGTACCCATGACGCACATTTTATATATCGCCGTGACGCCGATCCCTTAGCCAGATTAGATAAGACTGAGAACCTTTGTAATGACTACCAGGCAAGGAATCTCACTATTGCTCCTCGAAGAGTACCAGCTGAAATCAGGACAGACGAGCCACCCATGCTAATTCTTGGTACACAGGCAGTGGTACTTCCTTTGAGTAGGAACCCTCGAGAGCGCTCCTTTACTTTCTATTTCAGGCCGTACCCTAAACTCTGAACTGGCATCTTGGCTGAGAGCCGTAGATCCATCCGATCGAGAGGACTTCATCCCGCCTATTAAAGGGTGCAAAGCTATTATAGCCCCGTCAGTCCTCATCTTTAACCGATCTGCCTCAAGCATACTGATATTGAGTGGCTCAGCCACGCTGGGTATTCCTACTCCGGACCCGCAGCGGCGTGGGCATATAAGAGCATAGACACCACCGGAATGTATGCTCTAGTCCCTATTTCTGCACCCCTCCCACATATTTAAATTCCAGTAAACGGGTATTCATCCTCGGCCCCTCACACCACATTTACCTTGATGGTTGTGCCCTCTCAAAATGCCAGGAATATCAAACACCCATCGGGAATTTACCTTTGGATCTTGATAGTAAGCTTCGATACTTATCATCCCTTCATTTTCTTCTCAATTCCACAAAGCAATAAAGGAACTTCGAGGGACAGGTCAGTTCACTGACATGAGCCTTCGGACCGATGAAGATGAGCATAGCATCGAAATGCACCTCCCATACGTCCGCAAAGTATTCGAGGGGTGAATCCACTGATCGCTTAACTTCCCTCCTCACTAAGATATAATCTGTTCAAGGTTGGATATCTCTATCGTCCCTATCCTGGTTGGGGCGGTCAGCCAGGACAAGGAATCTAATTTCGGACGGCTTCTGGCACCATACTTAATTAGAGATGACACGTTCTGCGTCGTCTCGAGCGATTTTTGTCACTGGTGGGTTCACCAGTGCTCTCTACAGGGCGAGCTGTAGACGGGTTTTTCTTTAGGGGAACAAGATTCTCTTACACTTACTACTACCCCGAGCCCCCTCCGACTGACACCCCGGCGATCCACCTGTCGTCTACTTCGCTGTCATCCACGTTATCCACGTATCCTATCCATGCATCCATTACCGCACTAGACCGTGAGGCGATGGACCTATTGACATTACCCCCTTCCAGTGCGCCCGAAGCTCACGACAAGTTCACGGAATACTTGGCTAGTACGAAGAACACTATATGCGGACGACACCCTATCGGCGTCCTGCTCGGTGCGATGGCGGCAGCGGAGCAGCAGGGTCGAGCGTCCAGGATTAAGTGGGTGAGATACGAGCAAAGTAGTCAATGCTTGGATATAAACGACTCAAGCGTAAGTTATGCAAGCGCCTTCGCTGTATTCTAGGAAGAACCTGTGTCTCTATGCTGCGATTTCTATAAATTGCTGTTGAGGTGGAGTTGACAACCGACGGGTTCATCCACGTCGTTCTCCGAACCTGGTATCCCGCTATGATGAATGACCTAGGCATTGCGCGGCGCGGTAAGGTTGAGGGTGGAGGAATGAATTAGAATGACTAGCCTGCCCGCCCGCGATTTCGATATCCTCGAACCCCCAATCTCTCAAACTGCCCTCTTTCAGATGACTCCCGTCGCTCAAACGTTTGGCTTCCCAACCGCCGAACGATGTTCGGGCATCGCCCGTGCGCACGAGTTCGGTCAGAGAGCAACAGCCCACTCTCACGGACAGGCTCCTGTCCGCCAAGAGCGTCCTGACGAGCGCGGCAACCGTCGCGGCATGGCTCATGAGCAGGATGCGCTTGTGGCAAGAGTCGGACCGGCTGCCGCCGCCGCGTTCTACCGTCGGGATGAAGGCCTGCCAGAACCCGGCGGCGCGGGCGTGGACCTCGTCGAGGTCTTCCCCTTTGCGTGACGGATACCATACCGAGCACCAGGAATCGTCGATCTCGGGGAAATAGGCTCGGAGAGAGGAAGCTGAACCGGGGCGGGGGTGGAGACCGGTGCCTGGGACGGCTGGAGAGTACCATTCTGAGAGTCCTGGGAGGATGGGTAAGGGTTATAGTACACTCAATATGGCGTCGCGCACCGTGCTCGACGAATATGGGTATGTCTAGGGCGGTGGCAATGGGTTTGGCGGTTTGGATGCAGCGGGCTGAATAGTTTATTAGACTCTCGTTACAGTTCAGGTTATGAGATGAACGGACTGTAGGGCGAGGAGAAAATCATAGTTGGCCTCTCCTCGATGGGCATGGCAAGGAAGTGATCAGCCAGTTCTTGAGCCTGAGCCTAGGTATGAAAGAACATGATTTGATAGTAAGATAGTCCAGAGGGCGACAACGAACTACACCGAAAGCTGCTAATGGTGGGTCGCGAGGGAGGCCGGTCTCGTTCTGCCTTTTGGGTCGGTAGAGATAAGGTTGAGAGGGATAGATCTGGAAGAGAACTCACCAGTTTGTGGTGACCCAGTTCACTCGGAAACCTAGGGATTTTGATTGATAACGGGGAGGAGAAATTGAGGGGAAATTTTACCATGTCTCGCGATGTAAATGGTTTCAATCATGGGCGGATGGCTGCAAACGGTATGTACAATGATGCGGGGTTCATTTCAACAAATAAGATCACTACCCAGTAAAAGAAAAGAAAAGATATCTGCTCAGTCTTTGGATGTCAAACAAAAAGAAAAAAAATCAGAGCAAGAGAACGGAGGGCTTTAGGTAAATATGCTAGATGTCAAATTCAGGCGGAAGACAATGAGGGAAAAGCCGACTCGTCGTCCACATTGACCGAAGTATCAATGTTGGGACGGGCTCTGGGTGCATCACGGCCGCGACGGGGCCGGTCACCTCGGTCGCCTCGATCGCCTCGATCACCTCGATCACCGCCACCACCACGGCCACGGCCACGGGAGGGACGATCGAAATGGGCGTTGATTTCGAGGAACACCTTTTCTTCCTTCTTGGTGCGCGACTTGTGAGCGGATTTGGTCTATAATGTGTATAAGTGACCAAGATGGCGGACAGAGGAGAGAGAGGGGAAACACCTTTCCAACAAAATACGAGGCTGCTTCCTCGTCTTTCTTGAGGGGGACAGCATCTTTCCAGATGTCGTCGCCAGCACCTTCGTTTGCCTTTCTGGGGCCATCCAACTTGGGGATGATCTCGGCTTCTTTCTGTTGGGCGCGGTATTGAGCAAGAGTTAGGGTATTATCCTCTTCTTCCTCCCTATCCCGACCCCTGCGGGTGTCGCGCTCAGGACCAGCATTTGGGGCGGTTTCGGGATCAGCGGCAGGAGTATCGGTAGAAACGGGAGTGCCCCATGAATCGTCAGCAGCGGCGGGCGCTGGTGTTCCCCAGTCCTCGTTAGCAGCACCTCCCCAGTCATTGTTCGCGTCAGGGGCGGGATCGTTGTTGGCACCGGCACCCCAATCGTTGGTTCCGCCCGCGGCCCAGTCGTTGGTACCTTCGATAGCGGCGTCGTTGTTAGCGGCCTCCTCGACCCTCAGTTCGGCAATACCGTCGTCTCCACCCCAAGATTGATGAACTTTTTTGTCCGAGTCACTTGAGATGTATGAGATGGGTGAGAGGATGTGTTGGGAGGGTGATAACGTACGTTCTTCCGGTCTGGCTGTGCTTATCGAATTGGCGGCCACGACCGGTATCGGCACCGGCTCTGGAGCGATCACCGCGACCTCTGCCTCTTCCGCGGCCACGGGGGGCATCAGCACGTGCATCATCATTGGCTGATGGAAGGAAGAGACAATAAGATGGGGGGGACACGAGATGGAGCGCGATTACCGACCTTTTTTCTGGGCGGTATCTGCAGCGGGAGCGGAAGGGTCATCTAGGTTCTGGTCCCTAGATTTATTGGCGGAAGCGCCGCCTCGTTGGTAATAACGACCACCCCGAGAGGCGGGACCGCCTCTGGGTTTTTGGGATGCTCGAGGGGGAGGAGAAGAGACTTGCTGGGTATCTGTGGGGGGAGGGGCAGGAGCCGGGGATGCGGGACGAGAAGGATCCTCATCTGATAAAAGAAAGGGTTGAGGGAGGGTCAACGAGAGATGGATTGTATTGACCGTCAAGGATTGAGAAAGGGTTCTTTGTGGCCACCGACATGATTGACGGGGCTGACGCGATGAGAACGCGAGCTAGGGTGGTGGTGGTGGATGAGATGGTGGTCTGTAATCCTTTTTTTCGCCTTTTTTTCGTCGATAAATTTTGGAGACCCCTGAGAGTGAGTGTCCGGGTCCTGGGGAGTAAGCCACAACATGTAAACTGTACAGTTTTTAAAAACTATTTAAATTAAATAATTGTAATTAAATTTTTCAGCTTTAACCAGGTACGTCCGTTTCTTCCTCTCTTCAATCCTTGCTGATAATATCACTCAGCGACTGAAAAAGCATCTCGACGATGACTTGCTCGCCTGATTTCGGGACTGATGCCGAGTCGAGGATATCCGAGACCGTCATAGTCAGCTGGAGATCAACCAAAACGACGAGGCTTGGGTGCGGTGTGCTCGTCTCTTTCGACCGTTCGTGGTCATCGTATGGGTTACGCTGCAATGTCTTGTTGTACAAATTTATCGAAAAAAAAAATCAAAAAAAAAAATCAATTTCTAAAATCAGCCTTTTGACCGTTATCATATCTCCCGACAAACGTTTACCGACGCCCCCCCGACATCGACATCGACATCGACAACGCCACTGATTTCTACGACAACCACGACAATTAACGACAACCACGAATCCCGTCATGCCTTCATCCAGGAGACTTGATATCAACTCCCTTCTTTGCGTAAACCAAGATCCGCTTGCTCGTTCTCCTCCCCCGCCAACCCCTTCATCCACTCTCCCTCCTTCCTCTCCCCTCCTCGATCCCGTCATCCTCGCCCCTCACCTCCGCAACCCTCGCGCATGCCCAGAATCAATCTCCACCCTCCCCCATCCTTCCTCCCAAACACATTCCCCCCGTTCCCCGCCCGTCCTTCGCGCCAGACATAACGACACTCAACAGCCAGCTCCCATCCTCTCCCATCCCTTCGTTCTCCACCACGATCAACGTCAACCCAACCCCGAATCCACTCGCCATCAATCCCACCGACCTTGGCAATCCCATCCTGCCGAACGCCCGCCTTATCAGACCAACTCTCATCCCTCCTCTTCATCTCGTTCACATTCCCACTCTCCCACAGTCTCTTACTCGTATCACCCACCCTCTCTTCCCTCCTTCTCCCCTCCTTCCTCGCATGCAAATCAACCCCGACTCGACTCCTCATCCTTATCGTCTCAGTATCCTCGCCCTACTTCCCCGCTCCCTTTCTTTCCAAACTCCCAGTCTACGGTCCGCCATCCTTCACCCTCTTCATCTTCCCATCCACCCCACCCTCCGTCCTTCCACCACCCCCCTTCTAATCTCAACCTGCCCTCAAGCTCAAACACTATCCCTACCCCCAGCCCATTCGCTATCAGCTCTCACGCTAGCCCTCTCCCCCCATCTCCCATCCCAATAAAGCGTCCCTTCATAGGTCTC
Source organism: Porpolomopsis calyptriformis (assembly GCA_951640195.1). Taxonomy (NCBI): domain Eukaryota; kingdom Fungi; phylum Basidiomycota; class Agaricomycetes; order Agaricales; family Hygrophoraceae; genus Porpolomopsis; species Porpolomopsis calyptriformis. The sequence continues at coordinate 1,731,135 of OX621164.1, forward strand.
GAGGCCCTTGTGCATGCTGCTTCAGAAGAAAGGAAAAGACTGAGTGGCAGCACCGCTTCTCCCACCTCCTCCACCGGAATGAAACCAGCCACAACTCCCTCTGTAAACTCTCCCATCCTCACTCCCGGCAGCTCTGGCCCTCAGCCGTCATCGCAGCACCATCGGTTACGTCACTCAGAGAAGGACCGCAGGCCGTCCGATGTCAGTCCGGTATCGGAGCAATCCCGGCGTAGAGTTTCTCCGCCCCTTTATCACCACCACCCAGAGAGGGAAAATCCCCTTGTCGGTGACACCAAAGAAAGGAGTGACCACTACGCTTTCCACCCCCGTCATCACTCACTCGGTATGCCGACGGAAGAAGCCACTGGTTCTCTCAGACATCCCATCCCTATTCATTCCTCCCAACACCGCACCCAAACCAGGGTCTTTTCTGACAGTCCACTCACTGAGGATCGCCCCCCAAGATCCAGGGGGGCGTTTATGTATCCGACTCAACCACAACATGATTCCCAGCATATGCCATCGTCCGAATCATCGAGTAACTCGCCAACAACGCTTGGACATCGACCTCACCGTTTGGCCGTAGACACAGGCAACCAAGTCGCTCACTACCCCAAAGGCAGATCAGCAGACCCATCTTCTGAACCATCACACGAGTTCAAGATGGAAGTTTGGGCCCATAGTGTGGAGGGCGCCAGACGCGGGTCCCAATCGTCTCTTCACCAAGATCACAAGCTAGAGCGTAAGGACACGCATCTCGGTTCAACCGTGGTGGACCTGGAGCAAACTATTCCTTCCCACTATCAGCAATCTCTCCTCCAAGAGCAGGCCCCCAGACTCTCAGAACCTGATCTTATTCGCCGTCGCCGTCGTGCCAGTAGTCCTAATAGTACCGGCAATACACCAGCTAAGAAGAAACAAAGACATATACCTGGTTCACGTTCCGGACCCGAAACCACGATCGCAGATGTTCATCTCTCTTCCGACCAACAATCACGATATTCCACACAGTTCATCTCGGCCGACCCAACGCCCGGTAATGCAGAGGCCGATGTCAAGTATTCCTCGAGGAATTTGCCTGTAGAACATCAAGCCGAGCAGAAGCTTAACAGTTCCGACCAAATCTCGGGCGCTGTGGGGGGGATTGGACGCCAATCATTAGTGGACGCGGGTAAGCTCAAGACCGAGCAACTGGACAAATCCCCACAACTTTTTCCTTCTAGCGAAGGTAGCGGTGGTGAGCCGATCGAGCATAGTCAAGACCCGCTACCTGACCATGGCCTTGTCACTCAGACGGGAAAACCAATTCAAGAACAAGATCCACATGAATGGCTCATTGAGCACTACGCCAAGTCCCCTCCGTTCGCCCTCGGTGTGGGACTCGTTACCCGAGAATCTTACCCCTCACCCAAACCGCAATTTGCAATGTCGCCAGGGCCCAAGACCCCCGACGCTGATCCCGTTGCTCATCCTAAAACAGTTCAGCTCGCTGGCCCCGATGTACCTGCAAAGGTGGAAATGGACGACACCGATCTTGTGAGCGAACTTGTCGCAGAGACTTTGGACGGTGCAGAGCATGATCCTGTTACCATGGAAGTCGACGTTGAAGATGAATTGTTAAGTCTAGTTGATCATAGACCTTCCTCGTCTCACCCCCCACGTAAAGCGCCTCCTTCCCTAATCCCGCTATCGCCCATAAACTACCCTCCTGTCCAATGTCCCCCCAGTCTGAGCAACTATGACTCTCATTCCCAATATGCTTCACCTACAGGGCTGCATGTTACAGCATCGTCCTCGTCGTCCTTCTTGGTTCCCGCGGAAGGTCTCATTCCGCCGACAAATGCCCCTCCTCTGACATCGGAACGTGGATCGATGCCTCCGCCTTCTGCCACGACTGTCAATACCCCCACCGGACCCCCGAAAAGGGGGGAGCGCGTCGGATCTGTTGCTGCAATATCTGGGACCAAAAAGAAAAAAGACAGCGCTGCCAAGGTTCATTTTCTTCCCCTACTCGAGTACTTTTACCTCACTCACGCACTCAATTTTAGGTTCCTGCGAAGCCCAAACCCCCACCTAAGCCACGGCCGAAGCTTGGGCCGAAATCAAAGGCTAAAACCGTCCTGCATGGTTCTGCCTCAACTCCCACCGAGAAGGGTATGAAAGGGTCGCCTTTTCCACCTGTTGTCCCCGCAGCAGCGACAACTTCTGTGTCAGCTGGTGCTTCCCGTTCGCGGTCCACATCTGTCATGCCCCGTGGATCCGCAGGACCGGAAGGTGATGCAAAGGCGGAAATGGAAGAGGTCGATGTGGACGGAGAGGATATGGACAGGGAAGAAATATACTGCATTTGCAAGACTAGAAACGAAGAGGATCGAGTGATGATCGCCTGTGATCGGTTGGTCTCTATTTTATGCCACCGATTCTGAATTCCGAAATCTGACACCCGCACTTTTTCAGATGCGACGAGTGGTACCACCCACATTGCGTAGATATGCCAGACCTTGAGGTAGACTTGGTGGATCAATTTATATGTCCACCCTGTATCGAAAGTAGGTTGCCATGTCTTGGCCGGATCCCAAATATTGATGCCCAGAAACTACAGAAACCCCTGAACTTGCTCAAAAAACGACCTATAAGCAGCGCTGTTTGTCCGGACTCAACCATCTCGATCCTTCCTCTTCCGACGCTTGTCATAGACCTGCTCGTGGTTTATACTCGAAATATTGCTCGGATGATTGTGGCATCAAATACATGCAATCACGCATCAACGAGTGGGTCAAGAAAGGCGGTAAACGAGCGAAACTGTGGGAGAGCGTTAAAGATGCTGAGAAAAGAGAGGGCTTTGTGGTTCCAGCAGAAGAACCAACAACGTCAACAAAAGCGGACACAGATGTGAAAAATAGTGTCGTGTCTACTGCCAACGCTAAGTCAAGCAGGATCGACAGGGAGACTCGGCGGCTCCGTTCTCAGCTTGAACGAATAGTGTCGTTGCGAGAGCGGATTAAAAATGAAATGGAGGTGGTATTATGGAGGAAGCGCTTGCTCGAGCTGGCAATGGAGCGGGCTGAAAATGTGGATCAATGTGGTTGGGACCAGAGGCTCCTCTTTGATGAGGTAGAGTGGGTAGATTTCGGAACAGATGCTTTGGAGAGTTATGAAGAGATCGGGCGAACGCATTCGGAGGATGGCGATGTAGAGCGAGGGGAGGGTGAGTGGTGGTGTATGGGGAAAAAGAAATGTGGACGTCACTTTGGGTGAGTTTGCGAATAATAATAATCTCTGGCTTGTTGTTCATTTGTTTCTCAGGTGGCAAGCTTTGCGCTCCAAGGACGTGGCCCTCGAAACGCAACAGAAAGAGGAAGCGCTGCTAAAACTTACCTCCCAAGAACGCGAGATCCGGAAATGTTTGGAAGATATTGTCGATCAAGATCGCACCACTAATGATCCTTTGGAGACACTCTCGAAGTCTTTCAAGGCAGTCCCGTTCAAGGGCAAGACGAACCTGAATGGTGAACTGTCGAAGAAGGGGAGAAAAAGAAAGAACCAATAGAATTTATCGTTATCGTCAGAACCTTTGCTTTGCCCACTGCTTTCTTGCTCGATTGTGTCTGGCCACGTTACACTTAGGGAACTCAGCAACGATTAGGGATTGCATGCAATACTCATTAAACATGTACATGCGTGGATGTCACTAGGGAGAATGAAGGCGTTATGAATCTGCCAATATACAACCGTCCCCCCGCTGGTAATAATGATCAGTAACCATCGCCTTCGCCTCCCTCTTTACAGAAACCCTTTCGCTCATATAGAACTTGTGACTTGATTTCTTCACGTCGTTTCTTGATTGCGATATCGTTTTGATGGTATGCTTCGAGGATATCGTACTCCACTTGTCGCAGAGGAATGTCGTCTTCCTGGTCGAGATCCTTTGAAAAAATATCACGGCGAGTATGACATTGTACAGCGAGCGTCAGTGGGAAAATGAGAGGAGGGGGGAGGAACCTCACAATTTCGCCCAGGAGGACGACGTTCTCGCCGCGAATGAGAAAGAGACCGTGCCAATGTTCGGCAAACGCATTCCCGTGGTATATCCGTTCGATTGTGTCTTCGAGGACGAGATTGGCTGTTTGTTGAAAGATGTGGTGCACACAGGTAAGATCTCAAGGTGAAAACAAGAAAAAGAAAATGGAAAGCTCACCGAATTGGTCATAAGATCGTAGTACGCCATGAAGTTTTCTGCCATCTCTCAGAATCACCAACATCTTCCCTGATCAGGGGCGACAGCCCATATGAAGGAAGGAAGGTTGGGCAGGGTCGGTAGCTGGTGTTGTAGCTGAATACTTGGAGCAGACGTACTGTCTACGCAATCCACAAGCGATCCTGAAGTTGTAAATGGGATGAGTGAATCCATGGCACTCAGTTTGGGTTTTTTACGACGAAATCGCGTGGAGATGTGGTGATTGTGGTTAAAGATGAAAAAGAAAATTTCGCTGACAGCAGGATTTGAACCTACGCGGTGAAACACCAAGTGATAATAGGCAGTGACAGAAGTCACGCGTTCAAATCACTCGCCTTAACGACTCGGCCATATCAGCTCATCTCGGGTTATCCAAAGTGGACATCATGTCTTGCTATGACCGTGGAGTGTTTAGAGACAGTAAGGTTACTAGACATTAACGTGACTTATGAGGGTCGATGACCAGTCACGACGAGCCCTGGCCAAAATATTCCCATTGCCCTGGTTCAGGTTTCTCCACCAGAGGCTCCCATCTAAAAGATGAATCCATGCTGAGCGGATCGACAGGTTTGGATGTTCAGACTCACGCCTTCCACTCAAGCATTTTTGAGACAAGGTGCAGTTCGTCGGAGGCGATATCGAGCGACTCTTCTATCTGTCCCTCATTTAATCCCTTCTCGACCGTGGCGATATCTCCGTTCGCGCCCTGTACGATGGTCAGCTTGCGCTGTGTGAGTGCTTCGACGCCTTGTCGATAGACAGATGTCGGAGGGATAGAAGAAATCAATGATAATGTAGTTTGGTACGTTTTGCAGAGCTCTGGGATGGGATCAGGATGGACTGGAAGACCATGGATCCCGGTCGTTTTCTTCACGACTTGGAGAAGAGTAGGCGTAAGACGGAACATGGTCGGAGTTTGACTTCCTTCCCGAACGAAAATGGGAACGCTGATTTATGAGACACGCACAACGCTCCTTCCTGCTCTCCGATTCACCCTTCAGAGACCAAATTTCGTGGGGGATTTCATCTCGTCTCTTTTCCCGCTACCCAGACTGTCAATACCGCCACTCCAATCATTGCTTGAGCTCCTTCCCCCATTCCTGCTAGCCGTTCCCAAGAAAAAGACATCTCACTCAAGGAAAGCTATGCGAAGCGCCAATAAGGGCCTGAAGGACAAGAAAAGTTCGTAGAATCTCAATTTAACAATCTCTTGTGACTGTGATTCTATTTAGATATCGTCAACTGTCCCGGCTGCGGTTCACCTAAGCTAGCGCATCATCTGTGCTCATTTTGCTATACATCCTTGAGCCGCAGATGGAAAGCGAAAGCAGCCCGAGAGGCGGAAAGTAGTACATTTGCTGGCATTCCTGATTTATCATGATAGATCGTGAGTTACAAGAAAACTAAGCGGTGTATAACCGTTGACTTGGACTCCTCGGCAGGGAGACAATCTATGTTTCGCGCTGGAAAATCCCCAGAGTTTGCTTCTTTAGTTACGTGGCCACTCCAAACGTCCTAAAAAAGTATATCAGAATGTTGAATGCAAAGACCATATATCAGGATGAAGCTCAGAAAGTCATTCATGTCAGTGATGCACGAGCAAGATGGTTGCTGTGAATCAAGTCGACTAAGAGGTGCCAGTTGGGTTGGTGATACAACACTCGTCACGAAAGAGACGGGATCGCAGGTAAACACTCACTTCGACGTTCTGTCGTACCCGTTGGCTTTTGATAAAAATTTTATTCTGCGCCGCTTTAAATGGATCACAGATCACGTGGATTCAGCATACAACACAAGGCTGCATACAAGCCGTCGTATTTTGGCCTTCATTTTACGCAACATTCACCCAAGGTTCGTGTCAGTATCGTCCAGACTGATCCATAGCAAAACACACTGGGACTGCCAAGAGGTAGCACGGTGGAATTTTGTGTTGGATCGTCTTGGAGGCCTCTGGATGACCCTCAAGCTAACCCACATCAGTCCTCAGAATGGCTGCTCAAGTCAGCAAAAAGCGAAAGTTCGTCGCTGATGGCGTCTTCCGCGCAGAACTCAACGAATTTTTCACACGCGAACTTGCTGGCGAAGGCTACTCTGGTTGCGATGTCCGTGTCACTCATGCACGCACTGAGGTACTTCCCTGCGTACCAACAGCCGACACGCTTGCTTACATCTCTGACGACTTAGATTATCATTCGCGCTACGCATACCCAAGAGGTCCTTGGAGAGAAGGGTCGACGGATTCGTGAACTTACCGCCCTTGTCCAGAAACGTTTCAAATTTCCCGAAAATTCCCTAGAATTGTATGCTGAAAAGGTCCAATACCGTGGCCTTTCTGCCATCGCACAGTGCGAGAGTTTGAGGTACAAACTTCTCGGCGGCCTTGCCGTCCGCAGGTACGGATTCCACTCGATCGCCAGACTCATCATTCTGACCCTGCCCTCTCCGTCTAGGGCGTGTTACGGCGTTCTTCGTTTCGTCATGGAGTCTGGGGCAAAGGGTTGTGAAGTTGTGGTGTCCGGCAAGCTTCGTGCTGCCCGTGCAAAGTCCATGAAATTTACTGATGGATTCATGATTCACTCCGGCCAACCTGCTCGCGATTTTGTGGACTATGCTGTCCGCCACGTCCTGCTCAAACAGGGTGTTTTGGGTATTAAAGTGAAAATGTAAGTTGTAACAAACGTTCATCTTACGCATATCATATTTTAACCCTTTTCGTCCATCCAAGAATGAAAGGGTCCGATCCTGAAGGCCAGCTTGGTCCCCGCAAGCCTCTCCCGGATTCCGTCCAAATTCTTGAACCCCCGGTCGATAAAATTGTTTCGGAACCTTTGTCAGAGCAGCGAGAGCCTGTTCCTGCACCTGCAGTGGAGGATTCGACGTACCTCGTGCAGGAAACTTATCAGCCTGAACTTGGGGAACAGCCTGTGTTTTAATCTCCACTGTTAATTGATACTTTTAACGAACAGTTGTTTGCCCAAAGTCCAAGTTTGAAAAGATGATTATGCACGTTCAGTCTATTTAACGCTAGCGATACAATTATTATTCGTAGTGAATAGGGTCCGATCAATCTGAGGTGGTTCATAACGACGTTATTTGGAAACGGTAACGTTCAGCTTTGCCAGCGCGATAACGACGGGGACAGCGTAGAAGCTGTATGCAACCCATACCACTGAGATTGTATAATTTTTAGTAAAGCGAAGGTTCCCGTAAGTTAAGTCTGCGTACTGGTAAACGCATTGCCGATAGCTGAAACAAGGTTAGGGGCTTGTGTTCCTTGGGCAGCAATAGTTGCGTTGAAGTCATCCACGGTCTTCCCGAACCATATTCGTAGAATAAGGAAAGATGTGACACCTGCAAAAGAAATAAGACGAGGTACACCCGATAGGTTGATTGTCCGACCAATGAAAAATCCAAAGAATCCCATCCATGCGACGACTTGTTGGACTTGCGGTTTCCCTAACGCTGCCGACAGCTTCCCACCCATTTTTTCGCGGAAGGAGATCAACGCGTATGTGAAGGAAAAGAGCGTGGAGAAGAAGAGCGCGATGGAAATGAATGCCGGAGTGCCTGCCATGGGGGCGACCAAGAGCTGATTAAAGCCATCACCGTGTAGCACGGACAAGTCTGCGAGGAAAAATCAGAAAGAGCAAAGAGGTGACAAGCAGCTGGGGTTACCATAGGTGGGCGACATGGAAGGAAGTGTGCAATTGAGTTTCCCTCCATTCTTTAATCGCGAGCAAGAGCCTTAAGACTCTGATGAGGACAGCATACCCTCATGGGTAATGTACTCACCCAATGCACCAAGGAAGACACTGGGTCCGTCTATGGCTTTCGAAGATTGATTTGAGGGAGATGATGGCGTGACGGTGAGGAGAGCAACTTGATCGTGAAGAAGCATCGTTGGAGCCAAGAAGGCAAACAAGGAGAGCAGGATAGCCGTGAGGGACAGGATGGGAGCAAGATAGAGAATTACAGCCTTGGATATTCCAGAGATCATTGTTGGTATTTGGTAAAGGTGCGGGTAAAGAGTGGTGGAAAAATGGGGGTGAATCTAGTAAAAAGCACGACTGGCGGCTTTGAGAAGGGGTGAGTGAGGATTCCAAACGTGAAGAGGCGGCTTTATATACCTGGTTGAGGATTTGCATTTCTGAGAACAATAAAGTGGTAACGAACGATTGAACGTAACGCGTCGACCATTGTTTTCTTGTTCTTAAGCTAAATTCGGTCGTGTTATTGTCATGACCGGTCTGCTAAATCTCCCAAAAATTTTCAACGATGGTCCAAATGGCATGGCATCGACGGTCGCGCTGTCGGCTGTCAAGCTCATCTTTGACTTTGGTGAGAAACAATCGGATTTTTTTCGTGTCCTCAGCTCATACTGCCGCAGCGTTAAAGTCCGAAGCCAGTTCTCGACCTCACATCCTCGAGCTTTTGTCCTCTCTGGATCCCTCTCATTCTCCACCAGTCAGCGCCAATGGCAAACCAATGCCTCGCTCTGTGTTGTTCAAGGATACCCCACTGACATCTCTCTTTACTGACGGCATGTCCGAAGACCTTATCTGGGAACAGTTAGACCTGAGAGCGCAAGCGGTTTGTGCCGTCCTTGACCATGTCCTCGCGGATGACCCTGACGGAAGTGACGACGATCCGATGGAGGACGGTTCCCTTGATGAAGAATTGAATTCGGATGATAATCTGGTCTACGGCTACGGAATCGACAGCGAGGACACGGACACAGAAAACCATGACGATTCTTCAGCTGCGGATTTGGGAGAAAGTGTAACTGGACTACGAGACTCGTCTTCGGACGGGACTGACACGGACCAAGATGGCGTCAGCCCTTCGAAACTGGCTCAAAAAAGAGATTCTGAATTGAACGACGATTTCTTCAATCTGCTCTCCTTCAATGCTGAGATAGAGGCTGCCGAAGCCAAGTCGGCCTCAGTGGGTCGTCTTGGTGCCGACGACTTGGACAGCGATGATGATGTCCCCGTGGACTTGTTCGCCCCTGTCGACGGGTATGAACTTGATGAGAACGACTCAACGAATGATACTGGAGGTCCGGTTTCATAGGACCCTACAACTCAATTGGTCACTGACATGGATCATCCCTTTATCCAGAGGTCTACTACCAAGACTTCTTTGAGCCTCCACGCTCGAAGCCGAGGCATCCGGTGCCAAAGGCCGCCGGGAGTACGACCAGGGTACGATTCCACGATGAAGTGAGAGTAAAGCATATCAAGGCGAAAGGAAGAAGGTTACCCGTTTCTGCCTTGACTCTCTTCCGAAACCTTGGCCGTCTTGGCGGCAAATTTCAGAATGATGGCGAAGAAGGAGAGCTCGAGGATGACAACGATGATCCTATGGACGAAGATAGTGAGCATGACGAGGACACAGGCGACAGCAACTTGAGGACGATTGAGAGGCTGAAAACTGACCTATTTGCCGATGACACCGATCAAAAAGATGGTTTGGAGTAACTGTGCTATTCTCCTTGTTTTCATTCTCATACTACCTCGCAGAGAATTTGTCGGCACACGAAAGCCGTATGGACGACCTGCGTCGCCAAATAGCAGAACTGGAGGCTGAAAACGTCCGAAAAAAAGACTGGGTTCTAATGGGAGAGGCTAACGCTCGTAGCCGACCTCAAAATTCGCTCTTGGAAGTGGATCTGGAGTTTGAGCGAGCTATGAAGGCAGTTCCTGTCATGACTGAAGAAACCGTGCGGGATCTGGAAGAGCGGATCAAGGCACGAATTCTCGAAGGTCGTTTTGACGATGTCATTCGCAGGCGACCTATGGACGACAAGCCTTTCTTGCCTTCACGATTTTTTGAATTGAAAGATACCAAGTCTACTCAGTCACTGGCACAGATTTACGAGGCCGAATACATGGCCGCACAGACAGGGGATGTAGTTGGTGAGGACCGTGATGGACGGCTGAAGAAAGAACACGACGAGATTGAAAAACTTTGGGAAAACATTTGCGGAAAGCTGGATGCTCTCTGCAATGCGCATTTTGTGCCAAAACAGGTATGTGGTGTTGATACATTTTACAGATCGTTGGTATCTGACTTTCGACGTCGCAGCCTAAAGCCACGATCTCGACCGTATCGAATGTACCATCTGCGACCCTTGAATCTGCGCTTCCCACTACCAAATCTGTATCGACTATGCTTGCTCCAGAAGAAGTGTTCGCACCGACACCATCAGACCTTCAAGCCAGAAGCGAACTGATGCCCGCCGAGAAACGCGCACTAAGGAGCAAGCAGCGGAAGCTAAGGAAGAAAATGCGCGATACCCTCGACAAAAGCGTGGAGAAGTACGCGAAAAAGTCTCTTCGCAGTGTGAAGAAACAGGGAGATTTGAAAAGTACGGTAAAGGCTGGAAAGGGTGTTACGGTGGTAGGGAAAAAGGTGAAAGACCGACCACGGACCCGCGTTGCTGAGTCGTGAGAAACTCTTACCTAAACGTATTTGCACCGCCTGAATACTCCTCATCTGCTACCACCATCATGCCTCTTTTCAAGCGTGACAACAAGCCTTTGATACCCCCAGTCGATCACAACCAGAGTAGCGGAAACCGCCCTGGACTTCGCTCAAGCTCCAACTCATATGTCGCTAGTCGAGATGGTGATCTCTCCATCAATTCGAACGACACCTACTCTACAGCACCTCCCGATGATCAATACACAGCTGATAGACGTGCTCTCATGGACGGTTACGTACCCCGCGATGGGGGAAGGGAGCCATTTCCGGAGGAAGGGAACGACGACGATGTTGAAGGTATCAAGCAGCAGACGAGATTCGTGAAACAAGAAAGCGTTCAGTCTTCCCGAAATGCCCTTCGATTGGCTCGCGAGGCAGAGGAGACCGCCAGGAATACTCTCGGTCGGCTTGGCGACCAGTCAGGTGCGTTTATTGTAATCAGTCTGGCAGAAATCTGATGCCGGCCCCATCAGAAAAACTTGCCGAGACAGAGCGTCACTTGGACGTCGCAAAGGGTCATTCCGCCCGCGCTCAGGACAACACCGATGAACTCAAACAACTTAACCGGTCCATCTTCCGCCCGGTCATCACTTTCAATAAGGATAGGAAGCGCGCGGCCCAAGAGGCCAAATTGTTGTCCAGATATGAGGAAGAGCGTGAAGAACGGGAGAAAGCGATGATGGATGTCAGGGAATCGCAAAATAGGGTTGGCCGTGCCATCACATACGGGCGTGGAGGAGAAGGAGACGGGAACGGGGACGAAGAAGGGATAAATAGAGGAAGGTTCAAGACGTCTGAACAACTCGCCGAAAGGAAGGAAGGAAGGAAGCGTTTTCAATTTGACGCGACTGCGTCAGATGATGAGTTGGAAGACGAATTGGATGACAATCTGGACGAACTTGCACAGGCAACAAATAATCTCAAGGTTTTAGGCCAGACTATGGGTCAAGAGCTCGACAATCAGATTTTGAGGATTGGAAGGATAGAGGACAAGACTACCACATTGGGTAACAAGGTCCACTCGAATACCATGGCGGTGGGTACACTTGGAAACTATATTATTCACCGTTTTTAACCCGACAATTACAGCTCAAAAAGATCAAGTAGAAAGTGGTGTGTGTGTGGTTCAGAACCGATTCAGAGCATGTAGAATACAGATGATCGCGGTCACGCAAAAGTCACCTGACCAGTCCTTTCCTCTCCAGCAAAAATGTCTGAATACGAACGGGAAAAAGCAAAGAATATTGCCAGAAACAAGGAGTTACTGGCCAGCCTTGGTCTCGATAAACCCATCTTTGAACCAAAGGAAAACCGCCGTGTCTCGGCACCTTCTACAAAGAAAAGGAAAATGACCACCGATGATGAGCATTTGGAAGGCGATTTACCCGCCAAGGTCTCGCGAAAGGCCTCTCAGGAGGTTTCAGCTTCGGGTCCACGTCGTAGCCAAAGAAACGTTGGAAAAACCATCGATTACTCTGCAGAATTCGAGCGTGATTTGCGTCTTCCTCCTCGCGTTGAAAAAAGCCGAAATGAGAACCGTGGTCCACTGGGAAGAGAAAGTGGGAAAAGGATACACAATCCGTCAGTGTGGATCGTGTTTGTATGTAGTTGTTCCTGACATATGTCTCAGGAAAACATTTGGATCTATACCCGGCATTCCGGTTGGGACATGGTGGGAGTCCAGGTATGCTAGTCACCTCACAAGTTTTCATGTTACCAATGTTGACCATCCACGCGTAGGCAGGGTTGCAGCGCTGATGCCATTCACGCGTATGTGTGTCAATAATAGATCAATGTCGCCAACTTGACACTCCACCAGACCCTGGGTGGCAGGTATCGCTCCAAGTCTCCAAGGGGCCTACTCCGTCGCGTTGTCGGGCGGGTACGACGACGACGTTGACTTGGGCTACGCTTTGTGAGTCGCGAAATAAATCCTGAACGTTCAAGCTACTTCACATGTAACAGTACCTATACAGGAAGCGGTCAGTGTCTGCCACCGTTCGCGGTAATTTAGATTCTCACCCTGACGACAGGTGGACGAGATCTGAAAGGGACGAAGGAGGCACCAAAGAATGTTGGTTCAACTACAGTCGTAGTCCTGAATTATTGCTGACCGGTGATCTGAAGCTACGGACAGCTCCCCAGAGTTCGGATCAGACTTTTGATAACCATTTTAATCGGGCGCTCCAGGTAAGAAAGGTAGCCATGACCACGAATGACGTTGATTCGAACTACTGCAGAGATCCTCCGAGACTAAGAAGCCGGTGCGAGTTATTAGAGGCTTCAAATTAAAGTCTCGTTATGCACCAAGTGAAGGGTGAGTGTATTCAACGATGGCGGGTAAAAGACGACTTTTAACCATTTTGTCTTAGGTACCGTTATGACGGGCTTTATACGGTTGAAAAGGTTTCGTTGAATGCACATGTTTTCATCCTTTTTGATGACGCTGATGGTGTAATCCTCAGGCCTGGATTGAAAAGGGTCTGAACCCAAAGGGATATCTAGTTTGTAAATTTGCATTCAAGGTGAGTGACGAATTCCAACTCTGTTGGACTGAGGTGAACATTATTTCAGCGGATTGAAGGTCAAGCTCCTTTGCCAGTTCGGGACGTAGATGGCTCCGAAGACCATGTAGAGGATGATGAACAGGAAGAGATCTAACCGTGTCCATATGAAGTGACATCCTTGCGACTTAGCCCCACATCGAATTCCACGCTTCCTCGGCTTCACGCCGCTCCCCCCACCGGCTGACACCGGTCCTTCGATACCAAAAGCACGCGATTTCGATACGTATTTCATGTATATACTGCTTTCATCTATTCCACTCCTTTCCAATGGCATTAGCCATGCACATTTTTTGTCTGTCTTTGCTCGTTAACATCCTCACCGTCCTCGCCAGTAATGTCAGAGTCTGTCTGCCTGAAGGAAACCACACCGAGTTGGTTGTCGCGAGGGATGGAAACGCGCGATTCACGTACTATCAGACTGGACTGTGAGTTTATACTTTCTCGCCTCTTCAAACGGGCATCGACAGCCAATTTATCACAGCGGTGCTTGCGGGACATACAGTCAGCCCAGCCAGTATGTGAGTGGATCACCCTTGGTGAGATGTTTCGTACCAGCTCACAATACCTAACAGATCGTAGCATTAAACGCACCCGTGAGTTGGGCTCGCAACCTCTCGTTCGAACCTCACACCCTCGAGTCGTTTAGGAATGGGATGGCGGTTCCCACTGCGGGGATATGATCACTATTACCTACGGCGAGAAAACGGCCCAAGCGCAGATCGTTGACCTCGTACGTTGTCCGATCCTCCGACGAGTCGGTTTTTGACTTCGATCCTCTACAGTGCGTCGGGTGCCCTTACAACGCCCTCGACTTGAGTGCAGGCCTGTTTGGCCACTTTGCGGATCTCAGCGCCGGAGAGATCTACGGCAGCTGGCAGTATGGAACACCCACATCTTCGCCATCATCTCCTTCTGTAACCTCGACTCCTTCGTCAACTGCCTCTTCGAAAACAATAACTAATAGCCCTACCCCGACTGGCCCTCAAGTGCTTGCTGAGATGCAAATGGCACTCCTGGGATTAGGTGGCATTGTTGCATCCTCTCAATGATAGTATAGAAGTATTTCCACACTACAAATGAACAAGAAATCGGCATATACTACTGCAGCGACGGGAGTTGAACCACCTCTCCCACCATGCGCAAGAATAATTCTTTCTCTGCCCGGCAGCTCTCCGCATTGTCAAGGTCGGTCGATGGAGGAACGGAACCCTTCCGGTGTCGGGCGACCCAAAGCCGGTATAGGCCTCCGATACTATCCCTCAGAGCTTCTTCATAACCGTCTTCGTGATGGGTACCATGGTTATCAGTTTCTTTACCTGTTTTGGCCCATTCATTATTTCGATTGGGTATTGAGGAAACTATTCCATCAGTATTCGGCGACTTCGGAGATAGGACGCTGTCGACTGATCTTGTCATGCCGGATGGTGGCGAAGGTGATTCCAGGTCCAAGCTGGGCTCAAATGTTGAATAATCGAGGCTTTTGCGTGGAGAAAGAGAATTGAGAGCTGCGGTGAGAGTGGTGGGTGACGGTGGCTCGAGATGGGTGTGGGTGCGCGGATGAAGAGAGGCGTAGGAGAATATGATCGGCTTCTCTAGCTTAGCATCAGGCGGGACGATGTGCAGCCTGCCGCGGTTCTGCGAAAGGGGAGAAGGAAGGGTTGAATCGCCTGAGCCTGCGGAATCAATCAGAATGGGAGGCACAAAAAAAAGAAAGATTGGAGTCACCGTGCACAGTAGCATACTGTGCCCAGTACGCGTCTTCGGCACAGTCTTGGGAGGCGTTCTCTTTTATATCGAGCAACTCGGGCTCCGGAATATCGTCACCCTGTCCATAAGCATCCCAATAGGCCCGGTCGTCCGCACCATCACCATGATCAGACAAATTATTGCGGCCAAGACGATGTGGGGATACTATTGCATCATGTAGTGATTGCTGGCACCCGGGGGGGAAAGGCATAATATTCGCGTCGTGGTATTTCCAGCCTTGAAAAGGATCCCACTGGAATACTATGCGCAGACCGGGGGTAACCGCGACATGTGCATATGTCTGGTCATCGGATGAGTAACGAACGGGGTAAGACGTGCATCTATCGTGATCGAGAGTAAGAGACTCGAGCAGGCTGATGGTCTGATGTTGATGTGGGGAAGGCCAGCAGAGATAATCGTGCGGGTGTTCTGGATGGACAAAGTGGTGGCGTTGAAGAAGAGATTTCGAGATGAGTTGTGAGGGCAGAGGTTGTTCCAGCTGAGAGGGTGGAGATATGTAGCCAAGAACGAGATTTATCGTGTACGGAAGGATTGGGGTGGGTGTGGTGAGCATGCTCGTGGTCAGAAACCAAGATTGCAGAATGCTTGTGCCCGGTCCTTGGCCATGAAGTGAGTGCGTGATTGAAAATCATCTGCTTTGTCTTCAGCCACCACAATGAGGACGTCTGCTCTCATCGTCCTCCTTCCCTTCCTCATATCCGCACAGGTCCGTTTTTGTCCTATTTCATTTCCTCGTCTCACTCTCCTCTAGTCGCAAAGCGTCCAGCTGTCTACTTCCCTAATTCAAACCGTCGTATTTGGCCCAAATAGAGTCCTCACCACCCAAGTGCAAACCGTCGTCCTCACTATCACACCCACCCCCAGTGCCTCTGCTCCCCCCCTCCCTTCTGGGAATGTGACCGCTTCCGGAAACTCGACCCTCACCCACACGGGGAACTCGACATCAAGTGCGGCCTCGACCGTAACATCCAGCAATCTTCCGACAGCCCCCTCAAATGTGGATGGCGGAGGAGATGGTGGTGCTCCAAGTCCTGGTGCAAAAGGCGCCGGTGGAATGTACGGCCCAAATGACGGCTATATTGCCGCTGCGAATACGCTAAAACGAAACGCCCTTTTGGTCGCCCTCGCCGGGGTGGTGGTTGGCGGGGCATTGGTGTTGGTATAGAGATACTTCATCGCACACTTTCTTTATCTCTGGACTCTTGCATTGCATTTCTTCTTCCTTGGATGAGCTAGATGGCTCCCCAGGGCACATGTAATCCCTACAGCACACCCCGGTACATACAGTTTATTTCATTACGGACCACCTTCGTTATATTATGCAATACTGATTTGCGAACATGAATCAAACAAGAAAGGTTCGTTTCCCTCACACAGCTAATCTCACAGCAAACTGAGTACACAGATCATCGGCACACACAACGGGGCCTTTCATTGTGATGAAGCCCTTGCTGTATTCCTTCTGCACCAGACAGAAAGCTATGCCAACTCCGGTGAGGGTGTTCACATTCCTTCTCTTCTGTCTCATCAAGACGTCCGAGTAGATGTCAAACGTACCAGGGATCCTGCCCTCCTGGAAACTTGCGACATCGTGGTGGATGTAGGAGGCGTATACGATGAGAGCACACAAAGATTTGATCACCACCAGCGTGGTTTCACTGAAGTCTTTGGTCATGGCTTTCGAACGACGTTGTCATCCGCCGGTCTGATCTACAAGTGAGTCCGCCGTTGTACATCATGTAGATAGACCTTCATCTTGATTGTGTTTCTCCATAGACATTTCGGACGCGAAATCATCGCCGGAAGACTACATCTCTCCCTCGATGACCCCACAGTGACCGAATTGTGGTTGAAATTATACTCGGTACGATTTTCAATCATCATCATCCAGTCAAGCTCACGGACGGTTCTAGGAGTTTATCGAGGCCATCGATGCAATCGACAATGGCATTTCCCAATATCCTATCGACATCACACCCAAATATCAAAACCGTACGGACTTATCTAGCCGAGTTAAACGTCTTAATCCCGCATGGAACGAGCCCTTTGACTCCAAGGCAGTGGATGTACGTCACTCCGTGAGTACTCGGACGCATGATCTGATGATTATCTTGTAGTCCCGTTTCGCGACAGCCAGCCAAATGACTGGCACAGAATTTCTGCAGAGACTGGATTATTATGCAACCGCCTGGCTTCCTGCGCGGCAGATAGTCCATGCATCACTTCTTAATAAACATAGCGTGGATCCCAGTGGAAAAATTATGCTTTTTGACCAGTTCGTCCCTTGGCAGGTACGTGGTCGGTTACCCGTCACAGTTCCAAAGTCCCTCATTGACCGTGCAGGAACACCTTTTTGAGCTAGAAGCCCAAGAATCCGTACCGAAAAAAGAGAAAACTATTTACGTTCTTTACCCCGACTCGACGGCTGGGAATTGGAGAGTTCAAGCTGTTTCCATCTCTCAAGGTAGCTTTGAAAGTAGAAAGGCATTACCGGAAGCTTGGAGGGGACTCCGGGACGACCAGCTAAGCATAGTCTCTGGTATCCCCGGTGGGATTTTCGTTCACGCGTCTGGATTTATTGGGGGTACGATTTAGTCATTTCACCACGCTATTTGCTCATTTCGTTTTAGGGAATAACACAAGAGAAGGGGCCTTGGAACTCGCCAGAGCCGCAATTGCCATGTAATGTTGCTATTTGTATATCATCAAGTTTCCTAGCTATGCCAGATTAAGATCAGTGTGAGTGTTGTGGTCATCTTTTCTGCGCTAACTCGAACCGGATTTGCGTGCTATCCTCCAAGTTCGTTTCCACTGGTTTAGTCGCGTGCTGTCTCTGTACACCGTGGATCCCGTTTCTTCGCTATTTCAACGCAGCAGCAGATGCATCGATAGAATTCAAAATGGCTGCTCACATTGCTATCTTATCAATCACACGTGTCTGTTTGCGGGCGCAGTGACACAACTCGTGTTGCGCTCGCCCTATGGAGCACACCCCCTTCTCTCGCAGTCTCCCATAGGCTACAACCTTTCCTGTCTACTTCGACTCACATACTCAGACGATGACGGTCGTGAAAGCCAAGTATCACCCATTCCTATTTGCCTTCATAGCCATGTCAGCTGTGGCCGAACTCGGTCTCACTGTATTTTTAATTTATGCTGGAAATGCCAAAGGGACTTGGCCTCGTCCTCGCTATCATTCTCTGTACGTTTTTCACACGAATTTGGGAGTTCTGGTCACCAAATCTCCATGGGATGCATGCAACTAGCTTAATATTCTTCGCTTTTAACGCAGCGTGGACGATCACGTTTTCGATGGCGTATATATTGTGGATGATCGATGGAGCCGTTCATTTGTTGGCCAGCATTGCGAGCTCAATCATATGGTTGCTCGTCACAACAGCTTTATGGGTTCGTCCGAGACTCGAGTCATCCTCTCTGTCTCATCCATTCACAGGGAGTTGCGACTGGAATAATGCATTTCACGCGAACAGGGGGGGATTGCCCGCAGTCACTCCCAATCTCACGGTCTGGGGGACCACTGTTCTGCTATGCGATCTGTTCTCGAGGCTGACCATTCCTGACAGATGTAGACAGTCCCTGACCGTCGAAGCCTTGGGATGGGCAGAGCTTGGACTGTGCCTGATCACACTGTGCGCTACTTGTATATGGGTTCAGCAGGCCAAACGGAGCTATGTGAGTTCACTCGTGCCAAGCGGTGTCATCGCGGTTCTACTGATAACGTCTTCCTAATATGTTAGCGCTCCAGCTTTTATGTCTAACTATGCAGTGATGGAGTGACCCACGATCGTTGTCTGAACTGGGTTCGACTGACGTATTCCTACGCTTCATCCCAATATCTATCGAGTTATTTATCTACACGGACGTGAATCATTCCAACACTTCCAGTTCTTTAATTTCTTGAATATACATTAGAGTTCCTCAGTTGAAACGATTACCAGATCTTTGACAAGCGTGGTGGCTGCTGACGTAAACGGGCTCATCGGGACGACTACTTGTGACTTTCAAAGTTCTGCAAAGTAGAGATTCAAGAGGTATCGGTGAGTATTTGAGCATTTCTTTGATCAGCTGGTGGTACAGGAGAAGCGGAATTGGCTTTGAGGGCGTTCAATCGAGTCAAAAGTGGTGGATGGAGGTTGCATTTTTGGATGACCATGTTATGCTTATCGACTGCTCCAATTTAGTTTTCGCCACAATATGGGAGCGTATAAATATATTGGGGAACTGTACAAGAAGAAACAGTCTGACGTCCTCCGATTTCTTCTCCGTGTCAGGTATGTTTAGATTATCCTTTCGTGAATTACAGTCCTTAAAATTGTCAAAACAGGTGCTGGGAATACCGCCAGCTAAATGTGATCCACCGCGCATCTCGTCCCTCTCGACCAGACAAGGCCCGCCGTTTGGGCTACAAAGCCAAGCAAGGCTATGTCGTCTATCGTATTCGTGTCCGGCGAGGCAATCGTAAAAAGCCAGTTCCAAAAGGTAATCCAAATGATTTTCTAGCTCGCCTTCTCCAACCCACCCTTTAGGTGCTACCTATGGTAAACCTGTCCGTCAGGGTGTAAATCACCTGAAGTTCCAACGTAGTCTGCGGAGTACGGCCGAGGAGCGAGTGGGTAAACGGTGCAGCAATCTGCGGGTCTTGAACTCCTACTGGATCAACCAGGATGGAGTATACAAGTACTACGAGGTTATTCTCGTCGACCCCAATCACAAGGCTGTGAGTCCATTTTTTCGGCAAATCAGATTTTCCGTTCATCTTTCTTGGCTTCTAGATTCGCCGCGACCCCAGGATCAACTGGATTACCAAGCCTGTCCACAAACGTCGGGAGGCTCGCGGCCTCACAAGTATCGGAAAAAAGGTTGGTCCTGGCTTGGCATCCATCCCTGGAGTGATTATGTTGTTGATGATGCAATTCTCGTTCAGAACCGTGGTCTGGGCAAAGGTCACCGCTACAACCACACACCCGCGCGCTCGACTTGGAAAAAACACAATACGCTCAGCCTTCGTCGATACCGATGAGCTGCGGTTCTTTACACTTCTGTCTGTTTTTGACATTGCCAAAAGTGGTAAAAACGCTGAATGTTCAAAATGGAACTTGAGTGAAAGATAAGAATAGATCGGCCAACGTGTGATAGTCATGCTCAATACCGCCGTCTCAAAACACGCCGCAGCTGCAAGCCTATAGATTAAATCCCATAAGAAAGGCCTACCTTTCGTTGCTCTTTGTTCCCCATGTTTTGTCGTGCGCTACCGTTATCCCTCGTTTCCTTGCTCCTTCTCAAAATACCGCAAACTTGGGCGCTGCCGAGTCTGTCGATTGATCGCCTCGGCTTCAAACCCGGACTTTCCCCCTTGCTTCCGTCTTGGCCTTTGCGTTATCCAAAGCGATCCTCTGACATTGATGCCAATCCTAACGGGTCTACATTTATATGGGTCATACAAGATACCTATGCGGGCCAGACCTTCTTTGAGTGAGCGTGTTTGATCCCGCTCTCGTCGATCGCTCACGGGAACGTATGCATATTTCTAGTCGCTGGGAATTTTATACCGCCTCAGATCCTACTCAGTACGTTCTTTCTCAGGTTCCATGCGAATTCCGCTAACAATGGTGTATATTTTAGCGGAACAGTCAAGTATGTGACGAGACTAATCAGTATCGCTTGTATATCGACACCTTTTGATTCAGTTTCGTCGACCAAACCACTGCATTCTCCACCGGCTTAGCGTATGTGACCGAGGATAACAAAGTTATCATGCAGGGTGACAACACAACTTGGCTGGCTCCTGGCGAGTATCGCAACAGGTGGGGTAGCCACTTATCACTTGCCAGTGTCATCGATCCATCCCCCTCTCTTAATTCTGCAGTGTTCGAATCAACAGCAAGACACAGTATAACACTGGTCTCTTTGTACTTGACCTAAATAGAGCCCCGTGGGGTTGTAGTAAGTTTGTCGTCCTTGTTGAATGTTCATTTCGCCCAATTCCTTCGCCTAGGTGTCTGGCCTGCATTCTGGACTATTGGTAGCGGTGACTGGCCCTACGTGAGTGTCTGTCCTCGAACAGTTGAAAATACCTCTGATGCCATGCTAAAGAACGGCGAAATTGACATCATCGAGGGGGTGCATGCCGATCAACACAACCAGGTTACCTGGCACACTGGCCCTGGTACGCTCGTGGTCGTCTGCTCACTCCCTTTTCTTTGAACCTCACCTCCGGCGCAGGTTGCTCCCTAACCCCCACTGCTAATTTTACTGGGAGTGTCGTGGTGAGTTGGCGCGTCTTTGAGATGATCGCTTCCAGTGACACATGTGACAGCAAAATAACGGGCAGAATAATACTGATTGTAATGGATTGCTTCCCGGGAACCCCGGTTGTGGTATTGTGGAGTGGAGCCAATCGTCTTATGGTCCGTATTTCGATTCACAAGGTGGCGGCGTATTCGCTATGAAGTGGGATGAAAGTGGCATCTCCGTTTGTACGCACCTGGCTTGTGCCTAATTGACCGTCCTGACCTCAATATGAAGGGTCCTTTTATCGCGCGGCCGTCCCACAAGATATTGTGATCGGCCAACTCAACACCTCGGATTGGGGTGTCCCTGTAGCTTCCCTATCGCCCGAGAGTTGCGATCCCCTCAAGTATTTTGCCAATCAAACCATTGTTTTTGGTCTGTCTCCGTTCTCTTTGCGCGAAATGTAGCCTAATTCCGTGGCCCTAGACATAACTTTCTGTGGTTCGTTTCATTCAACCGCATCAAATGCTTTCGCCTGCTTAAAGACCGTGTGCAGGTGATTGGGCAGGTAATTCATACGCTACATCAGGATGTCCCGGCACATGCAGCCAGACGCTCATGGATCCAACAAACTATGTGGTATGTACTTATTGGATGTTTTTGTTCCCGCGATCATCATTTCTTGCAATCAGAATGCATCATGGAGCATCAACTCCCTCAAAGTCTATCGGAAACAGTCTCTTTCTGGCATCGTGTCTAGTGCGGCGGAGCGTCACGAGTTACCACACCGGACACTTGTTCTCTGCTTTCCAGTCCTCCTTGTTTTTTTTCTCGATCTGGCCTTACGGGCAGATGGACGGCTATTTATGCTCTAACTGTACATACGCTTACCGTAGATGAGAGCCTAGGATCTATCGGAACACAGTATCTACCGCTTTCAGACAGCTTGGATCAATAGAACAAAATAAACTTATATGGTCCACCCGCATATTGACGGTGCAATCGCAGACAGCCTTCTCTCTGTCCTTACGTCCTGATACCTTACGCACCCCCGAGACGACCCAATCTATTAACTTGTTCCCTTTCTTGCAACGACTTGTTTCCCGATGTCAGCAGCAGGCCATTCTCAGCCTCCTTTGAAGTTATCATTAGACACAACATTCCCACCGCTTCACCGAGCAATCGACGGAAAATATGACCCCGCTTTGCCGCATTTGCCCCCCTCTCGAGGATCTCCTTCCGCTGTCGTTACATCGCCCCAGCGTAACCTTCCAGTTCCTGAGGAGAGCCCCCGTTCATCCCCATCTTCTTCTATATCACCATCCCATGGTTTAAGGAAATCTCTTTCGGTCGATTCTTTTGTTCAATACGGACGCGAAGGCCCTTCACAGGTCGGTCCCCGTCCCAACCGAGTCTACACCAACCCAGGTATGGCCCCACCGCAGAGCTTGGTCTTCAACGCTTCATCGCGAGTGAAGCGAGAGCACGAACCCTTTCAGCAGTCTACACGCCTTCGTGGGACGAGTGTCACCAGCATGGGTGAAGAGTACGATCAATCTTTCGTTGGAGATTCAGATGTCGAACGGTCAGATCCGCTGAATCTCCTCAGCGAGGGAGGCAGACGTATCTCATTAAAAACGCAAGACAAGGCGCGTCCTTTTGTCAAGGCTGGCGAGCTTCCTCTACCGTCCCGCACGCCCACCCTGAGTTCAACCTCCAGCTTGAGTAGTTTAAGCGGGACGAGCACGAGCTCTTTCGGACAGGTGCCCCGTCTACAATCCACACCTTCGATGCAAACCGTGACTCGCTGGAGCACCAACCCTTTCATCGGTCTCACTCCGGGGCGGACCCGCAGTGGTAGCTTGGGTGTCTATGTCAGTAATTCAGGCAAACCTACTTTCGTCAACACGCCAACGCCAACGGTACTTACATTTTCTTACATGTGGCATATCTGAAACTCAAAATGGATGCTTAGCGCGACGTGCCGCGTCAGAGTTCGGAAATCACGCTGGTGGTCGTCGGCACTGCCAACTGCGGGAAATCAACGGCGATCCATAAAGGTTTAAAGGGATTTGGTCTATCAGAGCCTACTACCTTCACCATGCCTTCAGTATCACCAGATATCCAAATTTCCCCTCGTTGTGCGTTACCCCTCTCATACCGTTGTCGTTCATTAAACTGATGTGTATTTCAATACTTAGATACGCGTCGCATTGGACGAATTACTCACAACGAAAATAATCCTGCCAGTGAGCTCCACGTTCTCGAGGTGGGAGCATTAATGCCCCGTGTCAATCAATCCATACGGAAAGGCACCTTCTGGCCAGACGGGGCGCCTGGAGTGGACGGAGTTATCATATGCTATGACGCTTCCGACCCACTGTCTTTTAGTCCTGTGGAGGAGCTTTTACGTGGGTGAACTTGCTACACGTCTCTCGCACACTCACACACTCTCGTTGATCACAGAGGGGTATCATGCTCTCAAGTTGCCCACAGTAGTACTTGCGTGCAAATCGGATCTGGATAAAGAGGTAGATCCCCAGCAGGCAATCGCGGTCCTGCAAAAGTATGACGTCGGCCTCGTTGAAGTTTCTACTACTTATGAAGGGAAAGAGAAGATGAGGCGATCCTTTGATTGGCTTTTGAAGGCTATCTACCGAGGGAGAAGTATGTATTTTCAATTTGCGTATTATTTTACCTCTGACCTGTCAAACCACAGGATCAAGTCGCAGTGAATCCGACACACACTACAGAAATCCAGCTTCCCCTGACGTTCTGACTCCCTCGCCTCCCTGGGAAAACTCTCGTACGGCTACGCCCATTGCATCATCGTCGGCCATGGCTGTGAGCACTGTGGCGCAGCCCTCCCAGGCCTTTTCGCGTCAAATTCCAGCACCTGTGCCTTCGACGTCACACCTGTCTACTGTTCCACACTCTCCTACGCGAGCACGCTCCACGGGCGATCTACTTTCAGAACATGAACGATCCAAGAATCCTGACCGACACCTGGAAAGGGATTCCTCAACATCGAATGGTATTTCACATCCAACGAACAACAGCACAGGGTCACTCCATAAAGCTACACCTTCTGTTGGTGATGCCCTCGGCGGTTTGGGCGAACGGGATGATCAGACTGAAAAAGAGAAGGGATCGTGAGCCCCCAATGTCCTACTCTAAAGGGCAAAAATTAATTGCTGCTTCTCTAGACAACCTGCCCCCTGGGCAACTCTGGAAGAATTGCTAGACAAACTTATTTTCCTGGCAGTTAGTGGAGACGGTATGTTACGGCTTATCTTTTGCTCGATCAACTCGTCAATCGTTTTGCAGACCCCGCATTTATAACGCACTTCCTCCTCACCTATCGCAGATTTGCAAGTCCTCGCACCGTCCTGCTTGCCATGCAAAAGCGGATGCGTCAACTCGATAATCCTTCGGGGGACCCTATGTTTGCTTGTTTTGCCCAGATGAGGTGGGTCCTTTCCCAAAAGCCATTCCGTGCCGTTCCCTGACTTGTCTTGCAAGAATTTGTTATCTACTGGAAATATGGATCCGCGACTATCCACACGATTTTGCTGTTCGAGGTACCGCAGGTGCATTATCCGCTCTCATCAAGTCGATTATCGCGAAGACACACCTCCTTCACTACGGTTCCGATTTTCTTCCATTTCTGGAGGTTCTCCCAAACTGGATAGACAAAGATGCTTCCTGGGCCTTGAAGCCAGACGACATAGCAGACGAGAGCGATGATTCATATAGCCTTTGTGATGATGATGATGATGGAACTCCGACGAATGAGACTGACACACCAAATCCCAGCATCACATCTCCACCACCCACAAAAGGCAAATCTTTCGTGCAAACCCATTCCTCATCCAGGGAACGCAAACCAAGTCTACCCCTTAATGCCAAGGCATTAGTCATGGCTCATACAACATCAATACTTGGCTCCTCAGACAGCGTGGAGGCGTATACGAAGCAAATTTGCCGAGAGCTTTCGAAGGTTGCACAGGAAGTAAATACCTTCGATTCAGACGCAATCGCTCAGGAAATTACAAAAATGGAAGCAAAAATGTTCTTGGATATTGAAGTATGTGTATTGCACAACGTTATTTTGCTTCCTTCCGAGCCCTCATTCTTTACAGCCTAGACAATGGCTTCAATACTGTCTTGTCTCAGGCAGAAAGGATCCCGCAACAGATCCTATCGCGCGATTCAATGATCTCTCTAACCATCTTGCTAATTGGTGAGTTGGGATGAGTCCACATTTTCGAGGACCACTGACTCGGGTCTACTAGGGTCGTTTCCCTTATCCTTTGTCACGATAAAGCCAAGGTTCGGGCGAAACAAATAGAGAAATTTATTGACATTGCACAAAAACTACGCGCGCTCAATAATTACTCTGCGTTGCGAGCTTTTGTTGCGGGTATCAACAATGCTACTTTTCCTGGGGACGAAACCATGGAAATTCTCAAGTCTAAAGCTCCGGACCAGGCCAAGAACTTGCGGTCCTGGGACCTTCTTCTTCAGCGCATCCGTTCACATCGTGCATATCGCTTGGCGCTGAGAAACTCGAAAGGGGCATGTATACCAGCTTTGTAAGTCCATTCACACGTTATGCCATACCATTTCAACTCTTCTTCAGGGAAGTTCACGTGTCAGATTTAATTGGAGCACAGGAAGGCAATCCGGACGAGAATCCAGATGATCCTACCAAGATCCATTGGGGAAAATTCAACATAATGGGGAAATTCATCAGTAGCATTACTCAGTGTCAGGTTCAATGCCGAAATACGTCGGACTACGCATTCCCAGATCGTCCCCATATCCGGACTCTTCTCATGAAAGACTGTTTGATGAGTGAAGAGGTGTGTTATTCTCTATTTTTTAGTTTGCAGAAAAATTTATTCTGCGTGCTGGACAGTTACAAAAGTTGAGAATAGCTCCACCAGACGAGGTGGACGGAATGGAAGAGGGTTACAGACATGCATCGGCTCGTACCATTTCTCGAGACCCGCACTACAGTCAAACCAGAGATCCGCTGTTACGAAAACTCATCTTTTGGTAAATCTGGACACATCTTTCTGGAACAATGGTTTTGAGGACTTTTCGAAACTTTTTGTAAACGACATTATGATGTTTAGGATACCTCTTGCCGTATTACTGTAACTGATAATTTTTTGTGCTATCTTTTGTGGCTGAGAGCGTGACCTTGAAGCTTTTGCCGTTAAATCAGTTCCATCTAGAGTTTTTTCTTCTTCTTTCTTCTCATCATGGCTACCAGCGACTTCATAATGACAATCGACTCTGATGCCGACGATGCCCCTCGTCGCAAACCCCAAAAATCGGCCAGCTTTCAAGTCCAGGACGAAGATGACCCGCATTTGAATCCCGAATTTAGGTTCGATTTTCACGATGACCACTATGCTGACATCTTGGATCAACATAAAATACTACCTGACCTTGTGAAACAAGGTTCACGACCTGTAGGCTCGTCCTTTCTCAAATTAAACCTGCATACGCTCAGAAAAACCATCAGGAACCGATATCCGTCGATGACATTATTGCAAGGCGAAGATTAACTTCACAACGCAATCAAAATGTAGAAAGAGCGAACAACTCCATCAGGGAGGGGATGTTCAGCGACGTGGACGCAGATGTCGAATCCAGTTCATTCGAGGATGAGGGCGAACAGGATCGACAATCCACATATAGTGAAAACGAAAACGATAGCCACTCAGACCCTGGTAGCGATGACAATCCGTCAGACCGAGCAGGGGGGTTTTCGGATGTCGGCTCTTCCTCTGCTGATGATTCTGCGCATGAAACCCAAGCGGAGAAGGATCGCAAGGCCGCATTCTTCGACTCTAGCCATTCTCCGTCAGAGGGACAGTCTTCATTTTTGACCATGAACCTTTCTCGACCCATCCTGAAAGCAATTACTACTCTTGGTTTCCATAAGCCTACACCCATACAATCAGCAGCCATTCCGGTTGCACTTATGGGCAAAGACATTGTTGGGGGTGCTGTGACCGGTTCAGGCAAAACTGCGGCATTTATCGTTCCTATGCTGGAACGTTTGCTATATCGTGAGAGAGGAAAGAAGGCCGCTGCGACACGATGCTTGATTCTCGTCCCTACAAGGGAGCTAGCTGTTCAATGCTTTGAAACCGGCAGTAAACTCGCCACCCATACGGATGTCCAATTCTGCCTCATTGTTGGTAAGTTTCTACTCTAATTTTCTTTCTCCGTCTGCACAGATTTTTTTTACAGGAGGCCTATCCGTCAAGTCGCAAGAGGTGGCCTTGCGAAGCCGTCCGGATGTTTTGATCGCGACTCCCGGGCGTCTGATTGACCATTTACGCAATTCTCCCTCTTTTACACTAGATTCGCTTGAAATCCTCGTTCTAGACGAAGCGGACAGGATGCTTTCCGATGGCTTTGCGGACGAGCTGGCTGAGATTGTTAAATCATGCCCAACGGGCAGGCAAACAATGTTATTCTCCGCAACAATGACTGACTCTGTGGACGAGCTCGTTAAAATGTCATTAAAGCGGCCCGTCCGTCTGTTTGTGGACCCCAAGCGGCGCACTGCTCACGGTTTGGTACAGGAATTCGTACGTGTCCGCGCCGGCAAGGAGTCAGAGCGGGCCGCTTTGTTGATTGCTCTCTGTAAACGATCATTCAAGTCTGGGGTTATTGTCTTCTTTCGTAGTAAGAAGCTTGCCCACCAGATGCGTGTCGTTTTCAGTTTACTTGGTATGAAATGCGACGAACTTCACGGGGACCTTTCTCAAGAACAAGTTCGCAAGTTTCATGTCTTCAACCGTTGACGGTCGCTCACACAATTTTGGACAGCGTCTCAAAGCACTTCAGCAATTCAGAGATGGATTGGCAGAATTTTTGATGGCGACAGACTTGGCTTCGCGGGGTCTTGATATCAAGGGCATTGACACCGTCATCAATTATGACATGCCTGGTCAACTTGCTCAGTACTTGCACCGGGTGGGCAGAACTGCACGAGCTGGCAGAAATGGACGGTACATCTTTCTAACTAGTTATATGAATATTATCTGATTTATTATGAAGCTCAGTCACTCTTGTGGGAGAAGCTGATCGAAAAATGCTCAAAGCTGCAATCAAGCACGGTACCGGTCAAGATCGCGTACGCCATCGCATAATACCACACGAAGCTGTCTCGAAATGGGCAAAGAGGCTCGAAGATATGAAAGAAGAGGTAGCGGAAGTACTTCAAGAAGAGACAGAAGAAAAACATGTTCGTCTTCTTGCAGCTACACACGTCGTTCTTCTAACCAGTCCGCCTGTACGTCAGCTCCGAAAAGCAGAAATGGAGCTCAAGAAAGGAGAAAACATGATCGAACATGAAACCGAGATCTACGCGAGGCCTGCAAGGACTTGGTTTCAAAGCGCGAAAGACAAGCAGAAGGCGGCAGGTTTGTCCTCCGATCCGTTTGTTTTGTTTCCCCCCTGGTTCACGAACGATATTTGCAGCTGTAAGCAGAAAGCAATACGAGGACGGCTTCAGTACTCTGCAGAAGCAGAAGCAGAAGCACAAATTTGTGGCGGATGACAAGGCAAGCTTACTTGTGGATGCTTCGATTCTTTATCTGATGTAAAACCGATATGATAGCCTAGAAAAGACAAGATGTCGGGTCTCTCGAGGAAGGCTAAGAGACGGAAGTTGGCTATGGAGGGCGACAACGATATGGCCGAAGATGGTGCGGTGAAGGCTGCAATTAGATCAGCAAAGAAGGCAGCTCGACCAAGAAAGATAGGCGTAGTAGAACCATCATCGTTTGCAAAAGGAGGGGGCCAACGGTCAAGGAAGAAGAGGGTAGTGAGGCCAAAAGGTACATTTGACGGGGATCTGGGTCGAAAGACCAAAAGGCAAAAGGGAAACGGGTAAAGCACCTCACCTTCCTCTTAAACTCCCATCTGGGATGAAAAATGATGCGAAGGCCAATGTGTCCTCGCTCACCATCTCTAACCCCGCCAGCCCTGTGTATACAAACCATTCCTACCCTAGTAATCCCCAAGCTCAACCCCAAACTCGGGTCGATATGTTAAGCACGTGACTCACGTGACTCTCGCGCGGGTAGCCAATGAGATTTCAGGAAATATTGTATATAAGAAGGTAAACAGTCTCATCCGAATCCCAGCTCCGTCTTCTTTACCACCATCCTCCCCCCTTCTCGCCTACTTTACTAGCTATCATATTTTTACAATATGCACCACGTCACAGGCACCATTCTACTCGTCCTGCACACTGCTGCGTTTACAGCCCTACTCTTCATGCCAGGTCATACTCTTGCCTCTCCTGTTGCCATGCCACTTCCTTGGATGACCGTTGATTACTTTCGCGATGGACCCACCCGAGTACAAGGGACCCGCGAGAATATGAATAAGACCACGCTCCTAGTGGCGCACAACCGAACTCAACAGATCAAACACTCTGGAACGACTCTTGTTTCCTCACGAAACTCGCTGGAGGTTCTCGGTTCTAGGGATTCCGACTCGTGTGTTCAGGCCGTGAATCATGCCAATAATTTAAGCGAGTATAGGTTCTTTGCGTGGAAATCTCTATACTAATCCAATACACTCAGAGGATATTGTGGCTCAGAATCCCCCCACGAACGAGAACATTCAGCAGCTGGTGAATGCCTTTCAAACCAACTCTGAGACATGCCAGGCGACCCTCCTGGATCAACTCGCGAGTCAGAAGGGCCTCGCTTATTACGATCCCGACGACGGCCTAGAAACGCTGTTAAAGGACTTTATAAACGCCTGCAAGATCTTTTTGGATGAAACGACAGTGACCTTTTGTGGCATTTCTATCCTTGGTCCAGGTACGTAGCAATTCTGCTTTCATTTCGCTAGTTTAACGGATGTAAATTAGTCCTGTTCAGCATCAAGTGTCTCCTTGAACAGATCCTAGATGCCGTTGAGAACGTGTCGGACCTCACCCTCGATGTGACAAACGAGATACTTGCCATCACCGACGGCATTGGTACCTTGCTCCGTTAGATATTCTATCCTAGACTTGCTGGACAGTCTTCTATCACTTCATTCATTTGCCGGTCGTGCACATTTGTATCAATAAACCACATATAGATCGAGTTGTTGTATGCATTCTACAGCATAAGTCGTCCCGGAATTAAACGGGCAGGATAAGGAAGATACTCAACGGTCGAAGCGGAAGTATTCTAGAACGTCTGCGTACATTCGATTAACCGACTTGGTATATTATTATATGTTCATAATCAAGGGGGCACTGGAGGGCATGTGCAATACAGTTATTCCTCTTGTACCCATTGGTCGGCGATCTGCCCTAGGCGTGGCAAATGGTAGGGAACAAGACCGTTTTGCGACGCATCGCGATATGCTCGAAACCTGAGATATAGAACCATTCAGAAAGGTCAGAAGGTAGTTGACTGCGCGCACACTTACGCCATATAGAGCAATGGAAGGACGAGCAAGAGGGTGAAACAAGTCTGCAACCATGGCGGAAAATGTGCGAGTGAGGCGAATATCCGAAGGAGAACTAACGGTGCAGACATAAGGGCGGATTGATAGGCTAGTTTCAGAGTCTCAATTTAGGCTAAGGTGCTTGATGGAATCAAAGGCTTGCCATGAAACCGAACGTAGTCATTTTGTGTCTCGAGGATGAGCAAAAGAAGGGCTTCGAACATCGATCAGTGTACATGGGCAGGCATCGTTGGCCCCACTCACCGGTGATCGGACCCAGCAAATACGCCGAGGCAGCCAACATGTCGACCCTCATTCCATATCTTGTCTCCCATTGATTTTGGTGGACCTCGGCTCCTTCTACGACTGCTGCTTCACTAGACATTGATGTAGAGAATGTAGGTATCCCGCCCGACTGGTACGATGTATTAACAGTGTGGGAGGCATGGGGACGCCATGAACGGGTCGGAGCTCGAGTTGTCTCCGGTTCATAAGAGGGATCATCTGGGGGTGGGGTCTGGACGGAATGACATTACTGGACGGGAATATGAGTATCACATTGATTGTCAACTCACATAAGGGGCAAACGACGAGGCGAACTTGGAGGTGCTCATGCTAATGATAATGCGCAGTGACGCTCGAAAAGCTGATTGTGACTGTGCGTCGGCAAATGCCGATAAGGTGACCAAAATCCTTTTCCTGTAATCAACCCACTCACGCATACAAAAGCTCAACCAGAACTTGCTGAATCATGGTGAGTGGTGCTCCTATAGCCTTAACATACATATGTTGCGATCTGGAGCGACGAATGAAATGGAGGGTCTAGGCGCAGAATAGGGTGGATGGTGGCCTTTGGTAATGGATGTACTCACCCTAGTCACGCAGGCCGATAATTCATCCCCCATCACCATACGCACCCGGAAATTCATCTCCAACCGTCTCTTGGCCCGCCGCCAGTTTGTTATTGATGTCTTACACCCCTCACGTCCCAACGTGTCCAAGAACGAGTTGTCGGAAAAACTTGCTGTTCTCTACAAGACCGACAAGAACCGAGTGGTCACATTTGGTTTCCGGACGCAGTTTGGTGGTGGTCGGAGCACAGGCTTTGCATTTATCTACGACGACGAAGCTTCTCAAAGAAAATTTGAGCCAAGATATCGGTTGGTTCGGGTAGGCTTCAGTCTCCACCGTCCACTAGTCATCGTGAGCGCTCATGGCTCTTTGTTTGTAGTCAGGACTTGCAGCCAAGGTAGAGAAAGCGTCGCGTAAACTGCGGAAAGAGCGCAAGAATCGTGCGAAGAAGGTTCGTCAAAAATTCCCTCTCGTTATTCCAACAATTGTATATCTTCCCGCCCGCAGGCCCGTGGGACCAAAAAGCTCAGGGCTGCCGAGCCCCCAAAGAAAGGCAAATAGTGGTGCAACCTCTGCTTTGGATTATGTATCATCGCATGGAAAAGTACCCTGTCATAGACTTTCTTCGCCAATACAACAGAATCTATGGCACCTTTGTCGTCTGGCAAGATGATAGTATGAGATTACATGAGGGTATCGTATAGTTTGCGAATAGTTTGCGAATAAGCTTGAAAGTGCAATTGGACACCATAGTCCACCTACATCAAAAGCCTGACTTTTTGTGAATGATGTCGGGGTCCTCTTGATATTCATCCGCTGAAACCCACATCTAAAGATGGTCACCAGTCAACCATCTCCAAATCGTGGCTTTATGGTCTCACCTTTTTGAAAGTAGTCAACCCAGCTAGAATTGATCCCCCAATCCAAGTGGAGTACTTCCGTTCTGGAGGTGCATATATTTTGATCTTGACGTCTTTCAAGGCCAACTTCTTAACCTCGTTAAGAAGACGGTCACCGTAACCTGTTCATCCATTAGATATCAGTCAAGAGAATGGCGGTCTGGAATCGCACCTCGACACAATGTGCTCCCGCCACTGAGAACAATGTTGGAAAAAAGACTCTTTCGCAAATCTAAATCTACTCGGATGATAGAATCGACGACTACCTGATGCACGCCTGCAAACTCCTGCCCAACCAGCTCGGGGTTGAACAAGATTTCAGGAGCCCGAAAACGCTCGGGACCAAGCTGTATATTATCGGCATGAGTTGAGATCATGGGCAGCAAGGGTAATCAACTGGCCTGTACGATGTTTCCATCAGGTAGCCGGAACTCCTCTGCCCTGCCCAGAGCATCCTTCTCCTCTTTAGCAGGGTTGAGGGCAACATAACAGCACTTTTCTTTCATCGTGCGTACGACTTCCCGCTCTGCCGTTGTGTGTAGGTGATGACCGGACTTTCGGAGAAGTAACTGAAGATGATCTGTTACGTCTCTGAGGTCCTAGATGAGAGGTGCAAAAGGGGGACAAAACAAAGAGATGGATTGGTACCTTCCGGCGATATCTACTCGGCGAATGGCGTGAGGTATGGAAAAGCCCTCAAACACTGGAACTGCATGCGTTACGCCGTCACCTGAATCGAGCACAATCCCCGTTGTCCGTCCGGAGGAGTATCTGGAGAGCGTGCACATGGCAGAATAGCTATAGACGAAGTTCAGATCGCTTACAATGATAGCACCGCCTGGACAGAGGTGAAAAGAGCGGGGACATTGAAAGTATCGAAGAATATTTGGGCAGCCACGTCCCGATTGCTCCGGGGATTTAAAGGTGCTTCTGTCAGCAGTACTGGGTGCTATCGGCGGAGAGATTTGCCTCGCCTGAGTCTGAACATCTGCACAAGGACGAGATTCTACGAGACTGACCTCCTCGCTTAGTGTTCCCAGTTCTTCTGCATACACCCAACTCCATATACGTTCCATATCATCCCAGTCTGTTACGATGCCGTGTTCCATGGGGTATTTAATCTTGAGCAAACCGCGGAACTCTTGTGCGCGTCTGCCAATGAAGACGTCGCCTTCCAGTCCGCCAGCCATGACGCGTACGTGTTTTGGACGACCGACGCTGTCCAGAATGAATGTCAATGATCCCGAACGAGGGCTAGAACTAGAGAGGTACAAAGACGGAAAGAAGCATTTTGGGTGATCTTCACCAGCAAAACCGGCCTTTATAGTTCCAGAGCCCTGGATAGTCGAAGAATGAGGAGAATGTTTTCTCGAGTGAAGAAGGAACGAACGTTATCGATGACAACGGGTTGGTTGGTCAAGACATCGTCGAATTCTCCGGACATCTTCGTTCAGTCGGTAAAGCAGCGAGGAATGATCCAAGTCGAGATTCATAGGTAACGTCACAGCCTTGCACTTATGCCACACCCTCGAGTTGGCGTTTGCCTCGCTACCGTCTTTCTCTTCTTTCTCCTCATCGTAAGTTTCGGTGCTCTCGGTGGGCGACGAGGGCCTGACACCGTTCATAGTCTTCCGCTGATGGACTGAACACAAAGTGGGAGGCGACCAACTTCTGCAAGTGTATGTATACATCCATCGGACGACGGTCATCGAAATGACGGATACTACAGGCATATGCTTCCAGTCAAATTACACCATAGTGCCATTGAAAATCCCAGACAATCCCTCCAAACCGTGTCTGTCGTGCACGAAGCAATGGTGTCTGAACCAGAACCTCCCTATTTGCGCCGGAGCATCATTGGGCGATACCGATCCTGATACAGCCACCGGAAAGGAAGGCGACGTTGAGGCACGGTGTTTTCGTACGTTCAGCCCCGGCGTTCCTCAAGCCGGCGATGCTAAAAGTAGAATTTCAGAAAGGGACTCTCCGCGAGATCAGCTCGTGGTCACCCTGTTCTTGTTGATAGTATTTGGGCTGCTGTTGGGTGCGGGAATCAGGAATCGAATATTAGAGGCCGACAACACTAGTATGCCTTGGAATGCAGGGAGAAGATGGTGGGAGGTGAGTTGGGTCGTTCGTGCAGCGGTAGATGGCACTAACTCTGTCCAAGACGTGGCAGCCTCGAAGACAGCTCGAAGAATACGGTATCCCCCTTCAAAGAGCCAGGGAAGGCAGCACGACCCGGGGTGGATATGTTCCTATATCTGAGGATTAATTGTAACTAGTGTATGAAGTAATCATGGGTTCATCCTGCTCAAAGACCACCGGAGGGCGAACACTCGCAGACTCTGAACCCTCAAACACCCTCGTCACCCAGCAACCGCAAGCTGCTGCCGTCGCCGCCGCCGAGGCCGCCGAAAGACGATTGAAGGAAGTCAGTGAAGCTCGAGATTTCATGCAACGGACGAAACATTAACACTCCCAAGGCTCAGTTGCGTGGCACCAATGCCTCGAATCCCAACCGCGGGCAGCTTGCTGCTCAGGCGCAGAAACCAACCCTGCCCGAGACAAGACCAGACCAAAGGATGGTGGTGAGTGCCCAACGACGGACTTGAACGTCGTTGACCGTCGATATCCAGTGGGACTGATGTCGCGTACCTGAGCTTTGATCGTAGCATACGCTTTTGAGGATACTACCATAATCTACCTGTCTACCGTCCCTTGTTAGCACCACGAATCATGTCCGCTACAGAATGGGAGAATGTCCTGTGGAAGAACCAGCCGTTTCCTGACAACCACATCCCGCCCGGGTTCCTCTCCGCCCTGCAAAAAAACCGTGAGCTCCAACCTGATCTCTTCCTCTTCCTCGCCAACCCCCCTTTGAAGCCAACTTTAGACCGTATACCTATTGGCCTTTGGTCGCCCTCTCCTGCGCGGTCACCCAGCACCTCGCTACTATATTTCTTTTTCTTGCAGTTTTCGTGCGGCTCAGGGAACGCTTGCTGGATCCTCGCATCTTGGTTTGGGCCTCTGTCGCATGTTTCATACTCGGCTACGTCGTCTGGGAGCTGTTAGACTCCCAAAACGACGACCGCAGCCGTCGACACCGTGACCGTTCGCGTCTTGCGTTTACTTCCTGCAATCTTTTTTTTTTTTTTTGACAAACGCTTCGATCGAACAGGCGTAAAAACATTCAAATCGTCCATCTTGATGTTCCTCGCCTTGCTCTCCCTTTCTCCCGTGTTGAGAACGTTGACCGCCGCGACCTCCTCGGACTCCATTTGGGCACTCTCAGCCTCCCTGTTCGTTCTCAACGCCCTCCTCGCCGACTACGGCTCTACGAAGGCTGGAGGTCAGATTCGTGACAGGTGCGGTTATCCAACAACCGTGCCAATTTTCAACAACACTCACCTGGCATCTGCGCAGACTGACTTCTGTCTTGTCATTAAACGCGGGAATATCATCCTCCGTGGTCTTGGCCTCCCGTCTATCCGATGACCTCGCTGTCTTCGCTCTCATCTTGTTTTCGGTGCAACTCTTTGCATTGTTCCCAATGCTTCGCCACCGTTTACAAGTAAGTCAACTTTCTCGCACTGATCTGCACGCACCATACACATGGTCCGTATATAACAGACAACTTCGATGCTCGTTCAAGCCTCATTAACCTTCTTTCTCTCTCTTCTATCCATCTTCTTGACCATACCGCAATCAACAACTGTCGCCTACATTTATTCTTCCACCCTGATCTTTGTGCCATTCCTAGCGCCAGCCATCCTTGTGTGGGCTCAAAAGTATAAAAAGTATGTACAGATCCCCCCATCCCTTCCCTCATTACGTGAACAAACTCTCGGAATTGACCGGATCTCAACTCTCGAACAGCGAGATCAGGGGTCCTTGGGATGTCGCCGTTCCCAAGGTAAATTGAACGAGGGATCCTTCACAGCTTTGTGGTGCCCTCGCGGTCTGCCACATGGCTTTGCCTCAGCTCAGATCCCGTTCCGAATCACCCGGAATGAATGAATTTCCAGGACCAGTTTCCCGGTGCAATGTTGGAACAGCGCGGCGTGCAGGAGGTGTCTTCGAGTGTGAGTCTCCAACCGAGATCTGTGATGTCTATCTGATCTGCCAAATCTCGGCGCGACATATTCTCCTCCCCCCCCCCTCAAAAACCTCGGTGGACTACAGGGGTCAAGACATTATATTACAAGTAGCGGTAACGCGCAACCAATACAGGTATAAAACAAGACATGGTATAAGTAATGCTTCATGACTGTCTACAATGATAAATTCAAACCAGACTGCATGTGTTTAGTTGTACAAGTCCCTCCAGGATATAATCTAGAAATTGACGGATATCTGGTCATGTCTCCATCTCATCTTCATCGTCCAGCAGCCGCGGTCGCTTCGAGCCGGTTGGGACGCCAACGCCCATACCGATTCCCCTGGCTTCCAATACATCCATTGCCACCTTTGCGGCTCCTTCCGAAGTTCGTTTTGTTCGCGCCCGAGTTCTTCGAAGTGCACCAAACGCTTGGGCCTTGATAACGGCCAGGGTGCCGGAAATTGGGGGACAAACACCAGCTCCACCAGGTGAAGGCGATCGGGATGGAACGGTAGCGCGGCGTGGACGAAGTCGGGCGTGATGCGAATAAGGCCCAGAGGGTTCGCCCTCACTATTTCCGCGCTCGTGTTGAGAGCCATTCTCGCTTCCTGATATAGGTGGAAGAGTGGGAAGAAGGGAGCGCTCGGGGCCAGAATTGGCTCTGCGAGCCAGCCTGTAACGGACTGCGTCACAGGCAGGACTAGCAGCCAAGGAGATGTCGGCGGTCCCGCCATGGAGGGTGACTTCGGCACCATATGAAGGGTTAGCGGGTCGGCGATAGTCGAACTCCGGTCGGTCATGTGTGTTGCTTTCTGGGAAGGTGAATTGGTATGAAGAGGTCAGGGAAGTGGAAGAAGAGGATGGGGGGGTTGATGTAGTAGGAGAAAGTGATCGACTGCTAGGGAATACGTAGGGGGCAGAATCAAGGCTATTTAAAGGGACCTTTTGGTCCTCGACCGGAAAACGACCGACATAGGACATTTCGGAGGAAGTGAGAGTTGGGGATTCGACAAAGCCTGGTGAATGGGAAGAGGAGTTGTTGCTAGTTGGGGGACCTGATTCACCGCCAGAAGATGGTGCTTGTGTAATAGACTGAGGCCAAGGGGAGTCTCGATTGGAGGGGTGGATGGGGTACTGATATGGGCCGTATTTTGGAGTTGGTCTATGGGTGTGGAGGGCGTGGGAGGAGGGATCTGCTGGGATGGGGTCGTGGTCGGGGCCTACGTAAGGTACTGAAGGGGAATGGTGGGTGTAATTGTGGCCAGCACTGTAAGCACCGTTGCATAATGGAGTAGATTGCTCATCATTTATCCGGTAGAGGCCCTCGGGGTTGAAATGATTGATGTGGGTGGATTCGAGATGTGCGGTGGCTAAGGCGGGGGGGTGCGAATGAAGGGGGGAAAAGGAGGGTGGGATGGGAGGTAGATCATCGGATTCGGGGCGGGGCGGTTGGGCTATCTTTCGAGAGTGGCAGAAGGCTCGCCAATGCCTCTCACGCTCACGGGCGTGGTGGCGGAGACGGGCGTTATCTTGGCGTAACTCGGATGCTTCGTTTCGAGCCTCACGACAGGAGTCTTGCAATTGGAGGACGACAGACTCGAGGCTGGTGACTAGGATGACCAAGAGCGTTGGACGGGAACGTTAACAGCACAAGAGACAGAAAAAAAAAGGGCCAATGTATCGAACCTGTTTCTTCCAAGGTGGCGATGTAGTTGGCTCGCCTGGCTCTGAAGGCGGCTTGTGCGTCGGCGTTCTTCTTTTTCCTGAGGGCGACGTCGGAGAGTCTTGAGGAGGGATCATTGACAGGATGGGGGGCGTGAGGGAGTGCAGGGGAATGGGAATGATTTGACTTTGGCATTGAGAGAGGGGGGGGGGATGAGAGGAAACGGAGGGAGAGGAGGGGGGAGGTAGAGATTTAAAATGGGAAGGGAAAAAAAAAGAACTCGAAGGGAAGGACACGAGGAGAGGGTCCGCGGGAGGGAAAAAAAAATCAAAAAATAAATACCGATTTTATTTAAAAACTAAAAAAGGTAATTAGCTTCACGGAATTTTTTATTTTTATTTTCCGTACGAAAAATTTTCCCATTTAGCTAGAACGTACGCGAGACTGATACCATCAAAAGAAAAGAAATAAAAAATCCAACCTTTTTTTCCCCGTCAAAATCGCTCTCGGTCCGAGTCAAATGGCCTCCCACAGTCCGTTCAGAGCTCGCCGTCCACCGTCACCTCCTCCGCATCCTCTTCTCCTTCACCCTCTTCCCCGTCGTCTTCCAAATCGAAGCATTCCATCCTTCTCCCTCCCTCGCTCAGCACACACCCAATCCTCCGTCTAACCCTCCCGTTCACTGCCACCCGCACCTCTCCCTCACACCCGGTCACTCGACGACACCGCTTCATCGGAATCCGCACCGATCGAACCTGCAGCACAAAAGGTCGATCAACGCCCATATTTATTAATGCCACCGGCCAGTCGAACCCAAAAAAGTACCCAAACTTACCTCTCCTTCCTTCCACTGCCCCATCACCTCCTGCATCAAATCTTCGCGGGTTGGTCTCATTACATACTCTCCAACCCAAAATTCTCGATACCCTAAATCGTTGTAACTGATCGTAGCTATAAATGTCGCTCCTAAGTATTTCGATCGCCGTCAGCAAACCGCCCTGTCACACCTGTCGTCAACATACCTTCTTCAGCCCGGACTACCACAACCATACATTCATCATCAAAAAACTCCGCATCCAACACTTCGACCTTCTCTCCCAACCTTTCACCCTCCTGCGTTTCCTCAGCAACGCAGCACTCCACAACCGCCACGCGGATGGCTTTCCGCCCCTCACTGCCATACTCACCCTCCACCACACATACTGCAAAAGTTTATCGTCAGCTGACCGTACTCGCCTGGCCAACATAGCCCCTCACGCACCCAAGTTCCGATTCGCCGACGAATGCATTGCAAGATACTGCCGGTAGCTTCCTGTCTGCTCCCCTCTATTGGCCCATGTCATTTCCAATCCCTTCTGAACTGCTCACCTCGTTTTCTTTCCCGATGATCCGTTCGCGGACTACCAAATCCTGGCTAGTCTGGGAAGTTGATGGCCTTGTGCTTTCCGCCTGGTTTCCCTCAGGTCCAGAGCAATACCAGACTTTAGCCGACCGAGTAGCGGCGCCACTACCACGGATGAAGACGCGGTAACACCGTTCCGTTAATTCTTGAACCAGTCCGTCAAGATTTCTGTCCAAATGATTCAAGTCATTTGGCTTAATACCCTGACCTCTCTTCTCTTCAGCATCGATCAGGGTTCAAACCACGAATCTCCACTTACAGTTTGCCACTTCATCTGGACCGCATCCCCCGCAACCTTCTTGGCTCTCTCAATAGCCGCCGATAGCTCCTGCTTGCCGCCCAGCACTCCCAGGTCCCGTGAGGAAAATTGGGGTACTGGACCCATAAACCATTTGTCGATCGAGCTCACCACGAGGCCAGACATCAAGTAGTTATTCACTTCCAAGATGTCGTGCCGTGGTGGTGGTGGTGGCCGGCCGTTTTCATGTGAGAGATGGGTAATAGCTAATGAATATCAACAACAAGCACAGCTGTCAGCGAAATTAATTACCATATTTCAGCCAGCAAATGAATTCTTTGAAGCGAGAAAGTTCTCGGCGAGCGATACTGCCCAACCAGCTGGATATCACGATCGCTCGGCCGGCGAGCTCCAGGCAGATATCAACCTCTTCCGCCGGCAGTCCAAACTCGGCATATTGAGGCCTGGAACGCGTCAAATAAACCCTGGCCAAGGTGCAACACACACACACGTTGGACGCTTACAGTACCGACCACCCTTGAATTTCCTCCAACACCAGGAATAATCGCTGACAGGCTGGCGCCGCCCTTTTTTCAGAGAAATCACGCAATTTTACTAGCGCCTCCCTA
Organism: Porpolomopsis calyptriformis; assembly: GCA_951640195.1. NCBI lineage: Eukaryota > Fungi > Basidiomycota > Agaricomycetes > Agaricales > Hygrophoraceae > Porpolomopsis > Porpolomopsis calyptriformis. The sequence goes on from OX621164.1 coordinate 1,771,712, forward strand.
ACCGTGGATTCCCATTTTTGTACCCCCTTGACCGGAATTCAGCTTGGGATGGGGGGCGACCAATGACAATAACGGGTACATTACCCTCTCGCTCATTTGTTCCCCACTACCCAGGAAATCTTGAAGAGACTCAGAGGCTCGACCGGTGGCCAATAGACAAGTTAGATCCAAAATGGGATTGGGATCGTCCTCTAAACGCCAATGAGATAGACATCAGATATGGAAAGGCCGTACATACGACCAAATTGTTCCTTCTGTCTTTCTTCCAGCGCACGGATCCATTTTGGTCCGAGTTCCCTCGCACCGCTGCACGTCTCGCAGCCAAACCATGCATTACGCATCTCTTTCACTACACGCGTGATGTACCAAACAAGCTCGCGCGCCGTCGAGGACAACTTGGAAAAGTCTCGAGTATCCCGCTTCTTGAGCAAGCCAAGTTCGATGAACGTCGGCCTAAGATCGGTCACAATAACATCCTTGGCGGATGTCTGCAGATGGGCGTGAAAGATGGGTTGTTTCGGGTCCTTGAACAGCGATGACGTGAAACTGTCCAGGCCGAGGTGAATGGCACCAAGTGAACAACTACCGTCTAGAAAGCAATGGATGTGACCCGATTCGTCCGCGACGGCCAAAATACTGTTCACATTGTCTTCATCCTTGTCAACGGTAGCCGCGTCTGGTTCTTTAAACTGGTTCCGACTGTGTGATGGGGGGCTCATCGAAGCAGCGAGATAATCAGGAAGCAAGGTGGGCCAAGACTTGATGGCTTCCGGGATAGAAATTTCCGGGACCGGGCGGTTTTGTGAGGTTTGAAACGGGAAAAGATTGATAACACTATACAGTATAAGATAAGCATCTATCTTCAAGCTTTCGAGTTAAATCAAAACTGGCTTGGACTTCTGAGTGTCGTCCTGCAGAGGATCGAGGAGCGGAAGAAACTTGAGTATCGAATGAGCTGATCCTGTCTTCCGTGCGACCTGCTTGAGAAAACAGATGAAAATGCGGTTTCAAGTATTAAACATACAATGACGTTTCCCCTTTTGAAAATATCAGGAACAGGGACGGAGGTAGCAGGTTTTTCGCCCCCGAACCACCATATGCCAGTGATTTTATGCGATCGGTTTTGTGTATTATCAGTAATCGTGATCGGAAGAGTTCCTTCCTTTCGTCCATCTTGGATCGAATGAATAGTAATAAGAGGAGGATCGTGCGCTACCGCCACAGTTTGTCCTAAGGAAGAGGGGGTAAGAGCAGAAAAGTAGCGGGAAAAACTGTACCATCAGGACTCCATGCAAGACCGACGATCTCTTGGGTACTATTCTCATCCGAACCTGTATTCACCTCCCATTTCTTGGAGCCTTGCACTTTCCATAGGCTCATTCGGTCTCTTCCGCTTGGTTTGGTGATAAGAATGACGAGATCTTTGTCTGGACAGCAAGCTGAGGCCAGCAAGCGACAAGGAGAAGGTAATGACAAGACGGCAAGAGACGTGAATGCATTCATCTCCAATGGTGTGGCAATCAAAGACGCGTTCGAGTCGAACGCGTGACAAACGTGACCTTAACCCATACAAGTACTGTCGCAAAAGACAATAATTATATGGACGGCGAGATCTAAAACGTATAGAGTCCGCCACAACCATGTATATACCAAGTATCTGAGGAGTCCCAATTTTTAGTCCGAAAAAAAAAAGAGTTAAGGAACGACGGTATTAGAATAAACGAGAGTCGAGGGTAGTCCGTTAGAAGGGGGAACATAATCGTCCTCGGTCATGGTATGGGGGCTTATAAGGCGATACAGGATTGTCCATCGGAGGCACGCCTATAGCCTGCCGCGCAAGTATATACTGCGCAAAAAGACGGTCAGCATTGGCAATAGAGTCACTTTATGCAGGGATATCGATACTGACCCACACATGTGCCTTTTTCGCACCCGATATTCCAGGCACCTTCGATAGCAGTACAGTCTTGACCTTCCCCTATAGAAGAGCATCCGCCGCAAGATTCTAACTCGGCGGTGGTATCAATGCACTCATAATCACCGCCTCGGAGGGCGAAGATAGGGCAAGCTTGAAGACCGATGGGGCAGAGTGAATCGGTATGGGACATCATAGAACGTTTGCGGTGATAGTAGCCAGAAGGTTTGGGCGGAGGAGGTTTGCAGCAGTCATCGTCGTCATCCCAGGGCCAATCGTTGTCGCAAGTGGGAGGTTTAGGGTTTGGTTCGTGAGGAGTGCAACATCCTTGGTCGGGATTCCAAGACCAACCGTCGTGGGGACAGTCTTTCCCGTTAGGTGGGGAATGATAGAAAGAAGGTCCACCATAAGGGACGCAGGAGTTTTTCTTGGGCCACCTAGACATATAAATAATAAGCAATGAGGGAGAGTACAAGGGCGGTGAACTGACCAGAACTCGTTGTCTCCACATTCGTTAGGAGGTTTGCAGCATTGATCGTTATCATCCCAGCTATAGCCATGATCACAATTGGGAGGCGGAGGAGAGGGCTGGTTGGGAACGCAGCATCCCTTGTTGTGATGCCAATACCAACCAGGACCGTCATGAGGGCAGTCCTTCCCATTGGGAGGGGATGGAGAGTAACCAGGACCACCATAAGGAAGGCAGCAACTCTTTTCATCATACCTAGAAGACATGAGGGGTCTCGTCGACAGCGCCCTCAAAAAGAAAGCCACTCACCAGAACTCGTTCTTTTGGCAGCTGGGCTGGCCTCGCGGTCCGGCTGCAGCGAACGGCAGCAGGGCAGCAGCGAGGGCCACAACAACCCCGAAACGAGTGAGCAGGGTCATACTGAGCGTGTTGGTGGATGTGAAAGAGCGACGGGTTGAGGGACAAGGATGAGAAACAAGACCTAATATGAAGTTGGTGTGATTCCATTATATATTTCTGTGAAACGCGTAATCTCCTTGTGGGAACTGTCACTGTCGTTGGGTAAGTATAGATTATCGCGGATGATCAGATTGGAATGAGTCTGTTCCGTATTTCCGTCTCATTCTGCTCGATTGAGTACGACATACCCAGTTCGAGACCATGGAGTTCCACGAACATCCGAGAAGTTGAGCTGAGAAGGGTGGAAGGATTCGTTGCCTGGGAAGCATCATTATAATTGGAAGCCACTCAGGGGGTGACAGAATGCCGGCCTGTGAGTGGCAGACGATCTTAGATCTCGCTTCCCCGTTTTCTCAGGAGCTTTTTTAGTTCAAATTGAAGTATTTCGTTACACTGAATTATGTATCCACACCGTTGTCAAGGATTCTCCACGGCCAGTGCCTTTTGAAGGGCGCGCGTCGCGAAAAACCGAACATCCGCGTCCTTGTCATTTTTCTGCTGTTCCAACGTGGGTAGAATCCTCTGCTGCACAAACTCGTGTCCGCCTTCCGACTTGCCGTAGGTTGTAGCCAAAACCTCCAACGACTTTGCAACGTTGAATCTTATGTTAGGGATAGAGTCCGTCGCAAGCCGGAGAAGGGGCTCCAGTATTTCAGTGCGAACAATTTCCAAGTTTAAGGATGGCGCAATCGTCTATTGAGTGTCGTCACATTATCACTCCGAAAGGCAGACGAACAAACGCACCGTGATGGCTTGGACGGTTGTCATCCTGTAAAGATAATTAGGGTGTTGTCCCATTCCCATCACTTTCGGAACAATCGCCACTTTCGCCCACTCAACCCCAAACACTTCCGTCAATTTCTTCAGGTTCACAGTGGCTGCCTCCCGTATGCTGAATACGGTGTCGCCCAGCCATGACATACACAGGTTCCCGAGTTGTTCGTCAAAGAAAGGTTTGCCAAGTTGATTGGCGAGTAGCGGTATATACTCGATGATAGCTTGCCGCACACGCCACGACTTGTCTTCTGCAAGTTCGACGATCGCCGGGAGAAGACTTTCTGACAATAATTGAATGCCAATAACTGTCCCGGACTCAGCTTCATCTCCGCAGCCCACGGACAGAAACCAACTCACCCGTATTGACAGTCTCAAGTTTGCTGATAATATTGAGCCTCACTTCTGGGAACTCGTCCTTCAACAGAAGCAAGAATAGTGGTAATAAATGCTCGATTGTGGCCTCCTTCCCGAGCAATGGTGCCAGGCCGCTGATCTGGTTTGCCAATGCGGCACGAACATGCTGCGAAGTGTCTTGAGATAGATCTCGCACGCATGGAACAACCCGTGCGAGAATGACTTCTCTATCAAGGAGTTTAGAAAATCCTGACTTGACCGTTCAGCGGCTTGATCGGAACAAATGTGATGTCTTGCCTCACCGGGGATCTGTCCAGCACCGGCGGTTCGAACCTCGGCTTCGTTGTCTTTCAAAAGTTGCACGTATTGGCCGATCAATTCCTCTCGCACGAGTTCTTCACCAATGACCTCTGCAAGCTGGATTTGCAGACGGTTTAGACAAGATCAATCGAGGCGTGAATTTGATATAGTATACCTCATTGAAATGAGTCGCCGCGATATATCGCACTCTCCAGCTCTTGTCGGCAATACTGTTCCTGATTTGCTTCAACAGCTGCTCCTTGACTTCGGCCGGTGTAAGTTGCTGGGCGATCACGATCAAGTCCTCTACGGTCAAAAGACGAACTGAGTCTTGATCGTCGGCTTGTAGTCTACGATATATCGGTAGGCCATCAGATAGGACATGGGCCTTCGAAAAATGTTTCAAGAGGGGCTGAGGGGGATTTAAAATCGGCTTGAATGTCCACGAGTCTGGAAGAGATACGTACTCCAAGCCATTTCGCAGCAGCCCGCCGAACCATTGGAGTATCATCTGAACCCAAAGCAGTGAACCCTTTGCGCAGATCGTCTTGGACTGCGGGGGACACTTTAGAATATACGGGTGGAAAAAGAGCTGCAGAAGATGTCCGTGATGTGAACCATTCTCCGTGCGAAAGGCGCTTGAGAAGTGGAATGTAGTATTCCTCAATTTGAGCCTGGGACAAGACGGCGGATACTTTTGCAATAGACTCTGCGGCCTAAGAATTCGTGGCATCAGTTGCGGGAACAACAGATATCAGATCGCGTCGTCGAGTTACAGTCCAGAATACGACAGTCGAAAAGATCGCACCTTATCTCTAACCAACGCCTCCTCAACAGTAGAGAGATGTTCTAAAGGCCCTAATAGGACGTGTGCATATGCCTTGCCACCGATGTACTCTTCGAAGTTTCTTCCAAGCTCTTCTGCTAAAGCAAGTAACACCTCATCCTCGTCGTCTACTGAGTCTTGAAGAAAGGGTATAAGCTCCTCTCGAGCACGATCAGGTCCAAGGGCGAGGGCGATGGTAGGAATGCTATGTATGGCATTCAATCGCAATTGCACATCCTCTGAGCGCAGCTCGTCCATGAGGATAGCAATCGGCGCAATCTAAGCAGGTAGCATGTTAATGGTGTGTTCACATCATGCTGCTGGGGATACAAACGTCTTCTACAGGAAATCCGGGATCCATCTCATACACTTTTCCTAATGAAAGACACGATCACTGTCAGGTATGTAACAAAAGTTGAGTGGAGATCCTGACGAACGAGATTGCAAATGTTGGCTTCAATAATTCGTTGTGGTTTGTCACGGTGACTTCGACTTAGTGTGACGCACATGTGACGCAAGTCCAACACAAGCACATACGCAAGCAGGCTGTGGTATCGTACAACGAGCCAATGGTACCGTATAACCGTTAAAAATCCTGGCGAGACTAACCCTCAACTTCACACCCACAGAAAAATCAACGCCATTCCATGGTGCGAACCACTCGAGGGCAAAACGGGAGTCCGTGCACAGCATAAATACTGTTCCCGAGGTGAAAGTTCGAACAGCGTTTGATCTGAGACGATCGTCCTCTGTCAAAAAGTCTGGGATGAGTTTAATGAATAAGCACATGTTGGTGTCAATCAACAGCGCCAAGCCTAGACGCTGCTGACATATTCAAGGTCCCCTTTCTAGCACCACGATTATGCCTGTTGAGCAAAAGGAAGATAGGGTCATTCTTCACCACCCGCATGTATATTCAATCTCACTGACATCCAATCACTCTCTAATCTCAGTTTCAGGGTGCTTCGGTTGAACTACTCTTGTATGGTGCAACAATAATCTCTTGGAAGTCACCGTCCAAACACAACCACGAACCGGTTGAACGCCTCTTCCTGTCATCGAAAGCTATTCTCGATGGTTCGAAAGCTGTCCGGGGCGGAATACCGATCGTTTTTCCATGTTTTGGTGCCCCTACCCATCCAGAGCACCATATGATGCGACAGCACGGCTTTGCAAGAAGTGAAGTTTGGTCATGGGATGGTGTTACAGTAGATGATGGAGGTGGTGTATCTGTGAGATTGAGTAAGTCAAAGCAACCTTAAGAAGCTCTGTCGCCGATATAGATGTTTGTTTGATCAGCTTTGGAGCCTACACCAATAATCAAGAGCGTTTATAACAAGGCCTTTCGTCTCAGCTATCGAGTAACGTTGGCAGAATATGAACTCAGCACTATTTTGCAAGTCGAGAATACGTCAAAATTACCTGCGGATATCCTCGCATTCCAAGCTCTTTTCCACAACTACATTCGCGCACCCTCACATGACGTTATTATCACCCCTCTTCAACATAAACCATACTACGACAAGACCGAAACAACAGAGGAAGGAAGATCGACGGCTAAAATAGAGACCAGGGCTGGAGTCGATGTAAGGACCTTCACAGACTCTGTTTACGAGGATGGTCCACAACAATACGAAGCTACCTGGTCAGGTGGAGGGGTTGCGGTGAGGTGCAGTGGGCTAAAGAATCTGGTAATTTGGAACCCGCAGAAGGAAGCCGGGAGCAATCTGGCTGATATGGAAGACGCTGGATGGTATGCTTTTCATTGTTCCTTCCCCTTTATTTCAAATAATTCTAAATGCGGATAGGGAGAAATTCGTCTGCATCGAGCCAGGATATGTGCGAGGGTTCGTAGAACTCGAATCTGGAAAGACTTGGACTGGAGCACAGGTGCTGGCCGTGATCCACGAAGCTGAAGATCCGTCCTATCACCTTTGAGCCTTCTAGCATGTGACGTATGACTGGAACGTTGAATTGATCATTCAGGACATACTTCAACCCGACCATGCCTTCGTGTTCACTATACATATCTCAGCGATGTCGACGAGCTCTCAAAAACCGGTGCTTCTGGTGCATGTAAACCAAATCAACTACATACTCGCTCAACCAGGGTACATATAATTTGTATCTATTGCCGGTTCTGATACCATCCAACTGGTCCAGGATAAGCTGGCTTTATTCCCGGAAAACGTGGCAATGCATTTGATAGTAGCCGGTTTCAGAAAGGGTGCAAAAAAATAACCCAAACCTTGCCATGAACTGAGTTGGGAAGTACATGGGCAAGAACTGGCCTGTGTCCTCTGCCACCAGGAACCGGTTGAATGTTACACCAGTAAGTGCACATGACAGGCCATCACGTCTGAATGGCTAGAGTGATATATCATCGGCTGAATAGACATAGATGACTTCGGAACATACCAAGTTCTTAAGAACTCCTTGGTTCCGCTGCCCGAAACCTTTCTCCTTGGCCAGGGACAAGAGCTCATCCATCCCTTTCACTGCAATAGCACTGACTGAGTATGGTGTACCTTCTTTGATTTACGTTTGCACGCATCCAGCAAGCGACGAGGACGATCCACCCGAAAGCAATAACGTACACGCGACTCCGACGGTTAAAAAATTCAGCCGCCATTTGAGTACAGGCGTAAAGTCAATTCTCAGTCTCTTGAATAAGATCTCCAAGCATTGGTTAGTTGAGACGTCTTCGGAGATGTGCTCGAGTGGACCAACTGCCCGGTTTGATGGGAGGAGGTTACCACACGTGACGTTTGAAACAAAACTTCAAATTCAACGTTCACCATGGCGGCCTGTACATACTTCACTTTATTTAACTGACCAAAGCGTGCTTTCTTTCCCACTGTATATATTGACGATGTCGGCGAGCTCTCAAAAACCAACCCTTCGAGTGCAGATAAACCAAATCGACCACACAATCACTCATCCAGGGTTCCTCGACAATTCTTCCTTACCTCGTGTTCCAATAATTCGTATCTATGGCCCCTCGTCTACTGGGAAAAAGGCCTGTGTACATATTCATCAAGTGTATCCCTATTTTTTTGTCGAGTATGCTGGAGAGATGAATCCGGACGTTGGTCAGTTCATGCCTATCTCCTAAAGAACCCTCTGACAGTCTCGCCAGTAAATCGGTATATTGTTAGATTCTCTAAATCATTGAATCATGCTATTGCAGTCTCTCTGAAGCGCAACCTGCACTCTCGTAAATTTCAATCCGTTCGCGCTGTATTGCTTGTCAAGGGGATCCACTTCTACGGTTTTCACACCTCGTATTCTCCTTTCCTCAAAGTTCTAATAACCGATCCTGCCATTCTCAACCGCGCTGTCACCATACTGCAATCTGGAACCATAATGCAGACGCGCTTTCGTGTGTTCGAGAGTCACCTCGGTTTTATTTTGCAGTTCATGTGTGATTTTGGCTTATACGGCTGCGGCTGGATCGATCTAGATGAAGTGTGGCAACGGGGGAACGATATTGAAGACGACATCGCAGAAGGAAGCCCTTTGACCTTCAAATCTTCTCTCCACTTCCGTGAATCCCGAATGGACATTGAAGTCGACGTCGCATCCCATCAAATTCTCAACAGACACCTCCTTCATGCTCGCAACATTCACCACAAACTTGAAATACCGGCTTCTCCTATTTCAGCGGAGCCTCTTGTGCTCAGTGTGCGAGAGCTTTGGGAAGATGAACGTTCTCGCCGTCGTGCAAATGGTCTTTCTCCCTCCCCGGAACTTCCCATTGATCCAAGTGAAAACTCCAGGGGGGAGGGGGGTGGATGGGATGCAGAGACCATGTGGTGGAATGAGTTAAAACAGAGAATCGAGAATGAGCGAGCCAATGAGGCCCCACTGAAAGCAGACGGAAGTTGGGAAAGATGGATCATGACCACCTTTGAAAGTGTGGAAGCACTTTGGGAGGATCGCTGGAGAGTATGGAAGCCTTCACCACGAGATGCGAAAGATCTTAAGGAAGGTCAAAACGTGAACGGAGACAACCCTTTTGGCACGGCTGCTGGCTCACTGCCGTGGAATGAAGCTGGTGACATAACAGAAGGCGAGTTGGGGGTGGACGTAGACGAAAGTACGCTTTCCAACCAGGAGATGAACCAACTGGTGGAGTTGGAGGACATTGATTGGGAAAGGTTTTTTGAACAGAACACGCTGGTTGATGGTGTTGATGACGAAGAGGAGCATTTTAACCCTCACAATCTCCCTCAAGATTCCCTCCGCGATCTCGGACTTGCTCAGGGAAGGAAAAAAGATGATTACCTTTTGTCTGAGTGAGTTCATAAAACCATCCTTATCTGATGACATGGCTGATGCTCGTCCAGTCAATCAGATCCATTCCAGGATCTTCCAAGAAAGTCTTCCAAGAAGCGACCCAACCCGTTCCAAGATGCGTGGCTCCAATTCGCTGAGTGAGTACTTTCTATTCTTCATGTATTTGTAAACCTTCAGAAATTTTCGCTGCAGTAGGCGACGATCAAGTTCCATGTCTCCGGATCCAACTACGGTTAGGGCCACAAAATTGAAGGTTCCCTCCGTTTTGAACACCCGTCTTTTCGCTTATGATCATCCACAGGCCTCGGCGAGTTTGGGGTGGTTCAGGGTCTTCATTAAAGTGATTCATGATATCCAGTAGCATGATCATAACTTGATCGGATTTTTGTTAGGCGAATGACATCAGCACCCTTCATCCAGACAGAGACTCCGGAACAGAACACCCATAAAGATACCATAGGGGTGGCCCTAGGATCAATGCAGTTTGTGAACTGTGTGTTGGGATGCTGCGCTAAGCCCCTGATTATCTACATATAGATCGCAGAACCAAGGTTGGAAGACGTCGGGACCTTTTCTTCCGATCACATCGTCGCCTGTAAATTCAGCTCAAATTAATCCTATGCTCCATCCGAAGGAGCCATTAAACTCTCAAGCTCAATCTATGGAATGGAATTTGCACACAGCAGTCGAGAAAACTCAAAATGTTTCTGGAAACCAAATTGCCTCGCATAACATCACGTACCTCACCGCCGTTAACAGTGATGAACGACATCGGTCTAGCGGATCCAAGGATTTTGTTCCCGATCAATCAAGCTCAGCCTCCAAGTCACATTCATCCCCCACAGGACCATCGGTTTTGCCGTCTAATCCCATTCAACCCATTTCGTTGTCCGCGTCGCTGAGTTCTAGAAAGAAGTTTCATACCTACCTGCCCGCGCCTCCATCTGCCTCAGAACTGCAAGGGACGATTGATCAATGCGGCCTACAAGAAAAGATATATCGTGAACCCTACTACTCAAACGATAGTGATGCCCCTGAGAAACTTAGGGAGCTCGCAGGACTTGTGTACGATCTCAAAGGCGGAGAAGGGTTAAGTGCCCTTGAGGAATGGGATAACAAGGTCGACAAACTGGAAGACCAATGTTTCGGAAACACTCTTCTGGCAACTGATTTTGGTCACATTACCGGATGGGAGTATGCTGGCTATCCTCCGAGTACAAGAGTGGCGAAAAAGTGGCTACAGTCTGATGCTGGGAGGTTACAGAATCTTTCAAAGGACTCGGAACGTCGATCCCAGGTAAGCAGCCTTTCAAGTGTCCCAAGACAACAACATACGACTCGTGAATCCAGGTCGACGGACCTACCCCGAAAAACGTTTATGGTCTGCAGAATACACCCGCGGCACAATCGGATGCAAGTCGAGCGAGACAGGACATGACGATACTATCGTTGGAAATTTTTGGTAAGCCGCCAGTCTGCGTATCAAAAGTACGGACCATTCAGGTCATTTCATTGATCAGCACCTTCTCGTTGTAATCTTGCTCCTGACCCCGGCATTGACACAATTGCTTCAGTATTTTATGTATTTCAAGGCCCACGTGGCTGTATAGCCAACAGTAATACTCAAATCTTGGTCGGAAAGTTGCTTGTCGGGAGCGAGCAATCCAGTCTACAGCGACTTCGAGAGGTTGACGCCGAAATTGTCCCCAGCGAATTAGAGCTGTTGAACCGAGTTGTGGACATCGTCGGGGAACTGAATCCTGATATTATTGTTGGATGGGATGTTCGCAATTCCTCGTGGGGGTACCTAAGTGCTCGGGGCCACCACTATGGTCCGTTTTAATTCTGGATCTACTTCTAGTTGATTCGACGGTTACAAACAGGATTCGATATCGGCGATCTAATTTCTCGTGCTTCTCAAAGGTTACCTAAAGGAACAGACCAGTGGGGAGAGCGTACACCATCCACATTGAAGGTTGCAGGCAGGCATGTCTTGGATCTCTGGAAGATAATGCGTCATGAGCAAACACTCAATATATACACCTTCGAGAATGTCGTGTTTCATGTTCTCCGCCGAAGGTGTTTATCTTTTTATTTGATCGTTATCGTTAACCTTCTATTTTCAGAGTTCCCCGCTACAGCTCTTCGACCTTAACGAATTGGTACAACAGCACAACCTCGAGTCACACAGCGCGCGTTATCCAATACTTCTCTAATCGCACTTCTATGGTTTTGGAAATGCTGGAAGAGGCCGAGATTATTACCAAAACTGCGTGCGTTGTTTCCTACCGGTTTTCTGTTATCTCTAATACTTCGATGCAGAGAATTCGCTCGTATATTTGGTGTAGACTTTTTTTCCGTCCTCAGCCGTGGATCTCAATTCAAGGTAGAATCTTTTATGTTCCGGATTGCGAAACCGGAAAGCTTTGTGCTACTGTCTCCCAGCAAGCAAGATGTTAGTGACCTGGCTTGGATCCACAGCTCTACTCGGCTCATTCTTTGCAGGTCGGAAAACAAAACGCTGCAGAATGCATGCCTCTGATTATGGAACCGCTTTCCGCTTTCTACAGCAGTCCCCTAGTTGTACTGGACTTTCAGTCTCTGTATCCGTCCGTTATGATTGCGTACAATTACTGCGTGCGTCTTAAGTCGATTATTTATTTCACCTTATCCAACTCTAGGTTTGCGTCAGTATTCCACATGCCTAGGTCGCATCAAAGACTTCAAGGACAGGTACAAATTGGGGGTCACAGAGCTGTCCCAACCGACTGGAACCTTAGGTACTTTGCAAGAACACATCAGAGGTGAGTTCGGATACCGATTCCAGAATCCCAACCTTATATCTGTTGTCTCAGTCGCTCCTAATGGAATTATGTACACAAAGCCGAATGTACGCGAAGGCTTGTTGGGACGAATGCTGACCGAATTATTACAAACAAGGGTGATGGTTAAAGAGGCAATGAAGAATGTCAAAGGTGATAAGGTAATGTTTCCTCCCGTCGCTGTATTCCCGTTGGGAATCACCACTCGCATTTTAGGCTTTAAAACAGATTCTCGATGCCCGCCAGTTGGGTCTTAAGTTCATTTGCAACGTTACCTATGGCTATACAAGTGCCACGTATTCTGGTCGTATGCCAGCAGTAGAAATCGCGGATAGCATTGTTCAAACTGGCCGCGAAACTCTAGAGAAGGTTCTCCTGCACGAGCTTTCGAGTAACTACTCGTTAATTCTATTTACAGGCCGTTCGTGTCATCAACTCTTGCCAGAAATGGGGTGCTAAAGTGGTATACGGAGATACCGACTCGCTGTTCGTATACCTTCAGGGTAGGACAAAAGCCCAAGCTTTCAAAATCGGACACGACATTGCAGATAGCATCACTGCACTCAACCCCGCTCCCATCAAGCTCAAATTTGAGAAGGTACGTACCCTTCCATTCTAATGCTATTCCAACACATGGAATTGGGGGGTCAGGTATATTTACCATGTGTCCTAATGGCCAAGAAACGATATGTCGGGTTCAAATATGAAAATCCTAGTGAGAAAGAACCCCTTTTCGATGCCAAAGGTATAGAGACTGTTCGCCGAGACGGAGTGCCGGCCCAACGGAAAATTGTGGAAAATTGCCTCAAGTGAGAATCATTCCTCGTCAATATGCAGATGGACCGACCAAAGCATGATCTATCAAGGATACTCTTCCGAACACAAGACCTCAGTCAAGTGAAGTCTTATTGTTGGAGATTGTGGATGAGAGTTTTAGAGAATAGGGTCTCTGTTCAGGACTTCATCTTTGCGAAGGAGGTTAGAATGGGCTCCTATAGGTCAGATCGAATATTGATATTGTTCTTCTGGAGACTCATTTTTGTGAAGCGGGAGAGTACCCCCTCCACCCGGAGCTGTCGTCGCAGCTAAGCGCATGGCAGAAGACAAAGGTGATGGGCCTCAGTATGGAGAACGCGTGCCGTATGTTATAGTTCGAGATGGGCCTAACTTGAGGTTAATCGACCGAGCGGTTGATCCTAAGAAGGTTCTGGACAATCCGTCAGCACCCTTGGCTTTACGTACAGCGTACATGTGCTAACAAGTAGATCACAGCCAAATGCGCCTGGATGGTGCATACTACATCTCACGAGTTCTAATACCCCCTTTGGAGAGGATTTTCAATCTGGTAGGAGCGGATGTCCGGAGCTGGTACGAAGAAATGCCCAAAGCGATAAAAGCGGACCAACCAGAGGCAACAACGCTGACGCCGACAAAAGATGTCAATAGGTTCAAGATTGACGAACACTTTCACAATTCTCGGTGCCTCAATTGCGGGACCCTTACTACCGACAGTACGTTTATATCTATCGATTTATTGAAATTTCCCTTTAAGAATGCTGCAATGATAGGAATATGCCATGGGTGTCGTCTGGTCCCTCAGACCACCATTTCTGGACTTCTCAGCCAGATACGTGTCCTTGAACGGCGACTCTTGGCCAGCCATCAGACGTGCGTGTCCTGCACGGATTCCGAACCCAATGAACCTATCAAATGCGAGTCGTTGGATTGTCCCTGGATGTTTGAGAGGAAGAAAGCCGAAAATAAGGTCGAGTCGATACGTGTTCTGGAGATGTGCATCGATGACTTGTCACTGGACACTCCTTCAAGTCCCAACTTCATCGAAATTGTTCAAGATGATGATGATCAATGTGTACCGTTGATGATTGATTAGAGGGGCTCTTGACCAAGTTCAGCACGCATTACAATGCTTTCGGTCGCTTCCTGTTCTGTGAGAGTTTCGCTCGAAGTAATTGGGATTCGTTGATATTGCGGCCGTATGCCGGGAAAACCTTTTGGGGTCTTGTTTCAGCATCATAAATTTCATGGCAACGGCAAAAGGCTAGTAGTGCAGGAAAGGATTTTAAGCTTGAGGAATCGGACTGTTTGATGGAAATCCAACATCGAAGTGGAGTCTTTAGAGAGTTCGTCTGCGCTGAGAGAGTAAATGCGATGGCGGGTTGCTCGTTCAGGTCAGAATATTAATTGGACGGGAGATTTGCGAAGGAAGGAGAGCGTTTTATAAGACAATAGAATGGACAAAGGTCAGCCAGAGAACGACGGCGAGTGTTGTGCGTAAGATAGTAACCCGTAACATGTGGCGATGTCGCACACCCTCATGTGTAGAGAGAACTTATGTGAAATCGAGTCCATCGCATTAGAAACGGGGTACAACACACTTTTAAACGGATTGATGTGGACCTGAAGCACCTGGAGGAACGATGTGGTCTGTCGGTCCAGGTGCCGCAGCACCTAGATGCGGCTTTTTGGGAATGTCAGGAGCTCTCTCCTCATGTATGGTTTGATAACTATCAGGATGAGAAGAAAAGCCCCCCGGCATGGACCATACTATAAAAGATTAGTTAACGGAACATGTTAATGGACCTTTCTTACCAGTCGGGCCAGTTAAGTCACCTTCCCTGATCCCCAGGCCGCTGAACTGTCCTCCCCTTTGGCGCAAGACGCTTCCAAATGCCAAGAAAGTTGGAACCTACGAGATCAGAACAGCGGGGCTAAGTTTCAAACTAGATAAGAACCTTCTAACACACCTTTAGCAGCAGCAAAATGACAGTGAGCAGTCTGATGAAACCGGCTTGTTCATTTCGAGCCATCCAAATGATGTCAAAAATAGCGGAGAAACCAACGAGAGCTGTAAACTATGGACAATCTAATTAGATAGTTGAATACTCTTGAAAGAAGTACTGACTGTTTGCAAAGATTGAATCCCCTCCGTAGTTTCTTGCACAAAAGTGCCAAACAGGAAGATTGCCTGCAGGAAGTATGGTCGGCAACGGCATAGGAAGCTCCCAAGCTAGCACTCACGAGGTTGTATGGTGGTGCGCTGAAAGGACTGGCGATAAATGACAAAGCCTGGAATTAAACAAGGATCCGTGAGATGAACGGGAGAGATTGGGGCGTTCCAAGCCACTGACAGTCTCGATAAGGACCAGTTTGAAAGGATCAAGAGCTTGCACGAAGTCTGCCATGGCTGCAGCTGTCTGAAAGCGTGTTTGAGGGGAATATATGGCATCACGTGATTAAGTAACGATTTCATTGGCTGCAGTTTCAAAGCCTTGTAAATATCTCAGTCGCACAGCAGCAGCCTTCACCCGTTCCCAATCTTTCTTTCCCACCAATCCCTCCAGCTCACTGAGAGTGTGCCGGATCTTTTCTTTTGAGGCAAATCTCCAAGTTAGCGTGGGTCGAGACTCAAGGTAAACGAGTACTCACCGTTGTTCTCCTTTGCAAGTTGCAAAACACGCTCCGAGTCTTCTTTCTTGACGTGTTCGAGCTCTTCTCTCGCTTCCATAATCTCAGATATAAGCTCCATATCATCCACTTGCTCACTCTCTGAGATCTCAAAGCCGTTACGTTTCAGAATGTACTCGACGCGAGAGAGAGGCTTCGAAAGGCTCTGATATGCTTCGTTGACAACAGTTGACAGGGCCTGGGCAATATCCTTCTTTTTCTTCATGCCAACTGAGCAGCTAAATGAAGGTAGGACAGAAAGGACGAGACATACTGGGCCTTTTGCGATCCATGAGTCTGGGTGACATACTGTTTGGGCTTGCAAGAACCGTCGTCGGAGGGTCGGCAAGTCGATGACGAACGGATTCTGGTCGGTTGGTAGACCAAATACTTCATGGAAAGACACGTCGGGCGGCACGGCGGAAATGTATCCGCAGGTTAGACACGCTGGCAACGAACTCGAGAGGTGCGAAGCACATGAAGGGCAATGCGAGTGGAGCAAGAGGGAGTGTGTGTGCAGCCGTCTGGCTGCTGGACGAAGAACACGGGCATGGTGGTGAAGGGAGAGACGGAACATGACTTGTGCTAGCTCCACTCCTGATCCTCAAAAAGCAATGCTGTCCTGTCCTTACTCTTCATAGTCCTTCAATGACCACCATCATCTCTCCCCCAGAATGCATGAAGAGAGACGATTATGATGCAGCTGAACCAGCCAGACAACGTCTCATTGCAAAACCGAGATTTCGTCTTTTTTCCTCCCTCCCAAATCTGCGGCTATCTTTCCTTTCTTCCAGTCCAAAACGCGAAGGAAAAAGAAAAGATGCCAGTCAAAGCAGCGAAGAGGAACCCATCCAAGTACTTCAAAGCCCACTCCCAGCCAACGGCGACACGTTGATCCGTCTAGATAATTCTGCTATCGACGATGATGAGGACAAGCCACTCTACCGATGGGCCATATTGTGTGAAAATCAACGAGGGTGGGTCCCACCTTTCATTCTATCGACAACCAAGTAGACTTCCCACAGGGCAACCATTTTCTCCCTCCCGTACTACTCCCACCTCTCTCTCCTTCCTACCGATCCACCCCCATTCACGATCCCTTCTATATCCGACAAACGCTCCCTTCAGCCAAACGTCACACTCTCCTCCTATCCTCTCCCTGACGGTACCTGGCGCTGGGTGTCAAAATCCTGGATGATCGACATGCGGTCCGACTCAGGCGAAGTACAGCACGACGGCTTCGAGTACAACTGGAGGTTCCGGCAGAGGAAGTGGCGGGCCGAAGTCGGGCCGCTAAGTGCCGGTGGGTGGGTTAGGCGCAGGAGATGGGTGCGTCTAATGATGCGGCCTGGGAGGGAGACCAAACACGAAAAGGAACCCATGGACGGTAACGGTACTGGCCTCGCTGCTGTTGATAATTCTGTGGGAAACAGTCGTATTAGTTGGTCAGACAGCCCGCTTCTCAGAGACCATACCTCGGTAAACTCCATCCCTCGATCAGTGACCACACCTCTTTCAGAACTCTCGGATGACGCGTGGGACCTGAGTGTTGACGAAGTGTGGCGCGCTGATGATGCCGAGCAAGCTTGGGTTCGTTGTCATGCTATCATGAAGCGCGTCGGACGGGATGGGCGGAAACTCGAGTTGTGGAAGAGATGGCTGGAACCTCATATCGCTAAAATTAGACGGACCGTGGATGCTCAGGAGAAGGGAAAGGAAAGGGAAATTCAGCCTCAGCAGACGGTGGATGATGCACTTTCTGAATCATCAGCTGGCAGGATGGATGCTCTCAATGACGCATCTCCAGCGTTAGAACATATCACAGCTGTCCTTCGCACTAACGTACGTGTTCCTACTCCTTGATTCCACAACTCTTCTTACGCGGCGTCGTTGTTCTAATAGGGTGATGCCCTTCTTCATTCCTTCATATACCCTGAATCCCGGGCGCAGTTCATTGCACTCTTGGCCCGCGCCAGACTCTTGCATGAACTGAAAACCAAACTTGGCAGTGAGTGGTCAGCCAGTGATGTGGATTTTTGGAGCTATGCGGCAGAAATAGGGCGGGATGTCAAGTCAGGGACAGAGAAGGGTCCCGAGGATTCCTTTGGAAACAGTTATCGATAGAGAGAAGGAGAAGTCCTGCTAACCCCAGACCATTATGTTCATTATTCGTATTGCATTTATCAATGATACAGAATGTATGTAAGTTGTGGTCCAAATAATTCATTCCCGATTGCCCAGCCACCATGCCCACCCCAACTTGCCCTGGTCTGTCCCTCTCCCTTTCCCTTTTCCTCGGCTACCACTACCACCGGTTTCGGTGGTCACGCTACCTTCGTCCTCAAGCCCTTCCTCGTTCATCTCTTCCTGCTCAGCGGCAGCAATCTGTCTTCTCAAATCTCCTTCACTGACAGTTCTCCTCCTCGCCCCCATAAATCTATCCCCTTCTAACGATATCCCACTGATCCGCCTCTTCCTCTCTCGTGGCATAATAGTGAATCCAGGACTCATAGGAGACAGACCAATCTGGAAGCCAGCTCCAAGGGCAGAAACTTGCGAAAGTGGCCGGGAGTGGCCAGAAGGGGGTATAAGACCTCCGCCAAAGGATGGTGGGTGCAGGTTGGGGTGAGCATCAAACGTAGTCTGTGGACAGGTAGTAGACAGAGATCTAGATGGTTGATGGAGTGGCAGACGCGGTTGTGGTGTTGAGGATGTTGACGGTACTAAGCCCGGTCGTCGTAGCGCGCTCGGGAGGCCAAGGCCTAACACCAGGCCCATTGGCTCCGTCGACTTGGACAGCTTTGGTACGACAATGGTTGACTCCGACATTGTTCCTCTTCTCCGTTCCGTCGGGCTCCATATACCCTCATTCTCCACCGTTTCTCTTCTCTCCTCCTCTCTTCCACCCCCCAATGAATCATCGCCATCCTGTGACGCGACATTGATCTCTTCACGTTCCCCCAACGAGACCCGTTCCTCGTTGCTTTCGGCCCACGTTCCTACATTGATACCACCTTCTCCTGATTGAATGCTGACGACCCATACACCACCAAGGAGAATAATAATTCCCACAGTGACAAGAATAAGGTGGGTGACAGGAATCAGGGTGAATTGATTAAAGTAAACCATTCCATTGATAATGGAAGACAAGTTGTAGAAACAGAACGCCACTGAATCGGATGACTAGTCAATGACAGTGAGGTTGTAAGTGAAGAAAGTGTTGAGACTCACACGGACAAACCAACGTCGGATCAGCTAATATCAAAGCCTTATGCATATACCATAATTGCAGTAATGCAAGTACTATAAGCCCGAGGATGAGCATCCATGGCTCCCAGCGTAAGAATTGATTCATCCCGCGCACGGTAAGTAAGAGAAGCTCCACGCCACTTTTGGCGAAGAGGAGGCACATCCCAGAGAGAATTCCAGAGAAGGACGAGTAAGAGATAGCGAGGAGCAGGCGTGTGCGACTCAGTCGGACCCTATCTACGTCCAGCAAGCCAGGGCCCTTAGAAAACAGCAGAGAGGGAGGTGGCGACGGTGATTTACGATCGAGAAGAGGAGTATGCTCCGTCGCGGCAGATTCGGCAGGGACGTCCGCTACATTTGTTGTGAACGAAGGGTGGTTTTCAGGCAGCGTGAGCGGGAGTGGGGATGGCGTGGAAAGTTTCCATCGAATTGAATACTCTATTGAGTGTACCTGGATAAACGCCATAATTGCTCTGCCCATGCTTCAATTGGAGACAAGAACTTACGATCAAAAGGGCTAAAAGGAGTAAAACTCCGAGCAGCGAGAAGTACGCTACGAATACAGGTCTTCTGAAGAGTTCGAGCAAATCCTCGAGTGAACGTGTGGGTTCGGGCACGATGCCGAAGAGGGCAATGAGTACGGCACCACCTGCAATTAACAATGTGCCCAAGATCATCCACGGAGAAAATACGTCATCCAGAATAAAGCGAGCAAAGAAGGCATTCCATAAGAGAGAGACTGCGCCAAGCGGGGCGAGTATCACAACAGGAAGAGACGCGATTTGGACAAGGGAGCCAAGGATGTTAGAGGAGATGAATACTGTGAAGCCGAGTAGCCATAGTCTTGTCGCACAAATGCACCCCCGTAAGGCTGAATGTCTCTCACAAATGCAACGGAGGCACACTCACGGTCTGCGGTGTTCAACGCGTTGCTGGGACATTGGTAGACGTTGGTTGAGGACATGGCTCTTACGCTGGATGGTAAGACCTAGCGACTGTACAAAAGAGGCGAGGAGACCGATGGTAATGCCAAGTGGGATGGAAATATGTGTGCTGGGCATCAAGTGAGTGGTCAAGAGGGGTGTTCTCGTCCGAGTAGGAATGTAAGGTAGGGATTGTGGTTTCAGCAATTCATGCCTGTCAGCATAGCCTCCCACATAAGCTTATTAACCACCACTGATCGTCGCAGCCTTTTTCCACCCCCGGCGTGTGGTGGGCAATCTCACACTTTTGGTGGTCTCTGGAAGCCTCATGTAGTGCTGACAGCACGCTGAAGCCATCATCGACTGAACATTTGATCAACCTTGTTTCGTTCTCTGAACGACGGCGCCTCTTGTCAAAATGGCGGATATTTGGGAACATCACTCTTCATCCCGACAAGCAGATCTTTCCGGAGAGTTTCTGGTTTACGTGGAAGTCTATATATCCATTACAGCGTCAGCCACTCTCCGTAGGGTGAGTCTCCACCTTGCTATGCTACGGAGTGAAACACACCAGCGCTTGTTCTATAGCCACGCAAGAAGACTGATAAGCGAGATTCGCTGAATCCCTCTGGATCGGCGGATGATACCAAGAAATTGAAAGGCAAGTCTCGGGATCCGTCCTCCATGTCTATCAATAGATTTTCATAAATTATCAGAGAAATCCAGCTGGATTAATCTTTCTCGATCTCAAAACGGTGCCGGACATTGGAGACCCGCAACCTGTACATTACGGGAAGAAGGCAAAAGGGGTCTGTTAAATATTTATGTCGACGTGAGCCTAACATTTCAAAGAGTTATCATCTTCACGCTAATCACTAGTATAGGACCGTTTCTATCAAACGGTCTTCGTCCACTTGTTGAAACACACAGATATCCGTCATGCGGACAGCTCATTGTCTTTTCGGAAGTATTGTCTCAGCATCTATTGCGCTGCGTGTGTATCCTGTTTGTCGTATTCCAAATGATTGATGGCACATCCCACAAACAGGGAACAACGATGGAGCCCCTCTCACACCGCCGAGCCTATCTATTTGCAATTTGCAAACACGGATGCCTGTAATGCGTGGCTTGCTATGTTAAGATCATACGCAATCCCCGAGATATACGGGAAGAGTCTTCCATCAGATCCTGGGTCCTACCGAATGTGGCGACAAATTGAGTTAACTCTTATCCAAGGGCGTAACTTAGGTTACCCCAAACCGCTCACGGAGTCTGCTGTAAACCCGAGTGTTGTCGGAAATAGCGAGCTTTATTCAGAACCGGAACTTGTCGACTTGGATGTGTCTTGCGAAGTTCATTTGAACAATATACTCTGCGGGCGGACGACCATCAAGAAAGGAATTGGCTCGCCCGACTGGCACGAAAACTTCACATTCTCAGAATTGCCGCCGTTCGAGACCCTGGAAGTGATTGTATGGAGGGAGAAGAAGCTTTTTAAACCTACGATCATGGGCTCCGTTCGCATTGCACTTGGAAACTTCCGTCGAGGTGAAACAGTCGAAGGCTGGTTTCCTGTCCTTCAGAGTGGCCCTGTCGCCAGCGATGTCCAGGTTGGCGATATAAGAATGAAGCTTCGAGTTGACGAGTGCGCTTACCTTTAACTTCTCTGTACCTTCTTTCTCATCAAGGTATCCCAGGGAGATCATTTTGCCACATTCTGCCTACTCGAGCCTTCTTGATGTACGTGACCTGTCATGTATCCATCAGGATATCTAATCAATCTCCCGTACTATTTCAACATAGAAACTCAATACCCGTAACTTTCTAGATTGGATAACCGATTTCGAAACCAAATTGCATCTGAAGACTGTATCAACGCAGTTGATGTCCCTTGCGGTGGCTAAGAACGTCCTCTTCGAACAAGTTTGTGAACTAGCCGATCGTGAAGTCGACGGCACACCCTCCTGTGAGTGTGTCTCAATTTGCTTGTCCGTTGTCATTGCACCCAAGCATATTCTAGCCCACAATACTTTATTTCGCGGTAACACCGTCTTGACAAAGATCATGGAGCTATCCATGTCATTTTATGGGAGGGAATTTCTGGAGGCCAGCGTAGGAAGTGTTCTCCGACGATTATGTGCCGAAAAAGTCGCCGTTGAAGTAGACCCTTTGCGAAGTGGCAAAGGATTGAAGGATATAGAACGGAATGTCGAGCAGCTCATCTACTGGTCTAGGGAGTTCTGGAAACAAATATACTCTGTCAGGACCGAATGTCCCCAGTACGTATATTTATTTACTAGTGGATTTCAGCTAAATTCAATTCATGACTGTCACGTAGTGAAATGCGTAGACTTTTTGAAAAGGTTCGCACGTTGGTAGAACAGCGTTACCGCATCAAAGGTGACATCCATGATCAAAATCGAGAATTACCGTGGCAGAGTGTTTCTGCTTTCTGCTTTCTTCGATTCATCGTTCCGGCTATCCTTCATCCGCATCTCTTTGGTCTTTGCGCAGGTGAGATAGACTTCCATCCACTAGTACTATCTAACGACGTGACTTAGGTCTTCCAAGTGTCGCTGTTCAGCGTAGTCTCACGCTTATTGCAAAAGTCATTCAAAGTCTAGCCAATTTGAATGCGGTGAGAGTCGCACTATTTGCTCCATCTCACTGCGTCTTAACCCTCACCATCCAAGACTGTGCAAAAAGAGGAATTCATGCGTGGGGTGAAAGACTTTTTGCGGGAAAGCGTACCTGCCATGATTGATTATATTCTCGTGGTTTCCACTCCCACCTCCGACCCACACGGTCATCACACAGGGTTTGCTGATAATAGGCACGATAGAGTGAACGTTATCAACTCTCTGCGTCAGCGAACGGCAAACATGCGCCCCTTAGATCGAGAGGCCATTCCCATTCTGCCGCACCTGCTTGATATCCCCCGGCACGTAGCAATCATTGCGTCCGCCGTAATACGCAATTCGAGAGATTTTCAGGCCAGAGATGATCAAAGCCTTGAGGATCTATGCAACAAATGCTTCGAAATCGAAGGACAAGCCCTTCGTCGGGTTAGCCTATTGTCTGCTCGACTCTCCTCCGACCGTCAGCTACTGCCTGCGGGTAACAGCAATGAATTCCACCCTTATGCGTTGGCACCAACTATTCCCGTTACAGGAAACGTGTGCAGAAGAGGATCTGAAAGGCGAACGGCCAACAGATGGTCTAGGTCGTCTGCTACCCCATCTTCAGATATGGATTCTCGACACCGCCCACTAATCTCAGGCGGGTCAACGCCTTCTAGCCCCATTTATCATGCCCCACCAGCTCGACTCAGACAGGGTTCGCAAATGGAAATCAGCACGGGACAGTTGTCTTCACCTCCAGAACTACCTGGCGGGGGGACGTGGTCGACAAGAGGAAACAGACACGTCCATTTAAAATCAACATCCACAGACGCAACCTCCCTTGTAGCGGGTAATGCCGCAGATGCCTTGCCTGAACCTCCTACAGCGGACGAAATGACAGAAGACGGTGCAAAAGCGAAGAAAGGGCTACTTCGGGGCATTTTGACTCGGCGCTGATTTTTCTAATCTTTATTATAGTTAGTAGAAGGTTTCAGGTACCACGTTTGTGTCCAAATGTATCATATAGTCTGAAGGATCATAATGAAAGGAACTAAGTGAGATCAAATTTAAGCGGTTTTTGCACCAGACTTTCAACCTCCCTTGCAACTTCCTCTGATGTACTCCGAACGGTCAGCCGACACAACTATCCAACAATATAAATAGACACCAGGAGTGACAGTCATTCTGAACATACCTTGGCTTCGAGATTGGGTTCTAGTCGCAACAGGCATCCTACTTTGCCTTCGACCGACATGTGCAGAACGCCGGCAGCGACAAGATTAATGGGGTTCGGATCGATGTCTTCGAGGATATTGAGCCGATGACCAGTGACCACTTGACGGTGCTTCATAAGGTCAAGGTCCCCGGCGCCGTTCAGCTCAATGGGGAAAATACTCTGACGTTCTCGTGGAGGACCACCTATCAACTTCCACCTTTCAAAGAAGTCAGTTGGCCCAAGGTGGACGTGTTCAATGAACTTCGTGATCACGATGGGCAATCGAACCGCGATGGTTTGGTGCGAACCAGCCAAAAAAGATACACTTAGTATGGGAGGTGTCGAGAACGCCTTCTTGCATTCGACATGGAGGAGTTGTTGTGTTTGAGTTCGTGGTGAAATAGTGCTCGGTGGTATCTTGGCAAATGTGAACGATAAAGCCTCGGGATCGTTGACGTGTACGGTACTCGTAAATGATGTCAATGGGGCGGAAACCTTATTTCCCATATAGACAGCCAACTGTCCGAGATGGCCTTGGTATCTCGACTTTACGCCAATTTGGATCTGTATGTCTTCGAATAAAATCCCGTCATTGCTGTACGTGAGCTTGTCAAACCAACGGTCAACATTGGCGCCCAGGGTGAGGCGGGGGGTCTTGCCAGCGGTTGAGAGAGCTATTGATGACGACCCTTGTTGTGAAGGAGTAGCACCAGGTGAAGCAGACATATCGAGCTCGGCAAGAGAGCTCAGGGTGTCCTGCAAATCAGTGTTGATCTTGTTAGCCGGTGACCCATTGGATTTCGTTTCTGGTCCGGATGTTTTTCGCCTTGTGGATTCCCTCTCGATGTTAGCATCCTTTCCACCATGGATCCAGGTTCTCTTGTCCTCTGTGTCTCCGTGTTTACGATTCAGCCTCCCTAGCAACGCGCTTACTCGAGGTGGGAATGGGGGCATCTCCTCGCAAATATTCTGGAGTAGCTCGTCATCGTCCGGGCGAGATGCTAACGTGTAAAATTCACAAGCACGTTGTTGGAGTTCCGCGTCAAGAACGTGACGATAGCGTTCAAAAATATTGAGAAGTTGGGGCTTGATTTCAGGAAACACGTTCACCCATTTGATATAGGTTGAGAGGAGTAAAGATCGTGTGGCGGCGACGCAAAACTGAGATTTAGAGTGGAGGATTTGAAATTGCTCAATAGGGCTGTATCCTGGTTCGTTTGCGATTAAATGTCCGTATTCTCCGAGTATATATCCTGTAAATGTAGGTTGGTTGATCAGAAATCAAAGGCACAATAAAGGTGCGTACCTCCTACTTTGACTAAACTTTCATGTGTGGCAGGCGCTTTCAGGTATTCGAAGGTGACTTTGGCGGCATACTCCTGTAAGTCTTCCGTGTTTGTAACGATTTGAACAACACGGTACCACACTTCGTCCCCAACGTGATCACCAGCAGCGCTTATGAGCTGCAAAATGGTGTCGACGTACCACTTGTAAGAGTTAGCGTACTTTTCCGTCAATATCGCAATCTTGAGAACCATTTCCTCTCGGAGAGCATAGTCTGCTACTTTCAAGTACCGCAAAAGCTCGCCAACAATAAGTTCTGAGTTGTCCACATCGCACATGCTATAAAGAAGGTCAAGAGCTCGCCTTCGAACGGATATATCCTTGTCCCGAAGCGAGAGAATGATAGTGTCTTGGTGCTTTTTGACGGGTTCCAGAGACTCTGCCCGAGCAGCCAAGTGGGCCAACGTGTCTAGCCCAAGGTATCGAACATTAGTCTCTTTCGATGAAATAAACCGAGCCAAGAGAAGTGCAGCTGTGCCAACTAGACGCGAGCTGCAGTCTAGGTGGATTGCGAGACTGATAGCCTCAAACAACACGGCATGCTGTGCATTGTTATGCTGAACATTTCGTGATGGTTCTGCACTATTGTTCATGATAGTTTGCAACACCTGATGCAATGCCGACCGGACAGTCGAATCGTCTGATACAGCATTATGATTATGTCAAGCTCGACGAACATTTCACTGAAAAAATGGACAGGCAAACCTGAAGGTGGATAATATTGTAAAAGCCGGAGGAGTTTCACCTGGAGCCAAGGAGAAGGAACTTTATAGTACGCATAGGTTGCTGAGTATTCGTGATCTATGACTAGCTGTGATATTTTTAAATACGCCTGACAGCAATAATGTTGCGATACTTACTCGGTGCAAGCGATCCACAGCCTTTGTATAGCAGACAGCATAGGCATCAAGATTATCTTGTGCTAATGCCATAACTAAACTCGTCACAGAGACAACCACGCCCTGGAGAAGGGCATTCAGGTTGAAAAGGAAGAACTTCTAGGTAGAAACTGACTAGATCATTGTCGTCCATAATTGATACGATTCGTAAAGCCCATTCCGAGGCGGGTATTACGTCAGGATGTTTACGATAAAGTCGGAGTAGCGTCAGTGCGGCCTTCTTCTTCACAAAACCTTGAGAAGTCCTGTTTGTTATGTCAGATAAGGCGGGGTAGTGCGAAGCAACACTCACGGAGAGATGAGCAAACGGTGAACATCCTCAGCCAATGCTTCTGCCATCTCGCTTCCCCCAACGTTGGCAATGGCGTGCAAAGCAAGACAGTTGTCAACCTCATTATTCCCATCCAAGTCCTTGCGTATGGAATTGACCACAAGACGAAGAAAGTCTGAATTTTCATGCATCAACAGAGTGACGGCCAGGTAACCCTTGATTATATCATTGAACGAGAGCACAAGTTCTGTGGGCGTAAATGCTTACTATCTGCTTCTCGCTATATTTCGTGCTGGAGATCAGATTTACGGCTTCCATGTGCCCTACGTCGATTTTATAACCCAGAATATATGTGAATATAATCTTTGCAACATATCTGACGGCTATCAAAAGAATATTCAAGAACTGTTTGGCGCGGACTCACTTCTTTTTCTGATAGCCGTCCAAGTTCCCGTCTGTAATATGCATTCAGACACCGAATCATGTTTACTACAGTTGAGACACCTTTGAATTTCTTCCTGATGTTTGCCATCTCCTTGTTGATTCTCTTCTCTTCCAGTTCGCGGACTCGCGCTCCGCGAATATCGGCAATGAACTATGGAAGGAAATTAGCAACATGAATTCTAAGATCGAAAGGTTACAAATACCTGCGTGAGCCCACGCATACTGGTCGCCATTTTTGCGATTAGTGAGCAGCAAAGGACGGAACCAGTCTTATTTCGTTTCCACTGCTCGGTCACATCGCGCATCACGTGTTCATATATCATTCCTGTCTTTCAGTAGTGGATTGAAACAGTAGGTTATCCGGTCCACAAGTGCAATGCTTGATCGTAAAACGAACAGCTGCCTATTAATGTCAGGTCATCGTTGCCTTGGGCAAAAGACCAATCTACACCGTAGGCAAGAGAGTGGTGGGCATCGAAATGCTTCATCACCCGCCAACCACTCCGAGAATCTCCGAGAATCCCCCCAATATCGAAACGAAGAATTTTAAAGCCATCGTGCATACACGCTACAAGCAAATCACTCTTGCGGTTCTCGGAAGGATGCCATTTAACCCGCCAAGTCCCGCCATTGACGTCAGCTTGGATGAGTGGTGTTTGAGGCTTCCGAATGTCGAAGAGGCGGAGGATGTTGTCGTAGCTATGAGAATATATGTGAATTAATTAAAAATGAGAGGAAGATGTTGACCTTCCAACGGCAATTAGATTTTCAACATGCGGGTGATTCTGTATGGCCGTTACTCCCGCACTAAAACTAACATTAAATGAGAGAGTAAGATTGGGCCCACGAGAAGGAAATACACACCATTTATTTACGAAGGTAGGCTGAGCAAATCCTTGACGGGTGTCCCAGCCTTTCATCGTTAGATCATCACTACCTGCAAATCCATTAATGTTATAATGGCTATACTCGTATCGACTGACCAGAGTAGATTAAGTTAGTATCCCAGTAATTCCAAGCAGCTACCCAGGGCTCGTAATCGTGGGCAGCCCAAGAGTCAGTGATTGACAACCCTGTGTTAGTTGGACGTATGAGAGAGATGGACCCATTAGATAGCGAGACGATCAATGCGCCAAAGTCACTGAGGGGCCGAAGAACACAGAAACTCGGCTAGCAGTATATTCAGATTGGTTGGACGGCGTACGTAGTAGGGGATCGACGATTTGACCAGTCCAGAGACAGACACAACACGTCAGACGATGCACAAGTTATAGAATCCACACCATGCATCTGCATCTGCAGGATATCAATGAATCGACTCTTTGATGATAAAAGAACCAATAACCTCAGACTCTTTCCATTCATGTAAGGTCACTTTTCCGTCAGAGTCGGCTATTCCCAGGACAGCAGTTTCTGAAGTCGATCTATGGCACCTGAGCAGCCTCAAGTCCCGGTTTAGATTAAGCTTCTGGAGCTGACTCACCATTTCATGTCCAGCACTGCAGGAAGAGAGATCTCTTGTACCTTTTCGCTGAAGGGGATAAGGACGGTTTCTAAGTTCTACTAACGGTTGAACAGGTATCTGACATACAAATCACTCTTGCTTTTTACACAAGATTTCGGCGTAATCCTGAACACCAGACACTTCCCCCGCCTGTGTTGCTTATGCGTTAGCGGTATGTCATTTGCGCTAGGGGCATCGATCGGATCGTCAAGCTTGTAAGTACCGCATACGAAAATGTTTTGAGCATTCGGGTGGGGACAAAACTCAAGGGAGTCTGCAGGAAATTCGGTGTCGAATGGAATCATCGGTCCTTACCTAATCATTTCCTGGCATCGAATGCTGATCGTCCAGCTTTCACGGGTTGGATAATTTCAGCGAGGGGCCAATCCGAAAGCTGTTCGATATCTAGAGGTGAGGCGACTTATGCGTTTCTGGGGTGCGCTGAGGTCCAATGCACTTTCTCAGGGCAGTTTTCTATTCTCATGCGCCTGGCTCTTTCCCTACGACATAGGCATCGCCTCCTTATGCAATTTAACCCCACAAAATCGACGCCAGCGTCACCGCCATCTCTTCTAACTCTGAAGAGATCATTCGCGCAGCAGGCCACTGCTAGAGTACATTATCCCCCTTCCGAACATTCCTCGGGGAATGCCAAGCATCCCAAACTAGGAGACACCCCCTTGACTTCGGCCGTTTCTTCTGCATCTTCTTTCACAAAAGATGGAACTCCTTCACTGCCAGAAATTTCTCAATTCATCATGCCATCCACGTCGAGCCATCCTCCACCTCGCACGCCCAAGAGTTTAATTCGTTCCCCACGCTCTCCCTCGTTAACGAACTCCTCTCCTCGTCCCTCGTGTAAAAAAAATAAAGGGAAGTCGGCTGCAGTTGCTGCTACTCACCATTTGGATATGCCTCCTCGAGATCACGCTTTCGTTACTCACGAACACCAGAATAAATCCCGACACCTCCCACCAATCAAGCCTATTTATGAAGAGAACCCAAAGTCACCGCTTAGCAATTTCTGTTTGAATATTTTGGGACGGGCTCCAGAGTATCATAGCCTTCAGGGTTTTTATCCATCTAGCCCTCCCATGAAAGTATGGAGGTACATCGGTTCTCCCCTAGTGTTTCCCTCGAGTCCATTGACAATCCCCACACGTTTTCCAGAACGACGGTGATCATCGACACTGAACATTGTAGTATAGTCGGAATGGGAGACAGCGCCAACAAAAAAGACTCGGAGAAACTCGCAGCTCTCTCGGCGGTATATCAGCTGCACGAATTGGGAATGGTATTCGCGATAACTATCATTTATTGTTCCTTTCAAACCGCTCTTTTTAGCTGGATGGCACTTCCAAATCCAATGTTACAGCCGGGTCTTCCTCAGCAGGAGCTCCCACCAAACCCCCAACTGAAGTCGGGCTCTCTGATGGCAGCACAGTGACCTATGAGCGCGCGCGTCAGTTTATGGATTATTATTGTCGACGTTTCGATTTTGGTCAACCAGACATAACCTTCGAAGAAGTACGTGGAAAGCGAGGACCGAAATCCACCTGGGAAGCGGTCATGACTGTGGGCGAGCGTCGTATCGGCCTTGGGGCAGCCCCAACGAAAAAGGCCGCACAAATGGCATGTTACCTTGATGTTACGGTTTACCTGGAGAGTTGCGATGCTCAGCTGTGGAAGACGTTTGTAGAGGCTGCGAAAAACGGAAAGGATTTGGGTTTGGCACCCAAGGTATTTTTCCAGATGAGCGACCAGCTGGAGGATGAAATTAGGGATCTATGTCACGATTTACGGAAAAGCTTTCTGTACGAGAACCGTTCGCCAAAAGGATCCGATATCCCCGAGCTCAGCCTTCCAACCCCCCTTCCTTTCTCTCTCGAACGACGACCATCAACAAATTTTCTGGGGGAAAAATCGCTTCGTTTATTGAAAAGCCGAAGGGAGGGTCTTACTGATCCGAATCTCGAGAAAATACGTCATACAACGATGAAACTTCCCGTGTATACTCGCGCTCAGGAACTCTTGGCTCACATCCGAGACCATGATGTGACAATCTGCATGGCTACAACTGGCTCCGGCAAAACCACGCAAGTCCCCCAGCTCATCCTGGATGACTATATTGAGCAAAACCAAGGTGCGCGTTGCAACATCGTGTGCACTCAACCTCGTCGTATTGCTGCGCTCAGTGTCGCGCATCGGGTTGCGAAAGAGAGGGGAGAGACCGTAGGCAGGGGATCAATTGGATATCACGTGCGATTTGACTCCAAGCTGCCAGAGCAACATGGTTCGATTACCTTCTGCACCACTGGAGTATTTTTAAAGAGGATGCAGTCTGCTCTCAGCTCTGCCGGTCGCGGACATTCGTCGGGAAGGCTAGATGAAGTAACCCATGTGGTCGTCGATGAAGTCCACGAACGCGATGTCGACACGGATTTGCTACTCGTTGTTCTAAAGCGTTGGATGGCTACTCGCAAAGCAAAGAAAAGGCCCCTCAAGATTATCTTAATGAGCGCTACCATTGATCCCACCCTTTTCCAAGAATACTTCCCTAATGACCATGGCGAGCCTGCGAGCGTGATAGAAATCCCAGGGCGGGCGTTTCCGGTCACAAAGCACTTTTTAGAAGATTTTGTATCGCAACTACCGTCTAACGAGACCAAGTGGGTATTTGCACAAGAATCGGTTGTCAAGTATCTTAGCAAAGAGATGGACATTGGTGAACTGATGGATTTACGTCGGTCTGCCCGCATTCCAAACCTACCAGGACCAGAAATGGACAGAGAGCGAGATGGGGATCTCGAACTACCTTACCCCTTGATTGCTTTGACGATTTCTCATGTACTCCAACGAACTGATACAGGGCATGTCCTTGTATTTCTGCCCGGGTGGGAAGAGATCATGTCTGTCCAACGCTGCCTACTCGAACCTCCTGGGTCACTTGGTCTCAAATTTGCGAATTCTAGATTGTACAACATTCACGTCTTGCATTCGTCTGTGCCGCTGGCTGAGCAACAAACCATTTTTGAACCCCCTGCGCAAGGCGTTCGGCGCATCATTTTGTCGACGAACATCGCAGAGACGTCTGTTACGATCCCGGATGTGGTTTATGTTATTGATACTGGACGAGTTAAAGAGCAGCGTTACGATCCTGACCGACATATGTCATCCATCATTTCTGCGTGGATTGGATCCTCTAATCTGAACCAGCGGGCGGGTCGGGCGGGACGCCACAGGCCTGGTGAGTATTTTGGAATCCTAGGGGGGAAGCGAGCAAGCGAACTGCACCCATACCAAACGGTGGAGATGAAGCGCGTGGACCTGAGTAACGTCGTGATGCACGTCAAGGCACTCAATTTCCCCGGGATGACGGTAGAGGAAGTATTAGCGGCAACCATTGAACCCCCGTCCGCAACACGAATAGAAGCGGCGGTCAAGCACCTCCAAATGGCTGGAGCTGTTGATAGCAGGAAGGAACTCACCTCTTTGGGGCGGGTTTTACTCCAGCTCCCGGTCGACGCGCAGATGGGCCGATTGGTCTTGTTTGGAAGTTTCTTCCGTTGTTTAGATCAAGCTCTGACTCTGGCTGCGATTTTGACAAACCGAGATCCATTCGTGTCACCTATGCACTTGAAGGAGGCTGCCGCCGAGAAAAAAAACTCATGGACCCCAGAAGAATTCAGATCGGATGCCTTAGCAGCGTTGCAGGCTTGCAATGCTTGGTGGTCGATGCAGTCCAAGGGCGAATACATGTCGGCTAATCGATTCTGCGTGGAGAATTTTTTATCGAAGCCAGGGCTGCTTATGATACAAAAAATTAAGGGTCATCTCCTGCAATCCTTATATCACGCAGGGGTTATTGATATATCGGCGGGTGGGAGTGTTACATCTAATGAAGGCTTCAGCAAGGCGGTAACTGTCCCCTCGGAGCTGAATATCAATGGAGGCTCTTTCCCACTACTCGCTGCGCTGATCGCTATCGCATCACAACCCAAGTTTGCTATTCGCACCCAAGAACGAATGTACCGTACTGCTCAAGACAAGGTATGTCTTGGTGTCCGGGGCCAGCGATTGATTTTGTTGAATGACATGTCACTTAGTACACTTTCATCCATCCGTCGAGTGTCAATAACCGCAAGCGAATCTTTGCCGCGTCTGAAGCTGGAGAGAAGCAGATTTATGCATTCGCAGATAAGCGACAGAATGTGTCTGGCCCTGGAGGAGGAGAAGCTCAAAAGTTCCTTATCACAACGACGCGACTGGATCCGATGACGTATATGTTATTCGGGGCATACAACCTTGAAGTCACGGAACGGGGCCTTGAATGCGACGAATGGCTTCCGGTCGTGGGGAACGTCGATGCGCTGGATAACATTCGACGACTGAAAATGTTGATGGATTCGTGCATGTTGCGAGTGTTTGAAGGTATCACAATGGGCCAACGGGCCCGGCAACGAAGGACGACATTGGGACAACCTCGTGAGTTGGAGGCAGAATCGGGAGAAGAAGACGAGGAAAGGAAGGACCATTCTTTGTCTGCGAGAGAGGTGAAAGAATTGGATATGTTCACTCGTGACATTGTTCGGATTCTGAATCGGTACAGCGAGGAGCGGATTGCGACGCAGTCGCGACAGAACTCACGTCCAGCGACTCCAATGGGATCGCCTTCGTTTGGGAGTGTCCGATTACCTGGCCAAGTCTCGCCATGGTCTGGGTGTTCGTCGCCTACACTATTCAATGTTGGGTCGGCGTTCAGTTCGAGACCAAGCACACCCAGTAAACTATCACGCTCCGTTAAAAGAGAGATGATGTAATTATTCAACGGGATGGCCAGATCTCCATTCCCAGTCCAGTCCGGGTTTAGCTGATGGCCCTGATATTAATTCCCGTTGATCACGTGTTCAACTTACCACCAGCGCGAAAAAAAAAAAAATTTTTAATTAAAAAAATGAAAAATTTCCCAATAAAATCAATTTTTCAATCTTTTCTTCATCGCGCTTGATTTTGTCTTTTGTTCAGGTCCTCGTCGCCCAACTTATGAGTCTTTCACGTCGTCCGTCAGTCCCCCCGACGGCGGTGGCAGCCACTCCGACACTTGCCATTAGTGAGAAATTTCTCAAGTCACGATGGTCAGAGCAAAGCCTTCCCGTTGACAAGGACGGTGAGAAAAGGACGCGGTCAAGGACCGCTACCTCCAATTCCAGCTCGAGGTTTATCGCCGATACCAAACGAGACCATCCTCTCAACCCAAATTCGTCCATCATTAACATCTCTCATTCACCCTCCAACAATAACCCCGACACTGCTCTCGCCGACGAGCTCGACTACATTACCATCACCCCTCCTCCCGATATCCCAAACGCTCTCTCTCACCTTCCTTCAGACAACTCTTCCCGCATTCCTGGTGTGAAGCAACGCAAAAGTATGGAACCCATCCCAGCTTCTCGCACTTCCCTCGTTTCGACCCGTTCAGCCCGCGATCCCCCCCCTCCCGCCCCATTTACCCCTACCCTTCCCCTCTCTTCCCTCTATGTCGTATCAGGACTCCCCAAATCCCCCCATACATGGACCCTCGCCGACCCAGATGCCGTCATGGGTCTCCATCACAATGAAGGCGCCGTCAACCGCTGGTGGCGTCCAGAGGTCCTCGGTAGCACAATCAGTCCAGGTGCTGGTGGCGGAAAGAGGAAGAAACGAGGCAAAACCGAGGAGATCATGAAGGGTGCTGGGGCTCTAACCAAACAGGAGGTAGGAAAAATGTTATCCAAAGCTCTCAAGGTATTCCTATCGTTCCCCCCTTCTGCTTCATAATCTGACCGCCATACATAGCTCTCGTTCACTCGCGAGGTTGAGGTGATTGCTTCAACCCTCCAACCCGCCTCAACTATCCACACCTTCACTTTCACTCTCCCTTCACCCAATACGCCTCTCGCGCCCACCCCTTCGGGAGATCTTCTCCGTGCCTCAGTTTTGTCTACAACGGACCATCGCTCCTCCGCCGCCACTTTTGCTTACCCGTATACAGATGATCCCTTTTCTCGTCCTTCCTCTGCCTACCTCGGTCCTCCAAGTATTCTCGGCCATGGTTCGCACGCCGCGAACTCCTCTCATGTGGGCAACGGTGCCTCCAGCGACTCCAATAGCACTGTCACATACCACGGTGTTTGTCTCACCGTCTGGTCGCACGCTGATGCCGAGCGTAGCAACGCTATTCGCCGCACCCTCGAAGCTGGTCGCTCGCGCAAGGAGTCGGCACAGTCGCTTGTCGCTTCACGTCTGAAGAATCTGCGCGCGGATGTCGCAGCCGACTCTTCTGATCCTACCATACAAGCCAAGAGGACGGCAAGAAGGAATGCCAGGGGGCCTTGGGTTACCGACGAGACCGATGGAGAGACCGAAGGTGAGGGCGGCGTGAGTGAGAGTGACTTTGAGGCGGCCAGTACGTTTGGACATGGGCCGGGCGAAAGTACTTTATTCTTACCAGGCGATACCGTCTTTTGGCTCCCGTACGCTCTCAGTGAGTTCTCTTTCCCCTTCTCTTCACCTCGTACTGAACTTTTCACACCTTAGCTCTGGTCTCACGGCACCCCGTGTACGACCTCATGCGTGATTATCTCACACTCTCCTGGGCGCGTTTTTCCAAAGACGTTCAGTCTCACACACTCCAGATCTCCAAGATCTTGGCTCATCCTGCCCCTCGTGCTGGGGATATCATTAAATTGGATGCCAGCGCCAAGAACGATAGTGGCGAGACAAGTCTTGAAGTCATAGCACGCTTTCCTGGCGGACTTGATTTTGGACGCGGTTTGGTTGATATCAATTTCACCATGTGGCCGTTGTTCAAATGTCTCAATATCGATAACATTCTGACCATCTGCGAGGCGCGTTTCCTGTCCCTCTGCCTCTTTTGATAATTGTCTTATCTCCGTCGGTTATTGCAGATCGCATTGGCACCCACAGGCCGTGTCCTATTCTACTCTAGGCATCCCGCGATGCTCGGTGTACGTTCTGCCTCCGTCTTTTCTTCTCCGAGCTAAAGTGTTCCTCATCGACCAGATCGCGGTCTTGACAATCAAATACCTTGTTGAGCTACGCGGATGGAACGGTATAGCTCTCCCTGCTGTCCACTCTCGCGATGCCAAGATCTACATCGACGACCCTGGACCTTGGATTCTCGCTCTTGCTACTGAGGCTAGATACAGTATCAGGCCGGCTCCTGAGGTCTGTGTTTGTGACCTGTGAGTGGATTCAAGTGATTCGAAAATGGTTTACTGATCTATTTGGTATCAGGGATATCAATTATCTGTGAGTTCTCTTATGTCTACTCTGCCACAAATCTCAATATCATTCACAGGAGCTGCCCTTCACCTCCGATCAATGTTGTCTCTGTCAAACAACAGCGGGAAAGATACCGTCAGAGATTGTTGACGGCTTTCGAATCACATTACCACCCTGATCATTCCGTCCCCAGGTTGGTGTTCTTCTTGCTATAAGTCATTTAACTTATCGCCCATTCATACAGTGAATTTAAAGAGGCATTCCCCGCTGGTCGGTTCCGGCCTGTTTGCAAGATTCAGGCCAAGAGAGGATCCTCATCTGCTGCTGTTGCTGATTCGATCAAGCCCCCCGACTGGTGGCACTCCACCCGTATCATCCAAGCCTTTGATCTCGTGTTGCAAGATAAGGTATACTTCCCGCGGACTTCTGGAAGTCGATTACTTTATTAAAAATCCATCGCAGTATAAAAAACCCTCCCTCCTCAAGCGCATCAGCATGTTTGGCGGAGCCCGCCGTCCTCCTCGGCTTACTGCTGCTGAACAACTCATTCAGCGCTCTATTCGAAAGCGAGCCATGGCATTTGTTGACGCTAGAGATGATCTCGAGACGAAGATCGGGCGTCTTTCGCGCAGGCTCAACTTCCTGATGACCGAGTCCGACTTGTGGAGGGACAAATTTGTTACCTTTGAGCAGTATGCGGAAAAACTCAGTGCCGAGGCGAACCAACTCAGGGCCAAAATAAACAAGGAACAGAGAGAGACAAAGAGATTGTCGGGTTTGGTGACTTTGACAGCCGCAGAGAAGATTAAGCTGCAGACCCGTCAGTCTCTACATCCTTCCTCGAAACTGCCCTACTAACCAGTTCGCCCTCAGAGCTCAAAGACACAGAGAATGCTCATCAGGATGCCATGGTCGAGTTGGAGAAAATGAAAGAGGCTATGGAAACAATGGAAGCCGAGCGCGCGGAAATGGTCGCTGAGGTAGAGGCACAGATTGAAAGAGCGTTGGCTTCAATGGCAGTGGAACTCGATGACTCGGAGGAAGAGGAGGAAGAGGAGGAAGAGGAGGAAACTGGCTCCCGGCCCCATAGTCGTCTATCATCTGTCTCCGGTCAGCCACGATCAAGGAGAGTGAGCGAAGTGGGCAAGCGACTTCTACGGTCGTTTGGAACCGAGTCGACATTGGCCGAATCCTACGGAGAAGGTAGGGACGACACAGTCGTTGGAAGCAACGATCGTGGAACCGAAACCATTGCAGAGGATGACGAAGAATCGGTGCCTTCGCCGAAAAAGAAGCGATTTTCAGCATCAGAGGTCGACAGGCCACATGATGGGATGAATGCCGTAGACGAAGGCATCAGTCAGAAGACTGACAGGATCGCCCAAAAGGTCTTCGAGATTCAACAAAAGGTAACAGTGACGAAGAGAGTTGCACGCTTTGCTGACTGTGATTTGAATCCGTAGCTCGAGACGGCGTTGGCCACAGACAGGCGTTCAACTCGATGGAAGAGCCAACTCGCCAATCAAGAAAGCGAAACAGAGCTTTCGGAAAGCCAACCAGTGCGTCTACGCCTCTTAAAGGGCGGCAAGTTTGTCAACAAGCCGCTAAAGAAAAGGATCCGGAGCGGAACCGGATCGTCTGGGCACAGTCGCGCCAGTACCCCAGCGACCCACACGGACGAGGGCACCGTATCTCCGACCATCTCCCGCCCCTTGCGTGCGTTGACTGGGGCAAGGAGCGAGACCCCCGCTCATATCCGGTCCGCATCCGAAACGAGTAAGGACGAACCCGTTGTGCGGCGAATTGCTTCGGGCGCGTCCTTGAGCGCTACCAGGCCTACTTCCCCCTCTGAAGTGACAACCACAACTCCATCCCTCACACCTGCTGTCTCGGCCACTACAGACGACGAGGAAACGGATTTCCAAAGCGCTTATTCGGCCAGCCCCAGGGAAAGTTATGTCGAGAATGGACAAGATCAGATACGCAAAGAAGAAGAGGCCGCTATCCCATCTATAGAGGAGGATTGTAAGGACGAATTGGTACGCCACAGGGCGCCAAGCCTTCTCACAGTCAAGAGGGAGCGAGTGTCCAGCACAGCGACTGCCATTCTCAACCATGACCAAGCTCAACCGAGTCCAACTTTCAGCGAAGATACTGTCATTTCTCCTAGCGGTGCACTGTCAAAACCGATCCCAGTGGAAGCTTAACTTACTATTCTTTCTCGTTCCTTAACATACCCTCACGTTCAATCATCGAGGTGCAACTAAGTTTGGATTTCATTACTTTCGTTTGGTTTACTCCTTATTTCTGTTGATCCGCATCACACTCTTTCGATGTCCCTTTCGTATCTTATCCTATTTACATTGTACACATTCGCCCAGGTACTACCGGAATTACATTGCTATACCAGGTCGACCCTGGTCAAGTTTCAACAAGGGTTGTTTACGAACTGAACATAAATGACACGGCCCACAGGTAGTTATATCCGCACCTCTTAGAACGAGAATCCCGAGCAGTCAAACATCCATACGTCGACGGACGTTAAACGATTTAACGATTAACGCCACCTCGTCGAAGAACCACGATCGAGAAAATTTGTCGGGAATAAAGATGAACTTATTGTACCCCCTTCCTGCTTTATGAACAAATTGAATACCGGTATCGTCCGCCGTTACCATCTGGACTTCCGTGAAGGGTAAATCCCAATCGAGCCGAAGCTTTTTCGACCAGAATGACAACACTCGCGAAGATGTCAATAGAACCACGTTATCACCTCCAGGAGTGTCTGAGCTCTGTCGTGAGAATTTTTCCTAGCAATAATTCCATAACTGACCGATATGAGCCACATAGGTTTCTCGTCGATAGGCACCGTTATCCAAATCTTTCATCCAGTATTGACCAAGCGCCTCACGAGCAGAATAAGGCTATGCAGTTATTAAGAATGGGGCGAAATCGACAGGGAAAACCTTCAGCGCACCCGCAGAATTCCGTCAGCAGGTACAAGTCTGGGCTGTGAACACGAATCCATCTAGCTGATTCATGGACGATAGAAATATGGACGTACGAGTCGGACACGGTCTCGTTGAGGGCTGTCGAACACAGTCGTCGTGTTGCGGATGCCTGCGGAACCAAATAAAAACCCCCGAAATTTTAGATAATATAGCTTACCTTCGGAGACATTTGAGGCCAGATCAAAAACACCAACAACCGGTTTTGTTACAGCTCTGTAAACGTTAAGCGTAAAAAAAATGAATTGAGCTACAAATAGCGAAGGACTTCCCCAACTAGTCCTTTCCCAACGCCTTTGAAGAAACCAAGGGCACCCTCAGATTC
Source organism: Porpolomopsis calyptriformis (assembly GCA_951640195.1). Classification (NCBI taxonomy): domain Eukaryota; kingdom Fungi; phylum Basidiomycota; class Agaricomycetes; order Agaricales; family Hygrophoraceae; genus Porpolomopsis; species Porpolomopsis calyptriformis. The sequence goes on from OX621164.1 coordinate 1,810,486, forward strand.
GGCACCCTCGATAGGTTTCATCTTTTGCACGAAAGCTGAGCCGGGAAACCAAAACAGAACTGTTTGCTTACAAGTACACCCTCCATGGCACTAGCTACGCTGCTAGCTAATGCTTCTCCTCCAGCGGTTACTCCATAACTTTGAAAGAAGCAGACATGAGAGTATGTTGGTATATCAGGATCGGACGTACATTGCATGGCGCGGCCGATTTCGTCGCTGTGTCATGCGTCGCTTGGCCTGATATTCGGAGTCAAGTGTAGCGGCTGAAAGACCTGCGAAAACGTCGTTTACGTCCAGTGACCTAAAACAATAAAGGCACCTTTCCCGACACTGCTAGTAAATTTTGTCATGCTATCTGATAGCCCGAAAACGGTCTTCTTGACGAAGCTCGCAGCACCCTAATCTTTACGGTCAAAGCTGATAAAATGATGGGTTGAGGCCATTACCTTAGCAATGCCGATCCCAAGTTCTCGATTGCCATGCATAACTACTCCATTGAATGGCTCGTAGAAGATGTCAGCAACGCCGGAGCTGACGTTTGTGAAAAGTCCAACCGGATTACCGATGAAATCTGCTGATCCAAGGATGCGGTAGAGTTGCCGGAGCACATCTTGCCGATAATGGTAGGTTATTCGATTTTGGAGCTCGGGAAGAGTGAGGCGCATATCCTTGATCGCAAGTGCATTTAATTCCAAGGGGGCATCGTTGATATTCCCCAAGGTCATGGTAAAAACGTTCACAACAACGGCCAAAGGATTACGAATGCTTAGTCTGGGTAGAAGCAGTGATCAGCTTAGATAACGTCATCACAAGTGGACTGACTTCTCGTCACTGTTCACCCTCTCGGTGCGCATGAATGACAACGAGAGTTTGATGGGCTGCAATTCCAGGATTTCAAAGTATAAATCTTCTCCAGCTACCGCGTCACGAGGCTCTGGGATGTCTTCCAGGTGTTGTATCAAAACACTGGTTAACAAATCTTGAGCAACCAATTATGAATAGATAACAAAGAATCACTTCTCGGTTTCATCTTCCCAAGAGGCTCCCTTAATTTGAGTGAGGTCGTAAATCGCGAAGAGTAGGTCTTCATCGGTTTCAATAGTCAACGCCTGAAGCAGTATGGAACAATACTTTATGAAAATCACCCCGTGTTCTGCAACGCGATAGCATTAGAACAAGTCTCACAAAGGGAAGTAGCTTAACAACCTTGGTCTTTCAACCAAATAACAGACCCCTGTACGGTAGGTAAGGCGGCCACAGTACTCGATTGGTTTGCAATAGGGGTTGGCTGAAGGATAACGGGGTACAGAGCCTCGTGAAGTTGATTGTCAATTTGGAGCGTTCCGCAAGCCAGATTAACCGTCTGAGCAACAGCGCTGTTGGTGTACTCGAACTTTAAAGTGTCCATAGATATGTAAACAACTTCGACCAGCTTGCGGTTGATCAAGGAAACCCCAATGCCTGCGAATTCTATAGAAAAAGCCAGAGACGGGGCTACTTCCTCGGTTATGGCCTCAAAGGCCTCCGCCGTGCCCGAGATAGTGTCCTGTCGGATGACGGAACCAGAGTTACGAGATTTTAGTTTGTAAAGGCTGTGGTCAGGATTATAGTTTGTGATGCGGAGGACCTGCTTGTGACCCTCCGCACGAACATCCAGAGAAACAGCTCGGTTACGTTGGTTGTCCTATGTGTGTACCATGAGGGTGAAGATAACTAGAGAAGATTTCGACCCACTGTAAATTTGAAGGGGACTAGGTCTCCAATCTCCTTGATATCAACTGCACGGCGAGCACCGTTGATGACAAGTAGAATCTTCTTCTCTTTGGCAGCAGGATAGTCCCACGCGTAGGGCATATTTGAGTGGGGCTTAAGATTATACATTATTTTTGATTTTGCCGCTGAACCAGGCTCATTCCTGTTGAGATCCTGGGAGAATAATCAGATTTGTGTGCAAAGCTGCTTTAAACCAAAGCACCGTTTGACACAACGCGACCTCATAGGCGCTATCGTTTTCAATCGCAAATGGCCAAGCCTCGTCTGCGCGGGAGAAATTAACAAAGATGGTGGAGCCTTCTATCTTCAAATCAGCCCGAATTAAGTCGATTGGGTGACCTATATTAGGGTTTCGTAGTCGGAGATGTACTGAGCCTATGTCTCCGATGTTTATTGGTGGTGACCTTGAAATGATAGATTCGTGAAATGCAATAATAATACGAGAGGAAGGGATCCAAACCATTGTGTATTTAGTCCTGGGTAGGCTACGGTAAGGAGGTTATCTTGCCCCGTGCGCATGAAGTACAACGGGCAGCGTTCGCCTGGTTGGATAACGGAACCATCTCTTGGAGGAACACCATGCTCACGATAGCAAACAGCTTCGGAAAGGTTGTTCTTTATCAAAAATCGAGGGGCTAGTGTGATCACTTTGGTTAATTTATATTTCCCGAGACCTTCAGTCCAGGACAAGCCAATGTGAAGCTCCTCCAATTTCTGTGTTTGAGAGGGCAGCACCAATTCTGTTTCAGCGGCTGGAGCTTCGAAGCTCACGAGCTGTACAACCAACCGTAAGCTAGAGATGTAAGCATTCATGCAACCAGATCACCTTTGACCAAGCTGAGTCACCAAGCTTGAAAATATATTCATGGCCACGGTCTTGCGGGTGAGAAAGCACTGTATCCCTCCATAAACGTAAGTTAGACTTGAAGCAAAATCGACTTACTGAACGGGGTGGTCCGGGAGAGGACGTCTATAACGAAGATATATATTAATCACTCTGCAGGAGGTTAAAAGGATAAACCTGTTCGATTATCCCCAGCAACGTCCTGCGGGGAGCCAGCCCTAGTAGAACGGCAGGATTTCACCGCGAAAGGCAGCCCAGTTTTGTTGACGACAAGATAGGGGCTATATATCTGGACCTTGAAAGCACCGCCAGAATTGGGATACCGCCTGTATGTGTTTTAGAACTAAAGTATCATAGAATGAACGAACTCTTACACATAGTTCAATTTGAGATCCAGTTTTCGTTCCTGTGCGTCACGTAGAGTAAGACGACTTTCCGTGTTGAAATTTGAATGCTTATCAGTGCTGATAATCGCAAAGTCACTGGGTTTGAAGACTGATGTTATTCAATATCAACATCGAACCAATCAGTGAGCGACGATCGCCCACCTGTGTCTTCGATGTCCACGTTTAGCAAAACCAAGTGTTTTAGCTCCACAGAGTGAACCGGCATGATACCACCTTTCCGTAAGTAACTTTTCCAATTCTGGTCTGCGTTCTTGTCGTAAATTCGGCACTGCAGGTTGTAAGGCAGGAGATTTTCGATCTCCAGGGGTGCGCGAAGCTTGAGGGTGAGTCGGGGGTACTTGCTATATCCGACTTTAGTAGTTGCAAAGTTCGATTATTGTTGGTGCGTACCGCGAAGCATCATCGTTTGCACCAGTCTCCACCCAGGCTTGAAAACGGAAAGCCGCCTCCTGAGGATCTGTGTGCGGACACTTGATAGTAAAACTTTTCTGGGAGATGAGATCATCGCAACGGATAGCCGGACACCACTTATAACCGAATCCCTCTGGATGAGCGGATGAATTTGGAGGTAACAGGTCTAAACACGAGAATCTTACGATCAGGCTGAAGTTTTATCCTATTTTGATCAACAGCTCCAAGAGGCAGAGAATAATCCTGGCCGGGAACTAGAAACGCGGTTACAAGATCACGGCTCTGGGTGAGAAAATAGCACCCACCCAGTTTTTCCAATGACGAGACTGGATGCCCACTGTCATTAACTAACATCAGTTCCAACGGATAGAATGTGTGATTTTCAATCTTGTATGTTGACCGGATGGTGACCACCTTAATGTTATTTTCGACCCTCACCTCGCATAGTAGACGGGTGGGGTACTTGTCAATTCGTGGCCTTAGGGAAAAAGTGTACTCTCCTTCCCTGTCGACTGGAATGCTGCGGAGCGGTTCCCATGGCCTATCCAGGAACTGAACTCCTATAGTGTGTTGCCCAGAAACCGCAGCCTGCTAAGGATATTCGCAAATGAATGAGGTTGGATAGACAGCAGTTCGAGCACCTCTCTCATAGTTTTCCAGTCATCGAACCGCCAATCCAAGGATTCTTCGTTCGCAATCTGAATGGCGTGTGCGCGGTCCTTCGCATAGCTGCTGCCATCAATATCAGACCATATGAAAACAGACGATCCTGTCCTATTCCGTATGCGATAAGGGGCATAACTTCCGCGGGCTCTTTCAAGGACTCGTTCGCCTTCTTTGCTCCACATGTTTAGTGTGGTGATGACCAGTTCGGCAAAAGTGGTGCTCAGGTTGAGATCAAGTCGCTCTCGAGAGGATAGCATCAAGTTTGTTCCAGAGGATGCATCGTTTGCGACCTATCAATGGTTACTATAAAATGTTCCCCCGCTAATTAATCCATACCGATATTGTGAATGTCCATGGATCGAGGACTAACCATAAATGAGTCATATGTATAACGTAGTATCTGTAACTTACGAGGTTCCCAGTGTGAGTTAGTCAAGTTCCAGTAGCTTATTTGGGTTTCCATAGTAGTAGTGGCATGGAGCTACATATCGTGAGCGAAATCGCATCGGGCAGGAAAGCCACTTTAACCCACATCCGCAGACCAATCCTGTACTCTGGCTATGAAAGGCTTCACCATTAGATGGAACATAGGTTGTTCATGCATGTCTCCTATAAGAACAAGACGAAAACCGTCAAACGAGCCTTTCAGCTGAAAAAACGATTAGTTTTATAAACGGGCCGAGATTTTATTAACCTTACCTGCTCCTTTGACATCAGAACGCGTGATTTGCCGACGGCGTGTTGTTGCGATTGGTCCATCCTCATCGTACTCGGTATTTCACCTGGACCATGGCTCGACAAGGACTTTACCACGGTGGAATCATTGTCTACCGATGGAGTAGGCTTCCGTGTGTTTCCGTGAAGCAATATCGCCTTGTTGATGATCGCTGATATCATATTGATGTCACGGTATGATACTCTGAATACGATGGGTTTGGCAGCAACGTCAATGCTGGTCATTTGCTGCGCCGAGGAGGCACGACTGTCCAATGAGAGGGTTAAATCGACATCATCGAGAAATCGGACACTTTCTGAAGCCTTTCCCATCCTCATCAAGGACATCCCTAAGTGGTCTATGGTGAGGGCCAGGACCCCCTAGACATGTGGTTCATTGACGAGAGCGGCACAATTAAAAGTAAGTACCTGTTGTGACAATAGGATCTGGTTGATTGATAACTTGATTGATGGTGAGCTTGGGTCGGTGTCATCTTCTAGCACGCTGAGGGAGACGTCATGGAGCTCAACACGGAAATCCATAGTCGACGACCGACGATGGGTATCTTGCACATTGTTTTGAGCCGAAGGCGCCTCCGAAGGTAAATGGTGTTGCTCTGGAGGGGTAAAAAATGCAAGTAAAGCAAACACGGGGTCGAGTGCAAATATGACTTGAGGCGAATCGACGGTAAGAATCGCCAGGGCAGAACCACTTGGACCACCGGACATTGTGTAAAGGAGCATGAATTGATTCCTGTCATGTTGGGCAGCTGGAATAATTTCCCGAAATTTGGAACATCCGGGTCGTGTGTTGCTCATCGTGAAAGACTTCAGCACCAATTGAGCTTCCTGAGCGCCATCAGATAACATCTTGAGTCGTAACGTGCCGTGATTGAGAGCAAATTCTGCGATACCGTGTTCCTTGAGATTAGATTCCGTGGTGGCTAACGCGTCATACATATGCAGCTGGACAGCATTTACAGTGACTACCAGATCAATGGTTGTCCAACTTCGGCTTCCATCAGCAGAAGCCATCGTGCGAAGTTCGGGTTCGAGGTCAACCAGCGTTTCAAGGTTTTCCGGGGGAGTTGGAGGACTGGGAGATACCGCGGGCTCCGCTGGGGCATCATACTCAGGAGGGATAGCTAAAACCAGGGGAATGGACTGGGACAAATTGAGGAGTATGATATACTGAACTTGGGTCAAGTGAAGTTTAACATCTGAGATATTGATCGAAATCTGTGTAGTGTTATTTAGATTCACTTATTGCCAGACCAGATTCACACAATACCTGAGTGTCTGGAAAATCATTTTCTTTAGTGCGGTCAATCCCACTTGTTTGGACGATGTCTGCGAAGATGTCAATATCATCAATGATTTTGAGAGTAAGGGGTGCCCCGTCATTGGAGATAGTAGAGGTGAGTTGAATACCGCGAAGACTGGCCGTCGTCTTGTTTGTTGTTACCTCGGAAGCATTCCGGGCCTTGATCTCACCTAGACGCATAACCAGGACATCTCGCGAATTTGCGGCATCCGACGGAAAAACAAGGATCGGGGACTTGACAGAGACATCAAACTGCACACGTTCAAGCTCGGATGCCCTTTGCACAGCAACCTGCGTAGCAGCATCATATAATCCCTTGAGCTTTGCCAACTTGATCATGAATAGATATATGTCATGGAGAGGCCTGTCCAGAAACTGGAACTTGACCGACCCGGCGTTCAGAGATATAGATGATTTGATCCCCGTGTACGACTCATCTTGTGGGTCAAATGTCTCATAACAGAATTCAGCGAAATTGGCGCCTTCGATAGACATCATCTGCTTGAACTCCGGCAAAACGACAACGGCCTCGGAATCACTGCTGAGGGTAAGGCTCCCCAATCGGCCTGTAATTCGCATAGTGTTGGAGTGGAGAAGAATGGCAACACCTGCTGTAGACAATGAAAGCGTCGCAATGCTCGTTTGCTCGTTGATTAACATGACTTAATTGGAAATCAGGCATTTGATACCAAGCTGAATTAACAGCCGCTGACCTTGAACGCTGGCCAGTTTCACGGAGACGCATATTTTGTCACCTCCGCTTGCTGGCTTTGAAGGCTCCTTAGTAGCTTCGTTAAGTCCGCTCTCAAGGTACTGCGCTGCTGGAGAAGTTGAGGGAGGGACGAAGGTAGTCATAACAAAATCGTATAAGTTCAGGACGGGTTCAGGGGCAGCACGAAAAATAAAGGTCGATATCCGAATATCGACACTTTGATTGATACTTTCGTAGACTGTTGCAAATTCAGGAGATGCTTTGTCCACTCGTCTGTAAACGACGCTGAGGAGATCCTTGTCCGTTGGCGATTCGCCATCCGCAGAAGATATGAATTTGATGGGTTGGCTTCCTTGCTGGACAAGATTCATCGACAGCGATCTGAGAACCGGGTGAGAAACTAATATAACGAGGTTCGGGAACGACGGGATACCTCAGATTGATGTCAACTCTCATATCAAACTTCGCTTGGGCGAACATCAAAGCGAACCGCTCAAACGAGACATCTCCGAGAGGTTTTTCGATACCAAAACTATTGGACTTCGATAATGACGCCCGTAGTTGATGTACTTGAAAATTGAACTCGAAATTGTTTTGATGTAAGTCAGGCCGCTGGGAATAGCATTTTAAAAGGTGAGAAGATATGAGTGGTGCTACACACCTCGGTACTACCATCGTCAGCTTCAAAATATTGCTCTTCACGAAAACTGGATCCGTCACCACTGTCATTACCCTCATCCTCAATATTGTACTCCGCTTCTGCGAGGCCAAAGAGTCTAGACGGCTTCCGGAAAGCGTCCGGGCTAAATTTCGCTGGTGCTGGAGTAGCGAGGTCCCCAACTCCAGTATTGTTATCGAAGTTTGGAATGCAGACGTCTATGAGGCGCATCAGAGATTTGTATTTCGTGTCAGAGAGGTTAACTTGAAGGGTTGGCAGTTCCCCGGAGACCTTGAACCGCGCCAGACTTAACACACCGGGGACAATTGAGTTATAGACCTGCAAATCGATATTTGTTCGTTCCAAAAGGTGGAGCGAGTCAGTTGAGTTTGAGGCAAGGGCCTCGCGGCACGATTGCAAATCATTGCCAACCAAGAACTAGGCAAAACAAATATCACCACAGGTTCACAAACAATTTAACAGGACAAACCTGAGCGGCTTCCAATCTCAAAGACAGTTTATCGTACATTAGGGATTCCAGCCGTTTGTAATCTTCTTCGTTATACTTTTGTTTACGTTTGGCCTGAATTTCGCGGACGGCTCGCTTGTCCACAAGATCACTCTCAATGGCAATATGTCCTGCATCAACCACCAGATGCTTGCAATCGTTCGTGGTGATGCTCGAAGCAATTCAGTGGGAAATTTATCCAAAATGGGAATACGCACTCTTCGGGAATTATAATGACAGGAGCGTTCATATCCATTTGAACATCAATTGTCTTGTGCGTCTGTAAAGCATGCTCTAGGCCTGCTCGCGTATCTTTTCGGAAACCTTCGAGCGTTTCGCTGGCAACATTCTGGCTATAAAGGTCAGAACGGCTCGGGCAATGTTTTGACAAGACGCACGAGCAGAGCTTCAACTGACTCAAGTTGACTAGCAGGGGGCTTGAAAAATCTGTAAACTGCTTCCACAAAACCTTTGTGATAAATGATCTCCATGTGGCGCATGCGTACGGTTAGAGCGGTGTCAGCGCGATCGTCTAGAGGTTTATTTTCAAACTTGACGAAAAAGAAGGGATCATCGTTGGGGGATTTGCTGTCTACGTCTTGGGTGTCTGAGTGGTCCGAACTGCCCTTCGGGTCTTTCACCTGAACGATCTGAGGGTAAAGAGTGTTTTTCGAAGTGCCGTCGAGAACTTGAAGTCCACCGAGCGTAACAGACGTCTCAAGGTTATCGGGCCTCTGAATGACATCCGCCTGAAGTGCAGTGAATATGACAGATACAATTTCTTCAATGTTCCCATGTGGATCCGACCTCAGCGTAAAAGAGCCTTTCTTGAGTTTCGCTGTGATACAGGCTTTCAAAGCATCTCGAGGGGGCTGCAATGAATCCACTAGGGCGGTCTTCTCGTCGTAATCGAGAGCGGCGTATAACTCCTTGCGCTGCTCAGCGGTCATTGTACCTCCGAATGAAACACCTTCATCTTTCCGCGAGGATGTCCACAGCCAGCCAATCCAGCCTTGCGCGGTTTGTGATTGTTGTTTTCTTTTGTCTTCCTCAAGTTTCTTCCGTAATGCCTGATCTTTTCGAAGGCGAGATCGTGCTATTGATCGATAGAAACGAATATCCTCATAAGAGAGTTTCTTTTCCAGTGCTTGGAGTGTTGGAGTGTCCTGCCATGAAGTCAGTTATGTGAGCGAGTTAGGGGTGAAGGGTGGTTGCTCACCGAAGCCGCCAAAGAATTTAGTACCTTTCTCTGAAACAAATCCACATACGTATTTCGGTCGTTGCGACGCCCTTCGAAAAAAGGCCAAGTCCATCTCTGATTACGCTCTCGAATACCTTCCAAAATTGCCTTCCCAGCAAAGATCAACCGTGATCTTGCAGGCTTGGTTGCAAAGTCTTCTTCACTTGGCCGGTATTTGTGATACTACGGGCGAAATCAGAATACAGAAGAGTATCGTAGGGAATGACAGCAACTGACTTGATGCTGTCTCAGGTAAAAGTGATACATATCAACCAGAGAAATGGCATCCCTGTATTGGTTGTCATCGAGCGCAACAGCAATCTCGTTAAAAAGCAGTTGGACATCGAATCGGGGTGTTTCTTTGTCCAACTTATTATGCATTACGATCTTGAAAGAGAATAGTTTAAGCAAGTAAAAAGACTAGCTGGGGCTTTACTAACTCTGCCTTCTCCAGAGACGGGTTTGAGGATAAATTGGTGGTTTGTGTCTTCATTCCCTTGAGAAATCTCAATAATTTAGGAAAAGGGATTAAGCTGCCATGTTCCACAAATTAGAAATGATTCATACCAAATCCGAAAATCTTTTGATCGCCTCTGCGAGAGGTAGTCCAGCCATGCTTTGCGAATCGGTGTCGAAGTAGAGTGCTAAGGATTGCAAGTTTGCTAGCTATCGCACGAGTGAGTGTGACAGTTGCATACTGTGGAAACAAAGAATTACCTTGTGAATGGCGCCCGCAGTACTTTCGATAAACGCAGCCTCCCAGTTTTCATTGACGGATACAGCAGCGAACCCTGCCAATGTGATACCTGCTGCAAAAGGATGCTATCGACCATAACAACGCTCCCGCTCTTAGCTATAAGATGAGAAAGGATTCAATCTAACGCACCCCCGGAACGCTCATCTCGTCCTCGTAGCGAACATGGATGTTCTTGACCGTCACCTGGAGATTGTTTATGATTTTAGCTGTCAATGAGGCCCACAGGCCTTTCGACTGCGGAGAGTCATCTACCAGAGCATTTCAGTCGTGCTCGCCGAATCGTGACAATGTCTAGTCGTACCGGCCGATTCTGTCTCACTATGCATGTGCAGAAGTTCCGTATTGGCGAGGCGTTCCATCTTTGCGGCTTGTGCCCTTTGCTCCTCCTCCTCTGGATCGATCTGGCCTTGTGAGGAGGGGATTACCAGCAAATATACATTTTCGATCAAGATTTCCACAGGTTGATTCCCTAGGTTCATCCAATGCAGAGAGAGTGTGAAGGTCCCAAGATAGCCTTGCATACACCTCGAAAGATTAGCAAGAGATACACTTATATAAGAATTTCGTTGTCGTACCTTCCAGGATGTCGACAGGTAATCTGAACTTATCGAGGGCACCCTTCTTCAGGCGTAGATTGTGAAGGGTCAACTGGCCTAACATGGATCATCAACACACCGAGAAATGCAGTACAAAAGCCTACGACTTACCTTGCCCGATACCATAATTGACCTGGTTCATATCCAAATTCTCCACATATGGGGCGAGAATCCGATTGAATAACTGGAGGATGCGAGAGTGAACGAGCGAGTGGGAATGAAGAGCGCATACGCACGACATTCAAGACTTCTTTTCCAGGATCTAACCACCACATTATGATGGTCTTCAGGACTGCGCGTTGACTCTAAGCGTTGAGCTGATGGAAATTGAACTAAAATTACGTCACCCCCCGCCTACCGGCGTGTCAGCCAACTTCCAAGCTCAACGAGGCTTGGTATTTGGCCATCCTACCACCACCCATCTTGTAGATGTTCTCACTTCCCCGCATAATAAGCGGGCTACGTGAGGTGCCTGAATCACGATGATACACCTTGTTCAAACGTCCTTTACATCATAGCAATCATGTTCCGGGCCTTTTCGTGCTTGCCCGAATTTGTCCCGTGACCACACCAGAATGAACGCACTTCAGTATTTAAACCTCGTCTGATTGGCTACGCATAGACTTTCTCCCGGTTTGCCTGTCCCACCAGCACCTTTGTCCTTTGAAAGCTCTTTCGAACCACCCGCCCTGTGATGGTTCCCATTCTTTCCCAGTCGACCGAGGAATCTCAAACCACCATTGAATTGAGTGAGGTGCGTCAAGAAGCAGGGATAAACCGTTCTCATTTTCACACTGGTATCCACAGTTAGGAAGTTTGCGCGATGCCGTGGAACCGTTCACAAGGTTTGTGTTGTTCCCCTCTTGAGATATAGAACGAGAAATATCGGGAGCAACAGGCTGCTTAGCCGTTCCAGCAACTCAGTCCGCTTACATTGCACCGTTCCCACTTGGAGCTGTCCGTCTGATACATGTAAACATTTCTAAGCATCTGAACGTCCGAATTTGTTGCTCAAGGGAGGGATGTAGGCCTTGACCTTCACGATCTTCACGAGCTGCGTTCCCGATCGTTGCTATTCATTCACATGTTGTTGGAGTCTCTTCGTTCGCGTGGAGTAAGTTCTTAATGTGTTCTGTTTGAAACTTGAATTGACATATTCTGTTAGGTCGTTGCTTCGTACCGACTAACGCCATCAGATTCTTCTTTGTGTGTTGTTAGCGTCCTGCCTCCCGAGATGAGTATTACCCAGGCCAAGGCGGCAACGACTGTGATACTACAACGTACAAAAATAAGTAAAAAGTACGTATCTGATCAACATTGAACTCCTACATGAGCCCCTGATCATTGCCAGTAGAAAGACCGTTTGGCTTGTGGAGGATGGTCCTGCGTTGATTATCACATGATACGGACCGAATTTAGCATCAACGATCTGCACTGCCTCGCCTTTGGAGAGCGCATTGATAAATTTCCCCTGACTGGACCAATAATATTTAACTCCTACATCTTTCTTCGAGCTAATGGCGATAACGTACATAGCGTGACTTGTCCATAACATCTGTCACACATCATATCTCAGGTTCTGACAAATTTACTCATCGTTCCTTCTCGTCACTCCCTTCAATGGCCCCACTTGCGGACTTCATCCTCTCTCACATTTCGTTCCCGTCTGTCCCTCACTATTTAACGTCTTATGTTCCTGGGGAAACCCCTTTCTCGACGACACCTTCAGTGCTGACCGCATTGGCCTCGTATCTTGCTGTCATTTATGGTGTACAAGAAGTCATGAAAAATCAGCAAGCTTACAAACTTACGCCCATCTTCCGTGCTCACAACATGTTCCTGAGCGTCGGCAGCCTGGTTTTGTTGATTTTCATGTTGGAGGAGATTCTCCCTAGAATTTGGAAGGACGGTCTCTATTTTGCCATGTGTGCTGAGGACTCATGGACCAGTGTAAGCGTTTGCACTGTCTTTTAAGAACAGTCCCGTGTTCAGTCAAGTTTTAGAGAATGGAATTTTACTACATGATTAACTACTCATTCAAATACCTCGAACTTTTTGATACCGTGTTCCTTGCATTCAGGAAAAAACCCTTACGTGAGTGTTATATCCCTTGAAGTTTGTTTCGGTTCTAAATTGGTGGACTACGACTCTAGCCTTTTTGCACGTTTTCCATCACTCTGCCACCGCCCTGTTATGCTTCTCCCAGCTTAACGGCAAGACCAGCGTGGTAAGTGAGTTAAAGTATTATCTTTTCTTTTCTCAGCTTTCTTTTTCCAAGTCGTGGGTCGTGATATCTCTCAATTTGGCTGTCCATGTTATAATGTGTAAGATTCCTCTTCCTTGGTGCATTCTTATCTATCAACGAGACGCACATTCGTAGATTACTATTACTATGCGACCGCTGCCGGCGCCAAGATCTGGGTAAGTTGATGCCTATTTCTCTTTTGATTGAACTGTTCATGTTGCCATTCAGTGGAAAAAGTATCTGACAATAATGCAAATCGCACAATTCGTCATAGATATTTTTGTTGTCTATTTCGGGAGTACGTGCATCCATTCTGACAAGATACGAGACTGCATTTATGTGCCTTTCCACAGCGTATGAGCATTACGCTGCAACATATTACAGTGACGCCTTGCCGCACGTTGGCAACTGTGCCGGAACAGAAACCGCTGCCCTTTTTGGATGCGGGCTTATTACCGTCTACCTCTGTCTCTTCATTAATTTTTATCTTCAGACATACAAAAAACCGGTGAAGAAGGGGAATCTCGTCATCAATGGCAATGGTGTTGCAAACGGGAACGTGTCAGTATTTTGTCAGTATTGTTGATCTGCCTCCTAAGCCCTCTGCTCTTAGGAACAAGCACGAGTGAAGGATTGTTTAGAAAATTACAATCACGAGCTAAATACTCGGGACCAAGTATCACGCCAGATTCCTGGCTTTAATGTTAGATGACCCTCACCCATTCCATCTTGCTCATTTTGTCTTTGGTACTTTTGAGTCATGTGGCGTGAGATAATTTCGCGGCAAGCCTCAATCCGTTTCCGAGTCACGGCACTGACCTCCATCCTGCAAGCTTCATGTCCTCTTCGAAAGCTGGTTATGAGTCCTTCCTGATCAAAAATATTTCTACCATTTCTTCTCTGGAGTCGTCGTTGAGATCTGTCACTTGGTTCTTGCCCGGGAGGTTCAAGGATGCCGAGCTGGCCTCCGAAGCTTGTCAGTCATTGATATTGTCGTTCTAGTTCTCTTATAATAAACCTATTCACAACCAGTATCTGCTTTGCTCAATGTGATCAGTTTGTATCACGACACTCTCCTTGCAAAGGTTATCCAGAACAATCCGAAATACAAGCCCATCCTACCTTCCTCTTTGCACACTCGTTTCACAAGAGCATGGGTTGACAGAGCCACTCTCTACAAATGGGCCGCAAGAGTTCTTGAATTACTCCGTTTTACTGAATTGGTGATTGAGATGGGTTTGCGACGGAAGGTCTCTTCGAAAATCAGGTGGCGAGTTCTGATCCTTTTGGAAGTTTTCAAGTGCGTAGAGCGCAAAGGTATCGCATAAATTATGATTTATCTTGATGATTAGAGCGTCGCTTCGTATGGTTTTACTACGTGTCACCAGGCGTCCACTATTGTCCCCCCCCATTCCTGAGAGGGAATATGACCCAACCCCACTGCCGCCATCATCAAACACTTCCTCTCCAACACTCGCTCCATCATCTCCTGCGTCTTCACCCCCTGCTACTCCAGAGCATTTCAGAAACAACCATGTACCCCTCCCCATGCATCCCCTCCTCAACTCTCCGTCTCCTACTCAGCCCCAAGCTGCTACGGAGGACTTCCTATTGTCCAAGGCTCTTACGACCTCATCCGTGAAGCCACCGACTGCCCTTGTCAGGGCATTATCCAATCCACAGGACTGGCTTTCTGAAACAATTTACTTGTTAAGGCCGCTGGTATATGGTAAATCATTGATCCTGCCGTCATATTAAAAAATAGTTTGACTTATCCTTCAGTCACCCTATTGACTTACAATCGACATTCAAGCCGACCCTTGGTTGTTGCACTGGTGATGGAGTTGGTTTCACGTAAACTTCGTCGAAAACCACCACCTTCGGCTGCCCTTGAACGTGCCGAGTACGCTAGAAGGGACAGAGACATGCTCTGGTATCTTCTACGCGGCTCTCTCTGGGAGTCCTACACACGGTTGGCAGATCCCTTTCACGATTTGAACATTGATCCTGACTACCTGCCCTTCAGACCAAAATTGGTGGCGTTTGCAAACCAACCTCACACACCCTTTCTCGGATTGCTTGGCGCCTTCATAAGAGATTGGGTTCCGTTGATTGACCAGTATTATTATTGTGCGTAACGATTCTTTCTGTCGTTTTAATTCCTAATTCTCTCCATAGACACGGCCCCTTAATCGACTTCCAATCTGACGGCGACCTTGATTACTATTGTTGTTTATCCAATGTTGTTTCAATACCGCAAAGGATGAATTATCATTTCGATTGGTGAAAATGCAACGCGGAAAATAGGCAAAGCGCGCAACACAACATCCAGAAAGCATCAATTAACAGTGAAACAGAACCGGCCTCTGTCTTCTGCTTCTCCTCGTTCCGACAGCTTTCTAGAAGAATCTGCACGGCAGAATGGGCTTGAGAATAGAATCAAAAGAAGAGAAAAAAAAGTCCTCAATCCACCAACTCTGGGTGTTGAAATATTTTCTGTTTCGCGGGGATTGGAAGATTCAGTAAGAGCTTCGGATCAAACAGGTGAAAACCCGACGGTGTCTCTTTTACTGGTGAGCCTGCATGATCGCGTCTGAGATAAATGTAGCAGAAACTTGTTTCCCGCCAAACCAGCGACCGTTGAGCCCTTGGATCGCATTTTTGGCTGATTCGATAGAATCAAACTTGAGGTAGATTTCGCCCTATGCACGCTGACATGAGCTCACGGTATAATAAGGGCAGCAGGACTCGATTCTCACCTGTGTTTCCTTTTCAACCTTGATTGCTTCCACTGCTCCATACTTGTCTTCGCATTCGCCCTTGACATCATCTGCAAGATCCTTGTCCCAATCTCGTTCCGTTTCTCTGATCATAGGCATTAGCTAAACAAGTATGCTGTCCGCTTATGAGGACTCACTCTTCAGGGTCAAACATGTTTCTTAACAGAACAGAACGCGACTGCATCGTTTGAGTGATTGTCGGCTTCATCCTATTGTGGAATAAGGCGCCGTACGCTGAACATCGGGCTGATAAGGTCACTCACACTGACTCAGGTTTTGATGCTGGTTCAATCCTGGCAAGTTTTTGCATTAGCGCTTGACGAGAAGCTGCGTTCAAGTTACCACCTGAGGTAGGGTAAATTGAGGTCAGAAGACATTGGAAAAGAATTCAGACTCACCGCCCGCTTCATCCAGGGAATCCTGTTGAGTATATCTCGCCGTGCCTTTCTCGTGCACAGTATTTACACGCAGCTAGAAATATGATTAATTGAATGTATCAACTCGGCAGAGTGAATCACCTCACCGTGCGACCAGCAAGTTCGAAGCCTTCCATTTGTTCCAAGGCCATTTTCGCATCTTCCGCTCGTTTATATCTATGGTGAATGACCGTAAAAGATTGAACGAAGACTTCCGTAGTCGATATCAACTCACTGAACAAAAGCATAGCCTTTGCTACGCCCAGTCATTGGGTCCCTATGAAGGTCGACAAATTCAAGTTCGCCGAAAGGCTCAAACACCTGCTTAACATCAGACTCGGTGAGATTGAAATGGAGCGAGCCAACGTAAAGTCTGCAAAAATGTCAGCGTTCAACAGAACAAGCAGTGAAAGGATATGCGCACTGCATAGCTCCATGAGGAGCGCTGACACCAGGGGGAAGGTTGAGGTTTCTGCGGAAGGGATATTACGCCTTCAGAGATCTGAGACCAGTAATTTAAACTCACCCATCCCCTGGGTGGAGTTTGTTCCTCTCTGATTCAGTTAGTTGTACCATCATAGGAAGTCCCATTACGACGGTCCCTGTAAGAGCAATCGCCTTCTCAACTAGATCAATAGAGCGGAATTCAACATATCCGATTCTATGCATATTGGGCGTCAGCGGATGGCAAATATTTCCACAAGTCGGTTAACCATACCCTTTGGAACGTCTTGAAAGTCTGTCCGTAACAATTCTTGAGTCCATGACTGTACCGTCTCCAAGCTTTTCTTCGAAGAAGTAACCCAAATCACGAGCGGTGAGCCGTGCTGCAAGTTGAGAGACAAAAACAGACCGAGCCTCGGAGTCGTCTTCTTTCGGCTCATCTGGATTATAAGGGTCATCTGGAGGGAGTTCATAAGTGGGAGAAGGACGTCTAGTTGGAAAATATGAGATTTCTAATAAGGGAAGAGGAACGATAACCTACTTCACAAAAGGAGGTGGGCTTTTCCTGTCACGTCTCCGGTCTGAGAAGCGCTCATCATCGGAAGGTGGAGGTCGGTCATCACTCCGACCATGCTCTCGATCTCTTCGATATCGAGGAAGCTCGTCGAAATCATCGCGAGGATCGCGCGGGAGCCTGGAAGGTCTGCCTAGATTCTTGCGGTCATAGTCGCGCGGGCGATCCCCGCGGTCAGAGTGTTTGCTTCGGGGACTATCCTTAGGTGGAGGTGGGTGCGGTGAAACTTCATCCATCCCGTCGTCCGACTTTTTTCTCTTAGAACGATCCTCTTGATCACGTAATTCGGGGGACTCGTCCGCCTCGTCGTTCCTTTTCCTCCGTCGATCTCTGTCCTTTTCATCTCGTTCACGATCCCTATCGCGCTCCCTATCACGGTCTCGATGACTTGTCCGACTGTCCCCCGCATCACGCACTCTATCACTACGGTATCTGGGTTCGCCATCCCGATCACGGCGCCTTTCTCTGTCTTTATCGCGGTCCCTGTCTCTGAGAGACCTTTCGCGAGACCTGCTGAGTCTATCTCTATCCCGGTATGCCTTTTCGCTGCCTCTGTCTCGGCTCCGACTTTTCCTTCGTCTTTCGTCATGGTCACCTCGTTCGCGACGCCTCTCACGCCTCTCACGCTCTCTCGAATGAGACCGATGAGACCGTTTAGTGCGGAGAGTATCAGTAGAATGATTGCGAGATCTGAGGGTATTCCAATAGTATGAAAGGATTGTGATAGCAGTGAAAGAGTATTACGCACGAATGACGATTTGGCGACTTGTCGACGTCCATCTTGCCGTTTGGAGATGCCATCGTGGACGTCCTGGTCTGAGGGGTCGAGAAAGAAACGAAAATTACTTGATTGGATCTTATTACATAATATTTCACCCTTTCCCAAAAAAATTCAATCTCAACGGTTAGCTCGATTGCAATGCAACGCAAACCACCGTCTGTACGGTTCGGCAATGTGACTGCCAATAGCATCCAACGGCCCATGGAATCTCAACCTGAGGGTTACCTGGCTTCTCCCCAGTTTGCACGATGGATAGATGAGGATGAGTTGGACGAACATGGTAACGAGGATGAGGAGAGTATGGATGAAGATTCAGAGAGCTTGCCCTCTGAGACTGCCGTGGAATCAGAGAATCAAACTGACCAGCCAGGTTTGAAACCTCAGGGGAAAGCTAGACCTGTGTGGAGAGCTAAGAAACGAAAGGATCTGTCGAAGCGTACAAGTAAACATGCGTAAGGATTCATCCCACTGCTGTCATATTTCATTTTTAACGCGACCTCAAGTCCGACAGAGGTCACTTCGAAGAGACCAGTCACCCGAAAGCGGGTAGTCGTAGATATGAAGCCTGCTGTAAGAATTTCCCTCTCCTTCATCTACGAAAGCTAAACGAGTAGTAGCCAGCTCGTGATCCACGATTCTTACCCATAGCCGGCGAGTTCTCAGCTTCCAGATTCCGGGAACAATACAGATTCCTCGCCGATATACACGAAAGGGAACTCAAGACTGTGCAGGAGCATACGAAGCGGATGCGAAACTTGGTGAAAAGAGCACCAAATGACCGTCGGGAAGAGTGGGATCATGAGATGGATAAACTGGAGCTGGCGGTGAATAGAGCAAAGAGTGCAGTAGATCGAGACAAGAAAGATAAGATGGAGCAGGAGGCGCTGGCCAAAGTGGCAAAGGAGGAACACGAAAAAAGAAGGATTGGGAAGAAGGCATGGTGGATGAAGAAATGTTTGTGACACACTCTTCTACACGATGCCAGACTAACCAATTCGTCACCAGCTGATAAAAGGTCATTCTTGACCCGCGTTCGCTATGACGCCATTGCGAGTACTGGAGGGAGGAGTGCGGTCCGGAAGGCTATCGAGAAGAAGCAGAAGAAAATATCCCAAAAGGAGAGAAAATCAAGGCCCCCTACGCGACGCTTGGTTCGCGATCTTCCCACACCAAGTCTTTCTGGACACGATCAGGTCGAGAGGAAAGGGAGAAGAAAAGTGGACTGATCCACCGGCGTGTGGATTGGGTTTTTATCGTGTAAGTCGAATACTTGATGTGGCCATGGATTATGAGTGACCGTGCAGTTCCCGATCCAGGTTAATGAAAGGTTGCTTGTAAGGTTAGTCCAACAGTCATCTTTTGCGACAAGAACGCAAAATAAATTGACAGTGCAATGCAGGATCATATACCCGACGAGCCACGCAGGTGGTCTACACAAGTCATTAATGGATTAATGGATGTGCCTCGACCTGAGAATATCTTATTTCACGTGAGCTGTGTAAGCACCAAAAGCCTCTTCCTCCTCCCCTCCGATTGTTTAGCGCTTATCCTGCGCTATCGCTGTGATGCTGTACGCAGAAATGTCTCGCTACTCGCTCCGTTCGATTCTGACATTCTTCTGTAGACTTTTTGTCGGCTCGATTCATTTCAATCTCACCGAGGCTGATATTCAGCAGGTGTTTGAGGCATTCGGCGAAATTGAATTCGTCAATCTGCACCGAGACCCGATGACTGGGCGTAGCAAAGGTTATGCTTTTATTCAGTCAGTTAACATCGACCACAGAAGTCTCTAGGGTTTCATGGCTACTCGTCATAGGTACAAGCGAACGCAAGACGCGAAAATGGCTTTGCAATACATGGAAGGCTTCGAGCTCGCTGGTCGCACTGTGAGGCAATTAACTTTGAATGAGGGCCGTTTAGCCAACTGCATCTCTAGCTCCGTGTCAACACTGCTTCGGAGGACGATATGGATTCGGAATAGTGCAGACCTTTGTGCGGACCTTTGTATAGACGGATCCGAGCTGATGTAAATAATTATAAACAACGCGTTCGAGCTCAACATCAGAGTCAATGGCGACGAAGCAAAAGGCTCGTCAAGCGATCACTTTGAAGGGATCGACTGAGCTTGTCACCGAGTTCTTCAAGTATGCTGTGAACACGTACGAGCCCCAACCAACTCTCGTTCGTCGCGTGCTCACGTCGGTTACGCAGAATTCTGTTTCAGAGAGAGGTCTATCCGTCGGACGACTTTCATATGGTCAAGAAATATGGCCAGACGCTGTTGGTCACCCAAGATCTAGCATTGGAAAACTATCTAGAAAGGTGTGCACTCTTTGTCGCGCACATCGGCATACCTGACGAGTCCAATTAGAATCCTTGCACAAGTTCAAAGTACGCACACGGTACCCAGGCGTCCAGACACTGAACTGACAACAGCTGATGGGCAGAGTGGCTGTTGACCGGCTCGGTCACGCAGCTTGTGCTCGCCATCATCTCAAAGGATACCAGGACGCCGCTCGAGCGTTGGGTGTTCGACATTAACCTGGTGGAACCACCCGAGGATGCAACGCAGCCGTTCGTCCCCGTCACACCGCTGGCGAATTTAGCTAAACTTTGGAGCATTTGACAGCCCGCAACCAAAGCCCGAGTCCGAAATTCAATCGGAAATCCGGGCGATTCTCAAGCAAATCATCTCCATGGTGACTTACCTGCCGCTGATCCACGAACCGACGGTGTTCAATATCTTGGCGTACACGTCAGAGTCGGCGGATGTGCCTGCAAACGAGTGGGTGGACACCGATCCTCTGGCGATAGAGGCGAGCAAGAGCCAGAAGGTGAAGATGCGCAGTTTTAGCACCGATGTCCACCGTATTGAGGCTATGGTGGCATATCGTTATGAAGAATGATGAGAGCGTGGATAACCCGAGGATTGATGGAGATCGTGTAGCCAATTTCCATGACACTGAGATAAACTCCGCACGGTTTTGTCTAGCGACCACACTCACCTCATCCTTATCTTCCCGCCTTTCTCGTTCGTTTGCAATACACGGTTTTCTGCCCTTCGTTCCTTTCCTCTCATCATCCTTGTTCGTCTGGCCGGACCCGGACCCATCCTTTATTACCTTCTCACACATATTCCAGCTCTTCATGGGTGAAAATTGGTTCCAGCACGAGTTTCTCGTTCCAAGGAGACTCCTCTTCAATGTGATCTTCTACGGTCTTCATTTTGGTCTCTTTGCCTACGGGTGGTACTCCCAAGAGACCAACAACAAGTTGGCTGCCCTTAATTCTCTCAAATATTCCGTTTGGATCTCTCGTGGCGCCGGCCTCGTCCTTGCATTCGATGGCGGTCTGATCCTCCTCCCCATGTTGCGCAACGTGATCCGTATCATACGACCAAAGCTGGCCTGGCTCTTCCCTGCCGACGAGAATATCTGGTTCCATCGCCAGGTAGCCTACTCGATGGCTTTTTGGGCCATGGTCCACACGACGGCCCACTATGTCAACTTCATTAATGTCGAGCGCTCCCGTCAGTTCCTTCTCTCCTTCGTCATGACCCCTCCGCTCATTCTATTTTCAGAGGTGCGCAAGGAAACCGCCCTTGATATTCACTATACCCAAGCTGGCGGCATCACCGGACATTTTATGCTTCTAATCATGCTTCTCATATACACCACTGCACACCATAAGATCCGTCATCAATGCTTCGAGGCTTTCTGGTATACCCACCACCTCGCTTTCTTCTTCATGATCGGTCTATACACCCATGCCACCGGTTGCTTCGTCCGCGACTCTGTTGATCCCGACTACATCCCCGCATTCCCGTTCTATTCTACACAGCACTGCCTCGGATACGAAAGCTGGAGGTTCATCATCTGGCCCGGAATAGCCTACTTCGGTGAGAGAATGTACAGAGAATATCGGGGGCGGAGGGCCACAAGGTTGTCCAAAGTTCTCGTCCATCCCAGTGGTTTGTACCCTCCCCTCGCGACCGTTTACATGTACTTAGGATATCTTTAAGGCGCCATGGAACTCCGCATCATCAAGCCGAGTTTCAAATACACGGCCGGCCAGTGGCTTTTCATTCAGGTTCCTGGAATTTCCCGCTTTCAATGGCATCCGGTAAGCAAACAGCCTTCGCCAACGCTTTCGCATCTAATTGTCCTATCAGTTTACGATCACATCTGCGCCCGAAGATCCTTATGTTTCCATCCATATCCGTCAGGTAGGCGACTTCACACGCGCCCTGGGAGATATCCTAGGCGTTGGCCCGTCCGTTGTCGCCGCCATGACAACAGCAGCCATAAAGGGTTCCGAAAAGGATGAAAGAAGTCTCATGGTCGGAAGCCGAGGCGACTTTGTCGAACTTGATGCTGATACTAACACACGTCCGCTCCCTTCGGTTCGAATCGATGGTCCCTATGGAGCACCGGCAGAGGACGTCTTTGATAACGAGGTGGCGATTCTGATTGGCGCTGGTATTGGTAGGCCGCATTTGTCTCTTCCCCTCGACTGTTTTCCTTGACTGTATTTCCATCTGTTAGGTGTGACGCCTTTTGCGTCCATCCTCAAACACATCTGGTACCGTCAGAAGAAAGGTCACATTGGCTCTCTCCGCCGTGTGGAATTTTTCTGGGTCTGCCGTGACGCTCCTTCCTTTGGTTGGTTCCAAAGCTTGTTGCAGGAAGTTGAGGCCGCCCAGGCAGATCGTGAGTTACTTGTTTTCTCAACAGTTCGCCAGACCAATGCCCCATTTAGCCAACTTCCTCCGCATCAATGTCTATCTCACCCAAAAGATCGACGAGAACATGTTATGGAACATTGCCGTTAACGATGCCGGTGCCGAGTACGACCCATTGACCCTCCTTCGCTCCCGCACCATGTTTGGACGACCGGATTGGATGAGTATCTATGGACGGATGAAGCAGGCCATTGAGACTGGACAATTCATTCCCGGCAGTAACGCACAGCTCAAGACAAAAGTCGGAGTTCGTATCATTCATTATCCTTGGCTTGACACGGGCGATTCATTAATGCCTTTCCACTTGCAGACATATTTCTGTGGACCTGGAGTCCTGGCCAAGGCGATCAAAGAAGCGACCGTACATCACTGTAGTGCAAATGTTGAATTTTCCTTTGCCAAGGTTTGTTGACGTTACCGTTCCTTGCGTTATTCATCTAACGCCGGGTTGCAGGAGCATTTCTAATGGTTGGATTAGTATATATTAAGTAATGCTCTAGATTATGAGCCCTCGCTTCAGAGTTGGTGTGTTTATCTGTGGGGGTATCGAGCAGATTCCTGCCAATGTCGAGGTTTAATCCTCTCGTTGGATAATAATACAAAAAACTTATCGCTGAGTTCGGACTTGGAATTTTTATCTAAAGCTGACTGGCGGTGTCTGTCGCCGTCCAATGCAACACACCGACTTCATTGAGCATGGCAATCGACGATTATGAGGGCGACGCGACAGAGCTTTTGGAGACGTATGGTCTGTCCTACATCACTCTTTCTCTGCAGTCTCATTGACGATCTGGATACCAGACTTCCTGATGAAATACATTATTATTGGTCCGTGCTGACTCGCTGGGTTTATCCATCCTTCCCACCGATAGCTCTCTTCCAGGCGAGGCCGGGAGTGGGAAGTCTTGCTTACTGCATCATTTTATCCACAATTCCTGTGGGTTTTGTCTCCCTCTCAAGTCTGACTTTACGGGCTTGACCGCCAAGATGACCCAGTCAAGGATCACTCACAACACACCATCGGCGTCGAGTTTTTGAGCCGCACTATCAAACTGGGAGAGAAGAGGATTAAGCTCCAGGTGAGACTCGACATGATTCACCAAAGTGTTGTTGTGACGATGGTTCTCTCTAGCTGTGGGATACCGCCGGGCAAGAACGATTTCGGTTCGCGGAGCCGTCTGCTGTGACAGTTTGGCGGTGATTCTGATATCCAAGCCATATAGGTCTGTAACTCGGAGCTACTACCGTGGGGCCGCAGGTGCCATACTCGTCTATGACATCACCAAGTCAGTGTTGGTTGGGTATATACAATCTTGCTCAAAATTTTTACACGTTCGCAGCCGAGAGTCGTTTACCAACCTGTCGCGCTGGCTGACGGACGCAAGGGCGCTGGCCAGCCCACATTTATTCACAGTACTAGTTGGCAATAAATCCGATCGGGAAGACGAACGTGAGGTAGAATGGGTGGAGGCAAGCCGGTGGGCCGCCGAGAATGGTAACTTGAGCCGTTTCTGCCCATGTCCCGCTGTTTCACCGTCCGGGCTGATCGTCTGAGAGCAGACGTACACTTCATAGAGACGTCCTCGCTCACCGGGGACAACGTCGAGGCCCCGTTCCTTTTAGCCGCCAGCTCTATCCTTCTCTCCATTGAATCGGGAGAACTCGATCCTGAGAAGTCCGGGAGTGGTGTCAGTTATGGTGACCGGGCACTTCGGAGAGTCAATAGCTCAAGCCGATTGAGCTTTGGCAGTTTGAGTGGAGGGCGACGGAAAGGGTCGGTCAAACTCAAGCTTAAGGATTGGATTCCGGGAAGTAGATGCTGCTAATACTCGTGATAATGTCAGTTGTTCTATCCGCTTTTACATATCTCATTATTAATGTCCACAATAACGAAGACGCACATAACACTCTTGTGGTAGATCGTATATGTGGAACGGACAGTCCGGTTAATCTGCGGCACGGTGTGATGTAATTGAGGGAGTTCTATAGCTTAGATATAATCACCTGGAAAACTACGGTGCATAGGTATGAAAACTGGACTGCAGGGTCTAAATAACAAATGGATGGCAGACGCGTTATTATGCTTGGTTGTAAATAGAAAAACGTCGGAACGTCCTAGCTCGTTGAGTCATGGCATGAGTGAATGTCCAAAATGCAATGCAATAGATATCCGGTCAAAAATCTTAGCTCGCTCAGTCTGGTAGATTGCGGACCTGTCAAGAACGCTCGGTCAACATGGAGGGGGAGGGGGAGGGACTATGAGATCGTACACCAAGAACGGGCCGAGAGTAATCTTCGTCGTCTCTCAACTCCCTTGAGCCAACATTCTCCATCTCTCCAGGTCTCTGCCATTGTCGTAAGCCGGGGTCGAGACGATCATCACCTTGGCTTTCGGGCGAGTAGGAGGAAGGGCCGGAGGCGCTCTCTCGGTCAGCCCTATTTTGTGCTTCGCGCCGGCGTTGGTTGTCGATCAGTCGAAGGGGATTGCGGGGAGGGGGTGAGGGAGGGGCTGAAGAGGGGAACGTGGCAGAATATGAAGGAGGCGCGGATGCGGTTCGATGGCGAGTGGAGAGGAGTGGTTCACTACTGGCCCCATTATCCGAGGAAGTATATCCTATGTGCCGCTGCTCATAAACACGACGATCAGCTGCATCCACAGGGGGACTTGCTGTCCGGGCAGGAGCATAATCGTGGGTAGCCCCGGAAGGAGGGAGATAGTCGGTGTAAGGATTAAAGACTTCTGGAGAGCCGTCATCGTGGTCAAGATTTCCTGAGGGTGGCCTCCCTCCATTTTGAGACATGCTCATGCCAAACCCAGAACTTGATCGATGTGTCATTTCAATGTCGGATGATCCCACTTTGGATCTGTCGACACCGAAGTCGTCGTCGTCCAACGGTGCGCGATGAAAACGGGATGAAGCGAGGGTTTCGGCAATGGCAGTTTCATCTTCCAGCTGCTGGGTGCGACGACGGCGCCGAACGGCGAAAACGACCCAGAGAAAGATCGACGCAGCGGCCAAGCCTACTAGAACAAAGACGCCAGCGACAGCTCTTGTGTTGTTGAAAAATCTAGCGCGAGAGGTATGAGAAGTCTGGGTTTTAGGCATGGGTGAAGCTTACGATGAACTCTGTGAAGAACCGTTATCGGGACTTAAGGTCGGATTGACTCCGATTTGAGTGATCGTCGTGGTCGTTCCGTCGCTTTTGGTTGTGAGGAAAGTGGATGTAATCTCAAGAGGAGTGCTGGTTGTGGGAACTCCAAGGCCATTTGTGGTGGAGATGGCAACCGGGGTCTTGAAAGTCGTCCTGTGTATATAATCAGGCGAAGCGAGAGGTGCGTATAAACACGAACTGACCTGACGGGCGGAGGGGGCGAACTCGAGGTGACGATGGGGAGTGTAGAGCTCGAGCTTGTGGGAATAATGGTAGTTGAGGGGGTCGGGGTGGTGGTAGTCGTAGGAGGGATCGAGGTGGTGGATGGCAATGGCAATGAGGATGTAGAGGTAGAGGTGGAGGTGGATGTAGATGTAGATGAGGGGGACAAAGAGAGGGATGTGGTGGATTGAGTAGCGGAAGTGGATAATACATGGGTTGAATTGGACATTTCAGAGATGGATGAGGGCAGAGAGGTTACAGATGAAGTTGTTCTAGATGTACATGTGAGCAGAAGATAGGAAGAGACCGGGTTGAACTGACGAGACGTGAGAGGATACAGATGGAATTGAGCTGGGAAAGAAAGGCCATCAACGGTCGCCAACAAAAGAGGAAAAAACGGACGAGAAATCTGT
Organism: Porpolomopsis calyptriformis; assembly: GCA_951640195.1. Lineage (NCBI taxonomy): Eukaryota > Fungi > Basidiomycota > Agaricomycetes > Agaricales > Hygrophoraceae > Porpolomopsis > Porpolomopsis calyptriformis. The sequence continues at coordinate 1,836,865 of OX621164.1, forward strand.
GGAGCGAGAAGTAGAGAACGAAAGGGTGGGCATGGTATGTAAGATACTTACCATTCAGAACTACGGAATGTTGCTCGATGGAAGAATGAGCGCTGAATAATTCACTCGGTCAATCAACCCCGAAAATGTCCAAGTTCAATCAGTGAAATGAGCAGAATAAAAAAACGAATAACAGTGGTATGTATGTGCAAGAATAAAATAGAGCTCATCGCCGCCGATGTGCCATCGTTGGTGTATGCCGTCTGTCCACCGAAGACTCTCGCTGATGGTGCTGAGTCCTTTCGGACTCGGAATACTCCTCCCCTTCCAAGAGGGCCAGCGCCGTCTCCAGGTACCACATATTCTTCTTGATGAAATGCACAACAACCGTCCCGCCCACCCGCTTCTCTTCGTAACGTCTTACTCTCCCTTCCCGGTTTCTCCACGCCGACTCTGCACTCACGGCGCTCCCTGGGTGACGCGCATCAGCATTACTGCATCCAAGCGCGCAAGTCGACATCTACCTTCATAAAGCTTTGACATCTCACTGCCCTCGACCAACGCTTCCACACTCTCCAACGGGCTCAAGTCCGGCAATGGAGAACTATATCGCACACCGAATGTAGATACGCTTGACCGCGACCATTCCAGTGATGTGGGTGCCAACGATGCCACTGGGGCTCCCAGCACATCTTGCGGAGTTTTGTCTAAGAGTGACATGATACTTCGTCTGATACGACTCACTTCCGACGGAAAGAGGAAGCCGTGAGAGTATCTGAATGTGAAGAGATCTTGTTGGCACAAAGAACCATTCGGGGGAGGAAGCGCTCACACTGTGCCTGACCGTGGGTGGTCATAAATCCAGCACCGCTCGCTCGTCCATCGAACGTCTTGTGCTTTGGGATGAAACCTCAGCCACTTGGCAGTCTGCTTATCCTCCGCGCCTTTCGTCAAGCTTTTCACAGTCGGATCGTTTGCAACCCACTCTACCAAGCTCCAGCTCAAACCATACAGCTCGCCGGCCATAAATCGGTTCTTCACAAGATATCCCCAATACACCAACGGGTCCGGGAACACCTTCGGTGGCGACTCGACATGGAGTGGCGGCGTGTGATTAGCTTCGGTCACCGATCCCTCAGTGGAGGTATTAACAGTAAACAGCAGGGACTGGTCACGACTCTGTAAGGCAGAGTCTGAATATGTATTGTCAGAGGAAAGTCGGCGCTGCTTCAAATGCAACTCAAGTCGTAATCGGGCCTCAAGTTCGGCCAGCATGACAAACGAATCATCATCAACTTTCACGACAAAGTCCGGTCGCAGCCATCGTTTGGGCCGTTCCGTAGTTTCGTCTGCCCAAGCACGGGGAGAATCATGAGGCGCAAGTGGTGGTGGGGGTGCAGAGGAGTTGGAGTAAGAGAACTGGGGCATGGTTTGTGATGCGAGGTAAACAGGAGGAACCCAGGCATTTATTGAAGCCCACGAAAAGAACGAGTATGTCTTTCCAGAGTTCATGTTCTCCGCGACAGGTAGAATGATGATATCATTATACACTAAAAAATTTCAGAGAAGATGATCAGTAGGGAGCAAGGGAACATGTGATTTGACCCACTCTGCTTCTCTAACTGGATCCGCCGTTCCCACTCTTTGCGTGGTTGGCCTAGTATGAAGCGAACGATGGTTCTTGATGTCCCAAGTCCGCCATCACCATCCGCAGCCCCTTGTCGGCTTCTTGGGTGACTGGCCCACGTCGTCCGCACCAGCATTCGTCGTTCGAAGGCGGAATCAACGGAAAACACTCCAACAAACACACCTGCTGGCGGCAAAGAGTCAAGATTCGCTGGAGGAAAAGGTGGCAACATTGTGCCAGATGTTAATAAGATAGAGTTGGTAACAGATGAAATTGAAGATAAATAATCCGGTGGGGTGGTTGACGATGGGACAGAGCAGTAGTGTCGCCATGGGAGAGATTCCTTGTCTGGGTTGAGGATGTAAATCAAAAGAAGGGTTAGGAAGACGGCAAAGACGGAAAGGAGAAGGAGTGTCAAAACCTGCAAAGAAGATGTCAAATTCCTACCGGGGAGAGGAGCAGCAGAGCCAATGCGCACGATAGTGATAGGCTGCCGGGGAAAGAGGGGGTGTCTAACGATTCTTCTCGTCCATTTTTTCATAGTCCTCATAACTTTTCCTACTCTTTTGCGCCGCCGCCGTGTGGTTGATCCCATCATCCACCATCGCCGAGTATCTTCCCTCCAGACCCGCGGACGGAGGAGGGGCGAGTTGGGTTCGCTGTCGGTGTCGGAGGTGCATGAAGAGGAAGGGTGTGAGGAGAAGAATTGTCTAAAGGGGGAGCCCGAGCGAGAAGGGTTTGGACTAGATGCCGCAGTTGAGGATTGGGACGGAGCAGTAGGCGGGAATAAGAAATCAGGATCGAGCAGTGAACTGTCCGGAACGGTGAATGTAGCTCTCGTTCTGGGGTGTGATGTCGTTCTGGCGATTTCGCCGGAGTCAGTGTCGGAGGAGCTGCCGTAGTCCTCCATACGAGGCGGGCGCGGCGCTACACGAGAACTTGCAGAGCCGAGAACACTAGCAGAAAATGTCATGATGAAAGGAGTGTGTTTTATGACCTGGACCAGAATTTAGAATTACGGGGCAGTGCGAGCTGAAGGGTATTAGTCCTGCGCAGTGATGGATGCTAACGACGAAACTCTGGGCGCAGGCAAGCTGTGTCGTCGCAACCAGACGGTGACAAGCAGAGACTAGGCCTTACATGAACGGGTTCATAGAGTTAATCATTACTTAATCTGTACCTCATTCCCCATACATACCCTCATCCCAGAACATACCGTCCGCCCTCCAAACGCACGTCAACTGCCACCCCTTTTGACAGCAGCCCAGACTTCCAAAGCGGTGTGATCCCAAACCAGGCGCCCATCTTCCCAAACCACCGTCTTCTCCAGCCCCTCCCCTTCCTCACCTCGTCGCTCAAGAGCATCTCCCATTTGTATGTCGGCCGCGCCTGGATACTCGCAAAGTCATAGTCAGTCCCACCTCCGGTCCCCATTGTCGATGCTCCCGCCTCGGTCTGAAGGTCAACGTTTTCCATATCCAGCTCCGATTCCTCGTCACCGATGTGGAACAAGATGGCCTTCGAAACGTTTCAGACCAGAGAGGTTCATCCCAAACAAAAGTACTTGCCTGATTAGATCCCCCGAACACGGTTTCATTCAGGCGCAGATAAAATTTATTCAATATCCCCGTATGGAAGAAGTACCCCCGTTTCGGTGTCCTGGATAACAAACCTCGCTCAATAAGGAACACTTCCAGTGCCGGGCGAGGGAGAGGCGTGTATGCTATTGACGTCGCATAACAGGGGTTAAAATCGGACGCGTGTAGCTCAAGTGCCTGAATGGTGTCGTGGTTTCGCCTCCACAAGTCGTCCTGAACATACGTTAATTTGAGCCAAACTGGAACCAGTCAAGTCTCACCCAGAATATGTACCACCATCTCGTTGCTTCCGAACGAGAAACGGCCACGAAACGTTCGTAGGCGGCCAGGAGAGCGGCTTCGCCGCCAGTCATCACATTTCTCACCCTTGAATCCCTTTCGAACTCAAGAGAACTGCTCGTGAGACCTGTTGGCGGTTTGGGAAGGTCATATACGCAAGATAGAAACCGGTATGTCAATACGCGGTCCTTTTCCCGGCATTCGTTCCAGTTGTGGTCGCGATAGCTTGCAAACGTCCTCTCGATGTGATCCAGCCGCGCAGAAATTCGATCCTGATTGATCACCAAAAAACGAGCAAGAGAGGGTGTCAGGTCGTAGTCGTCAGTCAAGCCAATGATTCCGCCGTCAACTTGAACGTCTTTCGCATATGTAAGTTCGACATCAAAGCCACTTCCCAGCTGGATATCTTGCCAAGCGAGCTGTGCGCGACGTTTAATGCGCAAAACACAAGACTCGTAACGAAACGATAGATCTGCTTTGTATCGCCGACTTCCGCAACACCAAAGGGAGTAGGAACCAACCGGCTGTGTTGTACTATGGGTCATACTGCGAACTTGAACAGCCGATACCGCTCACTTGAATATGCTCATATGGCCATTGCACTGTTTGACCATCCAAAGCCCGGAGAGACATTCGAATCTCGCGTCTTCTCCTAATATCTTGACTGGAATTCTGAGAAATATACAACTCAAAATCGGATATTTCTTGTAGTACCGCCAATGGCCCATCATCGTATTGAATCACCTGCGGGATATGGTCACGAACATTCCGCAGTAATTGTGTATATCACGAACAAGTGTAGGAGGAAATGGTATCCACCACGCATTGCCAAAGCATTTCGTGCGCCCCGGTGTCGGAGAGGCACTTGGGTTCATCCAGTAGCAATCAGGCCCTGTAAAATGTCTTTGAATATCTTCCTCCAATTCCCTAAACCGTGTGCAGCCAGATCCATAGACGAGCGCCACGGCCTTCTTGTACGCCGTAGAGCCAACCTCTCGAAGGATCTGCAGAATTACTTGATGCAAACAAAGAAAATCATCGAGTTTGCTCACCTTCAAGTTTTCAACATGTCGTTCACCAGGAGACCCCAAAAATCTCAACAGATACGGAGGATACTCGGAATCTCTGGCCTGCGTGTACATCATGTGCTGATTTTTAGGAATCGCACATTTCGGGTCTGTCAACATGAGTGTTGTAATGGACTCTTGCCAAATTCGCCGCCGTATGTGTAAAGAGGAATACGACAGGTCCAACCTATTAGGTCGACGTTCAATTTCAAGCAATACTAACGTGCAGAAAAAACCGGTTACCGGGGCGAGAAGATATCAATGCCTAGAAATCGATTAGTGTGCATTATGGTTGTTAAATGTGTATACGCACTGAAATCAATACGGTGTGTAAGTCCTGAAGACGATAGGATCAGTTTGACATCAAAGTCCAAAGAGAGAAGAGAGACTTTTTACAACACGCTGCATCACGCTTGTATCAATGATTATAAAGTCTTCCTACAACCGTCAGCAATCTATGCATATTTACTCAGACGGAATAGCGTACAGAGGCTCAGTCCATAAGTGATTCCATAGATCCTGTTGAAAGCAGACAGTAAGTTGATGCTGTCGGTGGGTGATTGATACGGACGGACGTGTAAAGAATTGGCCCGTCAATTATATTGCGGCCTGGTACGTTCAGAGCGACCGCCAAGGCGACGGCCGCAGTGGATACGTAATTTAATCTTGAGGACCATTCACCTGCGTTGCTAACAGGGTTTATGAAAGGCGCGAAGTAGCATTGCAGAGAAAAGAAAGAGATTGTGGAAAGCAAGAGAACGACTTGTCGACCGACAGCGATACGAGAACCGGGGAACGAACGGAAGAGACAATTGTTGGAGTCAATGACAGCGACTATCAACAGCGTGCTCAGTTTGGCTAGCAGATATGTTGATTCGTAGGTTCCCCAGTTTCGGCGAAAATCTTCAAAGGTATTGATGAATGTGATGAGGGGCATGATATATGCCGTACCTTTATATAGAAAAGAGAATGGGCTTCGATCACGTACTAACAACCTCTCGTACTCGCGGTCCATGTCACTCCTATTGCGTGGTTGGCCTAACTCCGTGTAAGGATCAACTATCGGAACTGATTTCCGAATAACGCGGTGCAGACGCAAAGGAAACCAGATTGTCAGCTACAAGGGATGAGAATGGTTTGAGTTTGAGGATAAAAAGTAAACTGACTGTTGATAAGACTATGATTGAAATGATTATTACAATCGGGGCGAAGTTCACCCGTGTCTTTTCCATGGTCGTAGTCCAGCAAAAATCCAAAGGACCACGAAATTCGCTCGGAGGACCCAATAGAGGTAGAACTGGGGGGTAGGAAGTCGCATTTATGTAAGGATTTGGAACTACCCAAAGATCCTGCGACCAAACCAGCACATGGATCGCCAAAGTGCTGAGTGGTAAGTATATGACGGTCAAAAAAAAGCTGGCAATCACAAGACCCCAGTTTTCGCTCTTCTGCTCTGACTGCTGAAGACCCTCAACGGCGTTGCGTCGCTCATAGTGGAGGGCGGCTCGGTAAAAATAGAAGAGTAGCGCAGAGGCGATAGCCATGAATATGATGAGGAACAACAAGGATTCTAGAATATTGGAAGCAAAGTTCAAGGCCAAGACGTTTGGGCTACAAAGTTGAGAGCAAAATCTCAGCAATAAATTAGCAAAGCACAAGGGCCGACTGACATTTTTTCTAAAAACAAGGCCCGCCACTTGTTTTCTATATTACTTCCCTTGACTATCATGAATAGGATAAAAAACCTATTGGTCTCGGTGAATATCGAATGCGCCCGCTCACCAATTGTGCTCAGAATCAACGCAAATATCTGAACAGTGTTAAAGAGGCCTTGTAAGCTGTAATAAGAAGCTAGAGCACTGGATCCCTAGAGATTAAAGTCAAGTTGTTTCCATGCGATGTTCAACAAGGTGCCTACGGTCAAGCCTATAAAAACGCTAGAAAGTGATCCGAGGATATGTCCACGATCTCTCCAAGATGGCAAGGATGAGTTTGCTTCTAGTTCCTCTATGGTTGAGCCAGAAGTAGAGAGGCGGTCCATGGGAGGAAACATTAGAGGAACACTCTCCTTTGATTTGCTGGCTAGTATCGTAAAACGTGGGGCATTAATGTTTTCAAGGTATTCGTCAAGCTTGGGAAGATATAGTGGGGCGCTTTTACGTGAAAATATGGTGGTGGCGGGCACGGGGAGATGATTTGTTACACGGCTCCTTAAACGGTTCCTGTGTCGATTCACAAGAGTTGGACTAGACGAGAGAGGCGAGCTGCTGGATGGCAAAGTGGGTGTGGCGGTGGTGGTGAAAGAAGTGGATGGTGGGTAGCTGTGCGGGACTTTGTTAAGCAAGGCTTGATATTCCTCCGCATTATCAGGGTATTTATCATGCCCATCAGATGAAAATAACTGCCTCGCAGTGGGTATAGCGATGGGTAATATCGGCATGGCATTGTCAAATTGTTTGAGTCCTTCATCGGCCACATCAGCAGTAACGTGAGGTGGTTCCCTATTAGCATTGGTATGATCAGGTGTCGCGCGAGTAGCATTACGGGTAACCTGTGGATTTTCAGGCCTTTCAAGGCGTGAGATTCCTTTCGGCGGGCGAGAATGTTTAATGAATCGGGCTGGGGATGGAGGTGGGCGTGACCTTGGTTGTCGAGGTGCAGTCGGCGTCGTCCTCTCCGGGGTTGACACTGCTGCCGAGGGAGACGACTCGAAAGGGCCGATAAGATCCTTTATTGTCATTTTTAAGACATTGATCAGGACTGCTGTGGAACACCGTCGAGGACATTCAAGCCGCTACAGTAAAGCGTTCTCGAAAGGGCATTTTGGCTGCACGTGCAAATACGATCATTTCTACTCCCCAGTGAGAGAACTGAGCATTCGATGCTTTCGTTTGCGTCTTTCGTTCTCTCCGCTTTCCACGTCGTTTACTCTATTCTGTCAACTCTCGCTGTGTGGACAAGAACCGTGCATCGATCGAAACTCTTGCCTGTGGAAGTGCCACGTAAACGGATACCTCGCCACCTCGCCATCCTTTTTGTGTCAGATGATGATTTAGACACCGACTTGGCAGCCGAAGCTCTCATGGAAAGCGTGGATAGGGCAATAGAGTGGTGTAGAACCGTAGGCATTGAACGCCTGACCGTTTATGATAGTCAAGGTAAGCAGGTGGCTTCAAACATGATCGAGCAAATGGGTGCCGCCTCCCCGATCTCAAATTCTCCACAGGAATACTCGTAAAATCATCTCAAGATGTCCTCGATCGTGTGGCTAAATACGAGGACTCGACGTCCGATATTTCGGCCTCGGATATTGAGTACCCACTCACACCTCCAATTTCACGTCCGCTTTCTCCAGAACAGGAGGAATTAGCAAGCGGTATCGTGACAATAGACATAGCAGAGCATTTAAAGCAGAAATCAACAAACAGCAAAAGCGTTCTCACCCGAAGGCGCCCGCGTCGTAAGTTTCTCTGATTCTGCATGCGACCTTTTGTTAAGAGAGAAACCAGAAAAAGAAGAATGGAAGGACATTCATACAAAAGCTCTTACACTCCACCTATTGTCACCAGAATCATCGAAGTTGGCCATAGTCTCTTCAGCGAATTCACTCGCTCAGTCCCTCAGACGAAGGAAAAGCAAGAAAACGAGTGAGGACGCATTTCACTTATCGGTTGAAGTCCTCGATTCACTCCTACAAGGTCTGCGTGGAGCTGCCTATGTATTTACTTTCGCTAACACGACCCCGCCATCTTACAGACAAGCATAACTGTTCACCCCCTGAGCTGATGATTGTGCACTCAATCTCGCCGTTAAAATATTACCCAAGCCCGTTAGAACTTCACGGATACCCCCCTTGGCAAATTCGCTTAACAGAAATATAGTGCGCTTCCTTCTCTTCTGTGAAACTATGTATATCCTCAAACTTATTCCCAGCCATAATAAGTATCACAATAGTCGTCGGAATTGGACATACTGGTTGCATCCGGCCCACCCTCCTCCTCTGTTTTCTATCGGAGAGCCGGACTTCAGACACGCATTGGACGAGTTTGCAAAGGCTGAAATGAGATTGGGCAAATAGCTTTCTTTGTGATGGTCGGGCGAGTCTGCGCATACCCCGCAGTATTGCGCTCGAACCAGGATGGACCGTCTCGAAGTATACTGTATTCTCTCACGCTGCGATACCATATATTCTGCTACGGATACCGCGAGTACCGAGTGTAATAATTAGACTTACATGGCGAACAACTTCTCGGCGCTCAAGCAATCATTCCGGTTTCCCCCCCCCCCTCTCCACAATCAATACCTGGTAGGAATTCCAGCCGTTTTCATCAATTCCTTAACTTCCCTGATGCTGACCTCCTCCCGATGGAAGATACCAGCAGCCAAGGCAGCATCCGCGCCTGAAGCATCAAACACCTCCAGGAAATGCTCCTTGGCTCCTGCTCCACTGCTAGCCACGACAGGGATCTTTACGCTTCTTTTAACAAGATCGACGAGGTCTATATCGAAACCCAAGCCAGTGCCATCCCGGTCAATGCTATTCAATAAAATCTCTCCTGCGCCTAATCTTTCGGCGCCTTGGACCAGCTCGACAACCGAAAGTGGGCGGGCTTCACGACCACCGGACACAGTACATTGGTACCACCACGATCGCCCTCGATCGTTCTCAGGCCCATCCGGTTTTGCGTGCACAAGTTCACCCACGTAAGGCCCGCTATATGTCACAGCATCCACATATGCTCGGCGAGGATCGACGGACACGACGACTGCTTGCCTCCCATAAACATGTGCGATGGTCTCAATCGCACTCGTTCCGTCACCCTTCCCACCTCTCATACGCATTTTCTCGACGGCGTGGACTGCCTCGGATCCGATGCTGACTTTATCTGCGCCAGCTCTGAAATATTCACCCGCAACTTCGAGAGCACTGCGCTTTGTGCCATCGGGGTCAATGGTGTCTTTGATCCCCCCTCCAATTGTCAAGGGGATGAAGACGCACTGGGCTGCGGCACGCACAACTGCCAGCATTGGCTGGTCTTGAAGAGGAGAATGTCGAAAGGAAGTAATATTAAGGAGGCAGATTTCATCGGCACCCTCGTGGTAGTACCGGGCGGCAAGAGAGACTGGTTTGCCAAGATTGCGTACTCGACCAGTAGTTTGGGATAAAAGGGATGATGGAACTTCGCCCGGGACTGAAATCTTTTCGCGAACGTCGTACTGATCACCTTTGGTTACCACCAGATCACCCTCATCATTTGCACGAACATCCATGCAAGCAATAATTCGCTTTGTGAGGCCATCTCTGCCCTTGGGGGGTAGTACAACCCGGGGGTTTGGCAGAGAGACGTCCCCATTGGTATCCTTCCGGGTTAACCAAGTGTGGAGGAGTTTGAGACCCGCCGGACCGGATTTCTCAGGATGGAATTGCGTAGCGAAGACATTACCCTTTTGGATCGAGGAGATGAATGTCTCTCGGCCGTACTGAGTGGTGGAGTGGGCCCATTCAGCAGTTGTGGGACAGCTTTCGGGATCATACTTGACGCAATAGGAATGGACGAAATAGTAGTACTCGGAAGTCATTTGCTCGTTTTGATCTAGAAGATTGGCAGAGTTCCAACCAATATGCGGCACAGGTTTATCGTCGTTTTGAAACCGTGTGATCTGGGATGGTATAATTCCCAAACCAGGAGAGGTGGGGGACTCTGAGGATGACTGGAAGAGAACTTGCATGCCAATGCATATTCCAAAATAGGGCCTGCCTGACTGAATATACTTTCGAAGAGGTTCCAGGAGACCGCGAGATGTAAGTTGCTCAATGGCGGTCTGGAAGGCACCTACACCAGGAAATACAACGCTCTGACAATAGGATTCATTGGAGGGTATTAATCAGAGATAAAACCGCTAACCGTGGCGTTTTTGAAATCTTCTGGCGATGATATCCAGGAGAAATCATGGCCGAGCTTGCTGAGGGAATTAGCTAGGCTTTGAACGTTGCCCGCGCCGTAATCTAGCAGGTATAGGCCCATCCAAGGTATTTATAAGGTTGCGAGTCCGAAGTATGCAGGCGAGTGAGGTGGCGGCATACATTCCTTAGCCCCTCATGCACACTCTTCAGCCCCGTCCCCGTACTCGCTCAGATGCCTTGGAAAGACAAATCCGCCAGCCAAAGGTCCTTCATCCGATTGATAACGGAAATCTGAGGTTGCTCCTTCTCGAAAACATCAGCCAAGAAGCCGTACTTTCCTTCAGAGCGCAAGGATTCCATGTAGACCACCACACAAAAGCCATGTCAGAGGACGAACTGGTGGAAAGGCTTGGTTCATACCATGCCGTTGGTATTCGCAGTAAAACCAAAATTACCCAGCGGGTCATTCAGGCAGCGCCAAAAGTATGTTCGTCCGATTGTTTCCATCACTCCCAACTGACACCGATTGTCATAGCTTCTTGTCATTGGTTGCTTCTGCATCGGCACCAACCAAGTCGACCTCACCACAGCAGTTAAAGCTGGCATTCCGGTTTTTAACTCTCCTTTTTCAAACTCGCGTTCGGTCGCAGAGCTTGTAATGGCCGAGTTGATAGCTCTCTCTCGTCAACTTTTTGAACGTTCTTACGAGCTGCGCCGTGGGATTTGGAATAAGCAATCAAAAGGTTGTTGGGAAGTCCGTGGAAAGACTCTAGGCATCGTAGGTTATGGCCACATCGGTTCTCAACTCTCCGTCCTTGCAGAATCGTTCGGACTTCGTGTCGTTTTCTACGACGTGGTGAACCTGATGCCCTTGGGATCCGTCCGCCCAGTCGATTCACTGTCTACCCTTCTGTCGGAATCGGACTTCGTAACCCTGCACGTTCCCGAACTCCCCGAGACAATCAACATGATTTCGCACTTACAGCTGTCGCAAATGAAAAAGGGGTCTTATCTCATCAACAACTCTCGCGGGAGAGTTGTAGACATTCCTGCCCTTGTCGATGCGCTCAAATCTGGCCATCTTGCCGGCGCTGCCCTTGACGTATTTCCTGTTGAACCAGGCTCCAATGGAGATCCCTTTGACGACCAGCTCAATCCCTGGGCAAGTACGCTACGCTCAATTCCGAATGTTATTCTTACCCCCCATATCGGCGGGTCGACAGAGGAGGCGCAACGCATGATCGGCGAGGAGGTCTCGTCAGCGTTGGTGCGCTACCTTAACTATGGCTCGACTATGGGAGCTGTCAACTTCCCGGAAGTCGACTTGCGTGCCATTACGTTGGAGGAAGGAGATCACGTACGTGTGTGCCATGTACACAAAAATCAGCCAGGCGTACTCAAGCAAGTCAACGAAATACTGTCGCCCTACAATGTCGAGAAACAATATTCGGACTCAAAGGGCGATGTTGCCTATCTCATGGCGGACATTGCCGATGTCAGTCCCGCAGATGTCAACAAGCTGCGGGAGTTGATCAGGGCGACCAGTGCCAATATTCTAACACGATTCTTAGCGTGACCTGCTATCCTCCCATTATGATAGATGTCGGTTTAGACCGTCAACGTCTTGATATAGATTTCCATTCAACTGGATTCAGTAATACGCTCATGATTCACCCTGATTACATATGTAATGCTAATACAGCCTTCATGGTGATTAAAAAAACAATTTCCACCTCAAACCTCTTCCTCTGGGTCGCCTATACCGCTCGCAAGGATGGCAAAGTGTGTCTCCATCTCTGGGAGACAAGGAGAGTCGTAGATTTTGCATGAACGAGTATTTCCGCGGGCTTTCTTCAACTGAAGTCTAGGAAGTGTTTCGTCATTAGTTTTCAAATTCGGAGAACAGAGAATAAATACCTAGTAGTTGATGCGTGCGCCATGATGTTGCCTCCAATTGGTTTCTTCTCGTTCGACGCGTACGGACCCGCAGATGCGTCCGGGTTTGACATCACTTGGTTCGTGATCACTACGGCAATTCCAAACTGTAGGACGAAATTGACAGGTTAGGAGTGAATCAGCGGCCTCATATACGTACCTCATCAGCTAGACGTTGGAGCGTCCGGAGAAATTTTCCGAGATGGTTCTGGCGCGAGGAGAGTTCTCCACGTCCACTGAAATCTGTACGGTAAAGGGCGGTACACGAATCGACGACGAGCAGACAGAATCTATCCTCTGTCATTGTTGTGACCGATTGCACACATTAATCCTCAAAGACTCACCTCGATTCCGACATAAGCGCACTTGCATTCGTTAATAATGCGTTCTGGTGGTCGGCATTGTACGCTCTGGCATATGCCACATTATCCAAGACCTCTTCCCCATTCAATCCGTATCTCTCGGCTACTGCTAGCAAACGAACGGGACGAAATGTCCCTTCGGTGTCAATGTACAAGCATTTTCCTTCCCCACCACCCATGCTGACTGGCAATTGACATGTTACCGCAAGGGTATGGCATAGTTGTGACTTCCCTGTGCGGAATTCACCAAACAACTCCGTTATGGCACCGGTCTCGATGCCACCTAGCACCTATGGTTCAGATGGGAAAACACACGGACAACCATAAGTGACCCGCACCTCCTAACAGAGCATCGAGTTGCTTTGAGCCAGTTGTGATATGAACGAGTTCGGATCGACGAGCATGCACCTCTGTCGCGCTCTGAAAACCAACGGGAACGATTTTATGCGCTAAAAATTACAGATGTCAGCGACTCAAAGAAGAAAATCAGGGCAATACACGCCTTCTGCAAGTATTTTATCGGCCTTCTGATCTGAGATACCTTTGATGGCTATGAGCGCTTTCTTGGGAGTGAATGCAACAGCTTCAACGGTATTCAAGCCCGCTTCTGTGAGCTTCTTGATGTCAGTTGGGTGAATACCGGCTTCTTGCAGCTTGTTCACGAGGAGAGGGCCCGAGAATTGGTAGGCATCATCGACTTCTGTGTTTTGATCAGCTTGCGACATGAAGTTTTGTGTGAGACGCGTTCAAGTCACGTGGAATACATGGACGCGTTTCTCTGGAACATCATCGAAATATTTAAGTACAAGTATAAATGTACAGAAACCACAGAGTTCAATCAGGGGTGGTTACTCTCCCCAAATTTCCTTAGCAGCAGCGACCACCAATGCAAGTTTCTGCCTCTCGTCCTAAACGTCATGCAGTGAATCCAACGCTGACGCAGAAATATCAAGAATGACACCAACCTCTTCAGTGATGGGGTTTCCATGCCATGTTGACGCGAAACCACACTGAGGACTGATGCATAACCTGTTCACCTAGAGTTAAACAATTTAGATAGTCGGTCGGGAAATAACACTTACTGGTTCAAAGCTTCTGCAAAAGAACGTGGAGGGTTTGCTTGAGAAATAATATTGGCGGCCTCTTCGACTCGGGCTTTCAAGTCACCAATAGTCTCCAGCTATGGCGCAAGCTTTGAGGAAGAGTCAGGAAAGAGGATGATGCATTTACCTTTGGACTTTTGGTGGATACAAGCCCAAGGACGACCGCCTTTTCGGGCGGCAGGTGTTTTAGTGGTCCAAAATCTCCAGCACGTTCGGTGTCGTACTCGAGCTATAGATGAGCGAGGTGTCAAACCATCCGTAGGCAACAGGTTTCTGGTTACACACGTAGTAGGCGTCAACATTCAAGTTCTTGAACAGATTTTCAGCGACCCTTTCATAGCCGCCTTCACTGAAGTGTAGACCCTTCGAAGAGTGTCTCTTTAATGGGAAACAGTAACGCTGGAACCAAGACCCACCTTAAAGTTCCCCCGGCACATATGGACGCTGACTCGCAAATCGGCAGGGCGGTCTTGCACGCAAACGTTGATCGCTCGAATGTAGGTGTTCAAAAGGGCCTGATGATCGACGCCTGCCTTTTCCATGCCCGAAAGCATGCTCTCGGAACAGAAGTAACAGAACGTGGGGTCATCAAACTGGATGTGACCTTGTGTAACAAATTGGAATGGATCTTTCACAAAACGGAATGGGACTCACGACAGCCAAGAGAGTAGAGTTCGGCTATTTCTTGGCGATATGCAAGGCCCAAGTCATCGAAATATTCGTCTAGTGGGTGGTCAAGCTGGAGATTCAATCACGAAAATAATTGGACCTGCCGTCAGTTTTGTAGACAGAGGTGTCGTATGTCAGATCTGACCCATGGCGTTGGTGATACCACGAGGGAGAACACATCGTCATCTTGATGAATTTAACATCCTGTGTAGCAGATTGAGAAGGATTTGACTTTGAATACATTGTAAGAAGAAAGAAATACCTCCGGGGCGACCCAAGCTTTCAAGGATTCAAACTCTTTGACATAAAAAGCTTTCGTCCGCTTGATTTTTCCCTTAACACAAAGCAAGGGTAATTGGAATGAGTGAGATTGAGCGGGAAAAATTGACACATACAGTGCAGTAAAATGTGGAGGATTCTTTTATCCCAGCCTGGTACATGAAGAAAATGTGCGGAATGTATTCCTATTGGAGTACCCATCGTATCAGCAGTTAGAAAATAGGATCAGGTCCTTGGATTACTTTGAATGTGTGGATGGGGCCTTAATAAACGAATGAGCAACCATCGGTTACTTCTCGTAGAGGCACAACAAGCTCACGGTTGGGGATATATGTCATTCCTTCAAGGTTTTCGAACACGCCATCGAAAAAGAGTGACCTGGGGTGTGATCAGCACGCGGGTGAATTCATTCATCAAGGCTACATACCTTCGTTGTTCCCCATCGGTAATGGTTTTGATGCCCAGATCGTGCTGAAGCTCGACAACGTGCTTGACGGCCTCGTCTTCGAGAACCCAGAGTTGCTCGGCTGGACAGCCATTGGCTTCGAACAGCTTTCGTTTCTCAACCAGCGGTTTGGGGCGAAGGAGGGAACCGACGTGCTCTGCTCGGAAAGGAGGATTCAAAACCAGTCTGGGGGACATTCTGCTGTATCAGCGGGGTTATTGGACCTGAAACCGTGTATTTAATCCATCAGGGCGCTCATTAATAAGGCTGTATACCGTTAAATTCGGTCGCTTCAATGAAGAAGGACCACATGATGATTGATGATGTTCTGCAAAAGCGACCGGACAGCTTTCGGATGAAATTTAGCTTTCAGGGGTATGTTGGGATGCTTGCAGTACCCTTTCACTTCTGGTTGCACTCACCATGACTGATGAGACTGATGCCAAGGACAGAGCCTCAAATTTGAAAGGGATCTCAAATCTTAGTTCACAAGATGAATTGGGTATGCATAGTGTCAGTGCATAAGGAGGCCTGGTAAAAAAACACTGTACAATTTAACGGTATATGAAGGAAATTTCGAAATGACAGTCACAAAGAGACAGGACAAAAAAAAAAGAGAAAGAAAGAAACAAGACATACGCAAAAAATACCTGCTGTCATTACTTAGTACCCATAACCACCCCTCGTACCTTCTGCAGCAGGCTCGACGTCCTGCCAAGACCAGGAGAGCCGGGACCAGTGACAGATGGCTGAACGCCGATTTCAGGTGATTTCTCCCCAGGGGGTGAGGGTAATTCCTTATTTTGGGCTCTCGAGTCTTCGATAAAGATAAAGGCCTCGGAATTCTCCGAAGTTGGGGATATGCTCTCCTTCTGATTGCTTCCGCCACGTCCACTCGCAAACCGACCAAGGAACGAATGCTGCGATCGGTGTGTGGGGCGAGGGGTGTTGGGGATGTTTCCACTCCCCAAATTCTCCGCCGTAGTGGGAGAGGAGGGAGGGAGGACGTCATCGCTTACAGGGACGTTCGGAGCATCCCGCATCTTCCGGATACGGTGCATCAAGGACTTGGTGCGCTTGGGGCCATCGGGCCGGTTTGATGGTGGGGGGGAATTCTTCGGAAGGTCGATATCGCCTTGAGCATCGGGGATAAAGATGGGTTGCGGCGGGGGGATAATGGAGCGTCGGTTTTCTGCAAGCCGGGCATCGTCTGGGTAGTCTCTGTAAGTGTCGCGAAGATCACGGCTATCTTTGCGCTTGCCATGTGCGCTGCGAGGGGTGTGGCCTTCTTTGCCGCCATAGATAGAGCTTGTGGGTGTATCGCCCTGGTTGCCTCCGCCGGCGAAAAACTCCTCGTACGGCTCCGGTTCGTGGATGCCCCAAGCTTCGGCGATAGCGTCGACCTTCTTCTTGGGGGGCTCGTAGTAGGGTTCGTAACGTTCTTCGGTGGGGTATAGACCACTGTCGGGGGATTGACCCGCGGAAGTGTCTCTGGTGGAACGTGAACTCCAGGCTAGCATGGGGGCTTTGGTACGGTGGCGATTGCGAGAGGGCGCACAGGCGTCAAAAGGTCCGTCATGATGGAACACTTTAAGAGCCAAGGTGAGGAATGAGGAGAGGGGAAGGTGAGATGGATAACATACTTGGACCGACACCAGTAAAATCCATTCTATCGATTACATCCGCATGTTGTGAGCCCTTCTTGGAGCGAGGTTTGCCGCCATTCTTAGCCTTCTCCACGGCAGCAGCAGCTGCGAGAACGGAATCATGGGACTGAGAACGACGGCCGGTGGTACGTGAGTTGCCGTTCGAAGAGGGTTGTCTGCGGAAGATGAATAGAGGAAGATCTGGGAGGAATGGATACGCACATTACAGTATGGCTCTTGGTCATCTTGTGGCGGGGACCGGTGTCGGGATTGCCGACGGGTGCGGTTTCATACACGGCATCTGTGGTGTCACGTTGTGGAGGCATCTTTGAGGATTTAGCTGGCTTTGGGGGTGGTGCGGGAGGGGGCGCAGACGAACGAGATGGCCTGAAAGAAATTGAAGGAAAAGAGGGATCGACGAATGGGTCAGAAGATGAACGAATACGGTTATGGGATCGTTTTGATGCGTGGACCGCTGCCATCGATGGAGTCGCAGCGGGAAAGCAAGTGGTGAATGAGATTCACACGCCAAGGTAAGTCGGGCTGGCCATCGACCGTTTTTATCTATAAGCTCGGGTATTAGAACGTGAGTATTCGTACTCGCAACTGTATCGATGATTTATGCCGTTCGACAGTCATCCTTCTTAATTTCATGTTCATGGCAACCCGTTCGTGGACCCGGGACCAGGTAGCCTCGCAAATAATCGCAGGAGACACCCTCCTCGTATACAGAAATCAACTTATCCGTGTTCCGTCTTCCTGGCTTGATTCACACCCAGGCGGTTCCCTTTCCATCCTGCATTTCGTAGGTCGGGACGCCTCAGATGAAATAGACGCATATCATTCCGCGGAAGCCCTCATGCGAATTAAACGATATGTCATTGGCACCGTCCAACTTGGGGACGATGGCTGGCAACCCCTTATACCACCCGTGGCGTTGGGTTGGGTTAGAAAATTCGGCAAGGATGGCAACCTCGCATGGTTCAACGAAGCCAATGCCGTCCAATCGCCTCGCGACCCAAGCTTGTCTCACCATGCCCATATTTTATTAGTAAAAAGAGACGCATTCTCTCCAGACCTACTACCAGCACCGACTCTTGCTGATCTCCATCCCCCCCCTACCAATCTCTCCCTAAAAATTCAGGCTCAACATTCGGCAGCTTACAAAACTCTTCACAAGCGCATCTCGGATGCAGGCCTCTATAAAACCCCATACCTAACAGGTTACGGGCCGGAGCTCGCCCGCTACATTCTTCTCGGTGCCCTTTCAGCCATTGCGTACTCCAAGAACTGGCTGTTGACGAGCGCCGCTCTCCTTGGCCTGATGTGGCATCAGCTAGTCTTTAGTGCTCATGACCTTGGCCATATGGGCGTCACTCATAACTGGGTTGTTGACCGTATCCTCGGTATCTTGATAGCTGATTTCATCGGCGGTCTAAGTATCGGTTGGTGGGTCGAGGTAACAATTCTTCAACTTTCAAAATCTTCCAGCTAACTTAATGTCCCCTCCAGAACCACAACGTACACCACCGTAAGTTTCTTCATCACTCTCTCGGAGTAGCCTGATCACCTCTCTTGAAGTCGTAACAAATCATCCTTCACAGTGCGTTCCCTTCCGCCCCTCACCCCCTTCACCCGCTGATTCATCCTGCAGCGATCCAGACATCGAACATCTGCCCTTTTTCGCCATTACCCCCTTGTTCTTCCGCTCCCTTTGGTCGTCTTTCTATAAACGCACTATGACCTTTGACCGTTTTTCATCCTTCTTTATTTCCTTGCAGCATAAACTCTTTTATATAATCATGACTTTTGCACGTTTCAATCTTTACGCAAACTCCTACGGCTTTCTCTTCCGCAAAGCTTTTGACGCACCGCGCGCACGTGGAGGCAGGTGGGCATGGTGGCTGGAAATTATTGGGTTGGCTTTTTTTTGGTTTTGGTTTGGATCTTTATTGAAAGGATGTGGGAGCTGGATCAAGGCATTGGGCTACTTGCTAGTCAGTCATGCTCTGACGGGTCCTTTGCATATCCAAGTAAGCCTTTTCTCTCTCATCTTACAGATCGTTGATGGACATTGTCTTCCAGATCGTTCTCTCTCATTTTTCAATGTCAACAGCCGATCTAGGACCAACAGAGTCATTCCCTCACCGCCAATTGCGCACAACAACCGATGTCATATGTCCACCTTCACTCAGCTTTTTACATGGCGGTCTTCACCTCCAAGTCACGCACCACCTCTTCCCTCGTCTCCCGCGGCATAATCTTCGACAAGCAAGCATGTTGGTGAAGGAATTCGCGCGAGAACAAGGGTTAGTGTACGCCGAGTTCGGTTTTATCAGTGGAAACAGAGAAGTGGTGGGCGTGTTAAAGGGTGTGGCGGATCAATTGAAACTTATTCAGATGGTAGCCGATGCAGAGGTCAAGGAAGCGGTGGCTAAGACAGCCGGGTTGAAACTGGCATGACATCTGATTACTCCGTAGAGATTAGAATCACACCATATTTTTATGCTTTTCATGCCGATGCACGTAAACACTAAGTATCAACGGGGCGAGATAACAAGGAAAACGAGGGCCGAGTAGACTATTTCTTCTTCGCTGCCTCTTCTTCCTCCTTCTATATAAATCAATCAGATGATGCCTGCTATATGCAATGGAAACGATGCCAACCTTAGCGGCCCGAACCTTTCGGGCACCCTCGTGCCTTTGATTGGCACGAGCAATACGCAAGGTTCGGAAGGCCTCGAATTCACGTTCTGCCTCCGTAATCTTGCGAGGCGCATCAGCGGGGGCTGCTTTTGGTAGAGGGAAAGTACGTGTTGTAGCCGATTGACGTTCCTCCACCTGGAGGAGAATGTTTTAGCAACAAAAGGGCATATTAGAATAGGTCCTCACTGTTGAGTCGCCCTTCTTGGGCGTCTTGGCGTTGCGGGGAAACAAGATCAGTCGTTGCTTGTACGCCTTCAATCGTTCAACGTTGACGAGCATCCCCTCTTCACTCAAATTTCTCCTCCTGTGGTCCACAACGATGCCGATACCCCTTGCTTCCTTTCTGCCAACACCAGCTGCCTTAAGTTCTGCCAGCGTGAAGCCCCTTCCCTCGCGGACCATTCTGTTGTATCGCACGGTTGGCGCTCGGACGGCTGGTCGGAGGAGCGTAAGCGGGCGAACGCCAAGGGTGGCGGCTTTGGCCTTGCGAGCTTTACGGCGACGAAGTTTACGGCCAGGTTGATCGAACCAAGTCCGGACTCTCCGTTGCCAATCTTTGCGAAAATGGTTCCCGTGAAGGACTGGGTATGGAGACAAGCAGAGTCACTACAAAAGGCCACGACTTTAAAGTGGTACGCACCATTGTTATGTCGGAAACCCATCGTTCAATTCTGCAGATGAACAAAAGTCTAGTCAGCACTATATCAACCAATTATGACGAGGCATATCCAGAGTGATGTATCTCCATCCACCATTTTTCCACAGATTTCGTTTGCCACGAGGGTATTCAATCAACACTTAGAGATGAACGGAGACGTCGTACCGTTGAATGTCTCTGTGGTTTGACTTTCGAGAGACTACCTTGACGAGGCCAACGATGTCTGACCTGGAGAGAATTTCAATGTCCCTTTACAGTATACAGTAAACACAAACAAACAAATGGGATTCAAAGAGGCTCATGATAGTACACAATGGTGTTTCTCAAATCAACGCACTCCTACGGTTCTTTCTCGAAAGCCTTCAGATAAGGGCCCAAGTGGGTTTCCTCAACCATTTTGGCAAACCAGGTCTTTTCTTCAACCGGCTGCCCACCTTGGCTCACTAGAGCTTCGGTGCGCATGACGCTTCCCAGTAATGAATGACCAACATCGGCGCCCGCCTTGGCAACCTTTGCCCAGAGGCTGGGAGTTTCGTTGTGCTGACTGGACTTTGCCACATAATCTTTGGAGGCTGAGTGGTTGGGGTCATAAGGCCATTTGTCTCTTAACTGTTTCTCAAGTGGAGTGAGCTCGTGAATTAGCGCAGGATGAGCAGCAATATGTTCCTCTGGCAGTGGAAGAATATTGGATCGGCTCAAGGCAGAAGGGTGTATTGTCTCGTGCGTGGTATCGTCGACCAATGCTGGGAGTTGACGCGTGATCTCGTGGGCCAGCACAAATATACCGGTCTCTGGGCTAAGATATATGGTGAGATTTGGAGTAAACTTGATTGCTGATAGCATACTTATGCGGTTGTTGGTGGCCCCAAGGCGCCACTGGCTCTGGCAACGAGGCCAGGTACTTCAAGTCTAAAGAAAGCATATTGCCAATGTGTCCCTGGTGCGCTCTTTAGACGTGAGTAATTCCGCAAATTTTCCTACGTACGGCCATCCAAGTTAAAGTCAAGTCAGCCAAATCGTGATCTTGCCAACCCCCACCGATCTGGAAAAGGGATCAATTCCTGTGGTTTCATATGGAACGCAACAACGCACATCGGAGTGAGAACCTGGATGTATTTAGCTTTGTGAAATAGAAAAATTTCAGTCCAAGTGAGATACCCACCGATAAACCAGCACTGCCAAACCAAGTTAGTACCAGAAAATTCTCCAAGAAGTCTCAAACTACTGACTTGCTTCAGGACTTGGTTCCTGCGTCGGCCTTCTTCAACTTGTTGAAATTTGCAGCAATTCTTGGAAGAATTAGCAAACCTATCAAAAAAGAGAATATTCCATGCTTACAAAATCAGCTCGAGTTTCATGGATTGCTAACGCGTGAAAGGCATTGGCGATATCAGGCGAAAGCTTTTTATCAGGAAACCCAAATATAGTTGTGATGTCTTTCCAGTGAAGGGATATTTCTTCAGGTAAGCCCAAAGAGCCTACGGTATCAAAGACGCCGATGCATCTAAAAGGGGTGTCCAGGTCAG
Source organism: Porpolomopsis calyptriformis (assembly GCA_951640195.1). Lineage (NCBI taxonomy): Eukaryota > Fungi > Basidiomycota > Agaricomycetes > Agaricales > Hygrophoraceae > Porpolomopsis > Porpolomopsis calyptriformis. The sequence goes on from OX621164.1 coordinate 1,858,649, forward strand.
TATCTACTTCGGTTATATCTAAGTTGGACAGACTTGATGATAAACGGATTGGTGTCCGAAGTTACTCTTTTCTTTCCGGGGGAATCTGGTGATGTCCAGGGTGCAAGCCTCTCGTCCAACGTCTTGATGACTGTAGTCATATTCAGACTGAGAAAGCTCTGGGAGAAGGATTAAAAAGAACCAGCTGGATCTTGGGTATTTCCGCGCTTTTGAAAATCGACGAAAATGGCGGCGAAATTAACCATGTCTGTACGGTTAAGCACACCAATGGTGCTCTACGAATAAGTTAAGGTCAAAGAAAGAAGACGCGGTTGTAATGAATGTACGGACGAGAAACATCGCCACCATTCTAGCGGTATAGGCACCCTAGGATTGATCAAGTCAGAGCCAAGTGCCGAGTGGAGGTATGAGAATACCCTTGAGAAGCCGAATAAGAAAATCTAGCCGCGATAATCAGGAATAGGCTAAATGAGATATAGACCAAAAAAAATCATCACCTCATCTCCTGGGTGATAGTTTCTGTGGCAACAGCTAAGTCTTCTGGGGATTCTGTTGCGAAAACGAGGAACCTACTGTGCAATGAACGCATAGGCTTCTTCAACCTTTTCAGCTATGAGGATGCAGATTAAGGAAGAGACTAGACAGATTGACGGTTATAGGCTAACCTAAAGAAGCCCCCGTAGTTCCTAAACGCAAAGAGTCATTGGTGTGAGAGAGATGCAGATGAAGTAAGTCACCTTGTAGATACGAATAAAAATTAGGGTCCGAGCCGATACCCGACTGATAAAACACAATTTGAGGGACCGGGGGGTTGCTTCGTGGTAAAATCAGCCGAAGGATTAAGAAGGGTAAAAGGCACCATACTGTCGAGGGTCTTCGCTGTGGATACACCTTGAAAGTCGCTGGACCACAGTAAAGTACCTGCATAGGCGAAGCATGTGGAAACACTCACGAGAATGTTCGTGTACTGCCAACGGTTTTTCATAAGTAGCCCATCCTGCCAAGTGCTTATTCACGATGATAAACTCGCAAGCCAAATGGTGAAATTGAGATAAACGCACCCATCACAACAGATAATAAGTCGCTTCATGATTCTCTGGGGCCTAGGGCCTGTTGTGATGCTTGAATTGCCAGTACTGAACGTTGCATCGTCGAATTCCAACATGATGATGGGAGTCTGAGACGGTAAATCAATTTCTTTATCCGCTGATTATATGCTCTGATGGATGGTGTCACGTGATAGGATCAATGATCGTGCCTCAAACTGGGTCAGGCGTCCGCCCTTTTTCCTCGCCAGATAAAGCTTCACCTGGCAGTGTTTGATGAGTCTGTCAAGGGCAGTCATCGTAAGACATCCATGTCGATCTGGAGATCATAGTCATGGTAAACTCTCAGAGAAGGTTCCGAGAGAAGGCATTCATACATTTACTTCGTCTTGCAAGACCACTTTTTGCACTGACCTCTCCCATATAGGCATTACGGCAATGTTAACCGGGAAATCGATTGAAGCAGACTCTGATGGGATGAAAGAAGTGCAACTGATAATATAATAACACCCTGTACAACAAAACGTAACCTAGCGGTAACTTGGATAGAATGTAAGTAATTCCATCAGGAGTAGGAGATTGCCTATTACACACCTTTTTTGCCTGCGTGCGCGGGCACCAGCACCACCGAATTTCTTTGGTTCCATCCGTCTTGGATCAGCAATTAACAGTGCTCGGTCATAGGCCACTAGCTTCTTCTTCAGCTCCATGGCAGCATACGCATCCGTGTATTTGGCATAATATGCGATGAGTGCCCTTGCGATGGCCTGGCGAATCGCATAGACTTGGGATGTATGTCCACCCCCTTTTACTCGTACCCGGATATCAAGTGGGGCAAATGCATCTTCGCCAGCGACAAGGACAGGCTCGTAAATCTTGAAACGCAGGATCTCGGGCTGGACGAGATTTATAGGTGAGCCGTTGATTCGGATAAGGCCACGCCCTTCTTTTGCATGAGCAACCGCGGTTGCTGTCTGATATTGTGATGAGATCGTTGTCCCATAAGAAAAGCGTTGTGTACACACACCTTCTTCTTGCCAAATGTCTGAACGGCCTTTCCCAATGATGACATTATCTATAACTGGGGTTGGTTGAGCGAATAACGCTGATTGAATGACGATTAAAATCAGATCTGGTCCAGAGACATCCAATATCCAGACATTGCATCCAGCTCAATCTTCTGTCATAATCGACGACACAACCGAACAAGTCGAGCTACCATAGCTTGTCCAGAGATATTATTGAGGACAAACCCACCTTGGTCAAGTATGTGAGAGGGACCTTCTTTTGAGAGTGCGAATGAATGACGAATGACGAATGGTCACGCAGGTCACAACAGGCGAGCATGCTCTCGCTGGGCATTCAGGTGTGTTCCTTGCCACGAATGGTCTTTCTTGGTCAATAATCGTCTATATTAGCCCATCAAGGTCAAATTTCAGTCAAGCGTGGCCACCTGTGCCCGCATTTTTTGTCATAGATATAACATACGGCAGAACACTACTTTGGCGAAACATAATTCTCAATGTGTTCAAGGTCTGTTGAACTAATCACTGGCAGCTCACCAGCTGATTGTCGTTTAGTCGCTCCCACAGTAAATCCTGTGTATCTGAGGATGACAACTCCCCTTATTCAAAGGACCCATTACAATCCATATGACAGCATTGCTGTCCTTGATCCGATAGTTTTCGACCACCCAATCCGACGGGACATCCTCCACCTTTGTGTCGTGCACCATCTCGACTCGTTGCGACAAGGCACAGCTTCTACAAAAACGCGTGGCGAGGTGCGGGGATCGGGCAGAAAAATCCGACCGCAGAAGGGCTCAGGTAGGGCACGCTTGGGTGATGGCCAGAGTCCAATGCTCCGTGGAGGAGGTGTTGCATTTGGCCCGAAACCACGCGACTTCAGCACCAAGCTACCAAGAAAAGTGATTCAAATGGGCATGCGCGTTGCCCTGAGCGTCAAGGTGAAAGAGAAGAAACTCGGCTTGGTGGAGAAACACGATTGGCCAAGTGGGAGGACCAATTCCCTCGCTGACAGAGTCGATCTTTTGGGTTGGAGGAAGACGCTGTTAGTCACTGGAGAGGAGCGATTCTCCATTGGATTGGAAAGGGCCGGGAGAAATCTTGCGATGGTGGGTTTCAGTACTGCCGCCGAGCTGACGGTGTACGACATCGTCAAGTGGCCGAGGATCGTGTTGGATGTTGCAGCAGTGGACTACTTTGAACGTACATTGAGCAAACAGCCACGCTAGCTTTTATACATTAGTCAGCGAGTACGCGCGACAGCTGTCTTGTGTCCTCAATCGTATCTAAATAAAAAATGGTGGATGATAACGCCCACTCTTCCTCTCAAAGTCAATCTCCAATTTTTCAAGACGTGTCTGGTTCCCCGCTCGAGATTTTTGTTGATCCTGGGGCTGTAACAGGTCGCCCTAAACTCGTGCGCAATCTCCGCGTAGGTCTTTCCTATCCTCTTTTTTCGTCTTTTCATCTTCTAGGAATTACAGAAAGCAGGTGCTCATATCTGCATCGCTGTGGCACAAGCCCATTTGATTCTCGTTGACTCCGGCACAAAACCAGGGAGACAGTTTATTCGCGACTGGGCTCAAGACCAAGACAAGGTTGTATTGGACTATGTGTGGGCACGGATGTCCCTTGATGCCGGGAAGGCTTTGTTAGCGGATGATGATTGGGGCGGATGTAAGGCTGTCGATGATGGGTTACCCTCCGACGAAGACGAAGACGACGTTGAAGGTCTAGTTTTGGAAAAGCCAGGAGAAGTGAAGTCAGTCTTTTTTTTAATATCGTCACTTTCAACCTCATCTTGGTGATCAAGAAGCCCTCTCCCCACACCCAGACCAACGCCTACGGAAGCTAGCCGCTCATCGCAAATTCGCCATCGGAGTGTATCTCCTAAAAGATCTTCCTCGTCTCGCGTTGCTCACCCTGATACCAACCACCACACCTCTCAACCTCAGCAAAGTCAAGACAACGGGCTTTGCTACTCACCCACGACTCAAGAACAACAACCTTCCTTTCCTCAGCTGTCCCAACCATTGCCTCAATCCCAGCCTGCTCACTTTCACTCAGGATTGCCATTTCCACAAGCACAACTAACATATGGTGATATGGCGTCAATGCAGGCGGCATTTATGAATCCAATGCTGCCACCTGGACAGGTGGACGCCCAAACTATGACGTTGATGATGGATGTGATGAGACATCGAGGCATAAATCCACAATCTTTCTTCAGTCAGATGTTCATTAACGCGTTACAACCTTCCTTCATGCAATCCAACATGTTACAGCCAATGTTGCTATTCCAGCCGGTCGCCAACGGTCTATCCCACCCCACACAAGAACAACAATCTCCTGCAGCTGACAAAACGGAAGTGCCTATGACCACCGAATCAGTTGCATCCCCTACCCAACCCAATGCTAGTTCCAAGCCCCGACTAATTCCGCCTTCGAGTAGCCGCAGAGCCTCTACCCCTTCAACACCTTCTTCACCGTCGCCTTCTCAAGGGAAGCAAGCAGGATACTCACCGAGCTGTACCCATTTTCCAATCGATTCGTCACCCACAATCGGCACACCGAAATCGTCTATTCAATCACACTCTTCACCTAGCAATGCCCCCACGTCACCACGGTCGCGCCCATCCGGATCGCCTCGTCCACCTGGCCAAGTATTTACTTCGCATTCCGGTAGACCACTATCTTTCTTCGTCCAGGTTGATCTCAGCAACCGACTTTCGACAGTGAACAAAATCAAGGTCCGCCCTTTTCTAGCAACTCGTTTCAAGCTCACTAATATTAATTCGCACAGAAAAATGGTGGCAGAATTGAAAGTGATAATATAATAGCAGATTATATCATCCTTGATTCCGCGAAGGACAAGGATTTTGCTAGTCTCCTCCATTCAACTATGGCGGCGAACAAATTTGCCATGCGCGCTAGTTTCGTGCACGACTGCGTCGAGCAAAGCGCTTTCTTAGATCCGACTGAATACCTCTTTGGAAAGCCTGCCCCGCAAAAACGGAAGCGAGGCCGACAATTCAACGCAGCCCCCTCACCTACGACGAAGGTGAGACCTCAGAAAAGGAGAGAGGAAACGACAACAATTGCAGGAAAGTTTGCGGGACAGAGGACTGGGATCGACGACCCAATAGCTTATGCTGGACTACCATCACCGTCTCCTCCAGGCGAGGAGACTAGGCAACCCTCGAGTGGAGGGAAGTATCGTTTCTCGACAGAGGAAAAAGCGTATTTCATCCGCTACGCTAGGATCTTGTTGGAACGAGATCCTCTCGCCTCCGGCAACAGCCTCGCCCAACGAATGCACAAGAAGGTGGGTTCTTTTTCTTCGCGTCCATGCACAACTGACGACATGATGTACAGATGCCCACCCACACTTTTGGATCTTGGCGTAATTATATATCTACAACAGCATCCGGTGACCTCGACCGTCTGCGGCTGGAATTCAAAAGTACCAATCAACAAGCTCGAATTGAAGTTGAGCCAGATTGCAACGGAGCCAGCCCATCGAAAAAAGTAAAACATAATTCGACAACCACCGACAATGACGAGACAACAGTCGATTCCGGTGATATACAGCGGGACCTGAATGTGATATGCAACTTTTTTGCGTTTGGTGGAGGCAATAATTGTGGCACCGATGACGAAGTTTGGGCAGCACTTGCGAGACGGGTCAGTGAATTTTATAACAAACACATTTTTCAGAGCATTGACGGCTACGGATGCGTACAGTCCACCTGCAAAAGTTCTTCGTCGTGGCCCGAATTCTATGCCAATAACCTCACGGAGGTCAATGCTGGGATCGGGAGCCGAACAGCAAACTCTCCCATCACGAAAGGATCACGACCCCAAACCTGATGAGACTAGTTCTGGAATGTAATATGTAGCACCATGATGAATGTCTCGCTCGAGATTGGCTGGAGTCTACAGCAGCTGACACTGTTAAGTACTTAGTCCGTGGGTGGTTGAACAAGAGGTTTTGGTGGATTTTTGAAAAATTTTCGCCGCCTCTCTTCTTTCGTTTCACTGTGGTCGCCTGAGAGATGACCTGCATAGTCGAACAATCCCACGGCACCTCCCACAACTGCACAGGATGCAAGGGCGACAGGAAGCGAGCGAGCTGGAAATATATTGAACTGAGTGGACTCTCGTTGAAGCAATGATAATCATCACCTCGAAGACCAGCCAGAAACCCTGCAGCACATCCGCCCGCGGCACCATTCAGTGCGTCATCTTTCTGGCGTTGGTTCGCTGCAACAGACTCTGTAAAAGCGAATGTTGCGCCCATAGCAGCTTCAAGAACATGAACAATGCATTTACGATGCTACCCGTGTGATTTGGACACACCGAAGATTCCGATTGTTCCTCCAGTCCTTGTCAAGAAACCGGCCGCGCCATGAGAGTGTGAACCCAGCGCGTTCTGAACGGTACTGACGAATGTCCCAACTACTCCAGCCTGGAAACCAACCGCTGCAGCGTTCCTCAGGGATGGTTTGGGATCATATGTCAGGACTGATGGTGAGGACATCTATTGGTGAACGGTTGGTGGGTAAAATATCCTTTTTCCCCGTAATGCGACGAAAGATCGTGCTGTCGAGACGCAATAAACTCAAGCTGTATGGGACCAGCTAGTATGGGTATTCTGAAGGGGGAATGTGTGTCCCAAACGTCGGTGTTCAGAATTTAGATATGTCCGACATTCTTCATGAAGACCAGCCGTCCCAGCCCTGGTTCAAAGACAAGACCGGACCACACCCCTTTACTCTCGTGAAAAAGCTCGTTGTGTGTCCATATCTTGTATTCTTGTATCAGTCGTTGATGATACAAAGGGTCACTAGTCTGACAATCCCAATTGTGGCTCATTTCGCACCGTTGCAATCTTTCCGTGGTCCTTTGATTCCCTTGGTACTTTATGGGATGGAGGGTTGAATACCCCCGAGCATTCAGCTGGATGGAAGGATATGATATCTGATTTATCTGGAACAATTGCTGTGGGTGGCGATAGTGGGATGTATGTCTTGTCTCTCCGGAAGACTCGCAATCCCATTTGTGTCAAAATCCCGGATGCAGGCGTACGCTATTTGCCTTTTGTCGTCCCGGGTAGTTGAATTAACGCCCTTCCAAAAAGCAGGCGGACCGAACCCATGTCCGAAACGTTGCTTGGGCAATAAGCCAACACAATCACCTGGAACCACTCGTCCTCTTTTCTGGATCTAGTGTACTCTACATTTTCAATCTGATGAAGCGTAAAGTTGTCGGCTACTTACGGGGTCACGGCGGCGTAAGCAGTGAAAACATCGCCCCATCTTAAACTCACTATTACAATGATAGCCTATAAACTCCATCGCGGTTCACCCAATTCACCCCTCTATGTTTTGCACAACATCTGATGATTTCACTTCACGAATTTATGACCTGACCTTAACACCTCGGCAAACACCAAATAATCCCCATTGGCCGCCAGGTACAACACCTAGCCTTGCTGGGGCAGCACATGGTTTAGACATGCATGTGGAGGAAGGGCACGGCATCGGTCGTTGTGTTCTTGTCCTTATGGGCGGGCGGTCGGGTGGGCACCGAGCTGCTGTACTTGGAGCTGTAAGCTTGCTGTTTTCTTTCTTTCTTTTCTTTTTCACGCTTGAGGATCGCAGTTGATTGTTTCTTTCCTTAGGCTTTCCATTCGGCCCTTCCGCTGATAGCCACATGTGGAGTACGTTACATTTCATTTATTGCTCCAAGGGCCGTTTAATCACACACAGGAGAGTTAGACCGTGTGGTAAAGATATGGTACATTCCCTCACTCGACGGAGAAAAACTTGCACGCGAAGACAAACCCATATTCAGCAGCAACAGGATTCATAAAGCGCGGGTGCTCTCAGTAAACTGGTCAAAAGAGTTCTGGAATTATGCTCAACATCGCTAATACCCTCTCAGGTTAAGCCACGACGTACTTTTAACCCATAGCGCTCCGGCCTATATGCGTCGAGATCCCGACAAAGTTAGCCATGACCTCTATCTCGAGGAAGGGACGATGGTCTTGTGGCGCTGGCTAGGTGTAGATCGGTTTTTCCCGCCTGGTCAACCTTACCAAAAGGTCCTCCGAGGTTGTGCGTCTGTAGGTCCTTCGGGTTATATCAAATGTGTGAATACTTTAAGCTTGGCTATTTCCGCAGGATTATCAAGAGAGTTGTAAGATCCAGATGTCATTCCTCTGATAACGTCTCACATTCAAGTTAGCATCCTTCAAACTCGTATCGATCTATTCACTACCCACCTTACCCACCGAGCACGCAAATATTAGTTCCTCGCCAAACTTACAAGTGTATCAATCTCCTTATCACGACCCTCTCATTCTGCTCATCCCAGATCCCAACACGCTTTGTGTGGTTAACGTGGTACACTTTTCCCCGCGCAAGCCGCCATCCTTTCCGTACGAGAGGAACAATGTTGTGGAAATGACGAAGAGGATGCGGTTGGACGATGATGATAACGAAGACGCCGGAAATGGCCAGGATAAGTTCGATAAATGGACGATTGATATCAGTGGCGAAGGGCAGGCTCAAGTCGCGGATGTGAATAAGAAACTTGAGGCTTGTGTGATGGGTCTTGAAGGGAGAATCATCGTAGGTGTGGGTTCACAGGGTACAGTTTGGCTATGGATGAAAGGAACTCCCTGAGTGGTACAACTTTCAATTAAATTTTGATATCTTAAAACATTCAGACAAAGGTTCCAAAGAACGAAGGTACAATTGCTTCACATCATCCGGACGGCGAGCGAAGAGTATCGGCAAGTAAATAGACAACACGCTTCAGCTTATCAACGTTCAACACCTGGTCAGGAGAAAAACAAGTACGCCATCCTCGCAGCAGCCTCAAAAAACTCATGCATCCACCTTCATAAAAGTCACCAGCAAAAAGCCTGCCTGCCGCCGCCCCTGTGCACGGTTGAAAGGTTAGCAGCTGGTATAGATAGAGCCGATGACGGCAAAAGATTAACTTGCCATTGTGATCCTCAATGATCCCGTTATCACAACTGAATGATACGGCTGACGTCTCGTTTGTATGGAGTGATAACACCGTTGGGGGCTTTGGTAGGAAGTTCCTCCGGGACGGTATTCAGTGATTCACGTTTGTAGGGAGTGATGACGCCATTGGGGGCCTTGGTAGGAAGCTCTTCCGGGACAGTATTAAGGGATTCACGTTTGTAGGGTGTGATGACGCCGTTGGGGGCTTTGGTAGGAAGTTCTTCCGGGACAGTATTCAGTGATTCACGTTTGTAGGGAGTGATGACGCCATTGGGGGCCTTGGTAGGAAGCTCCTCCGGGACAGTATTCAGTGATTCACGTTTGTAGGGAGTGATGACGCCATTGGGGGCCTTGGTGGGAAGTTCCTCCGGGACACTGTTTACTTGGGCTGTAGCTGACTAAAACGGATCGCCGTGGTTTTCAGACAGGAGTATAGACAGAGAGAATTGATACTTGCCTGAGGAATGGGAGAAGCAACCACTTGGCTGACCAAAAGAATGGCCAGGGCGGCAAAGATGCGTGTGGAGTACATGATAGAAGAGGTTGGTCGCTGACGGTTAAGGAAAGTCCAAAGAAGTTGAGAAGCTATGAAGGTCGCCCTGCGGCCTGATGAAGAAAAGACTGGGAGATAGTGGAAAGGTTAGAGAGAAAGAGGGGAGAAATGTAGTTGGGGACTCACAGGTAAGGGGAGAAAAATGGAGCGAGATGGAAGTGGAAGGCAAAGAAATAGAATATGATAGGACTGCGGTGCATGTCCGCCGAATCAATTGATGAGGGTCTCCAGACACTCGATCTATGGCTGTCGATTCCACGCATCCTGGGTAGCTTGATGAGGGTCTCCAGTAACTGAGGGGTTGCGACAGTTGTCGGGAGTGTTGCCATATTGATAGCCTCTATTTTAGGTTTAGGGAAAGATTGCTGAGCGTGTCTGGGTGGTCAGCGCCGAAATGATCCTCGCAGGAGCGTATACAGCTCTCTGCTGGCTATCATTGACCGTGCCGATTTCTTCGGAACATGCTTATATAATAATAATTACTAAATTTAGATAAAACTTCCCATCTGCAACACCTTGGCCTTACAACGAGCCACAATCTCGCCATGTCTGTAGTCACCCCCGCCGCGTCCTCACACTCCCCGGGCGCATCTTCCCCAGCAAATGTAGCTACACAAGATCCCACTCAAAATGCCACCGCAATTGACCGAGTTGTGCTTGAGTATCTCCACTCTCGTGGTTATGCCGGTGCCGAGCAAGCCCTCCTCGATGTTCTCGACGGGGTCTCTCCCGGTGACAAAGGAAAACGGCCGGAAGCAGCGTCTACTATCACTGCAGATGACTTGATGAAGAAATTGGCCGTCTACGCCCAAAAGCCCTCGCGGCCTGGAGAGAACATCCTCAAGGAGACTGCAAATGTCTTGCAGGAGCTGACCGCGATGGGGAACCCTGCAAACATTCAAAACCTAATTGCAAGCATCGGATCCGTTGGCGCAGAAGAAATCCTCTCTCTCGATCCCACCGATAAGCAGGAAGGTTTTCGGGAACTAGAGGCTTGGGTCGATGGCTCTTTGGACATGTATCGAGTGTGTTGAACAGGTCCTTCAATGCCCACTCGTGCTCATTCTTCTTCACCAGCCAGAATTTAGGCCCATACTCTTCCCGATATTCTGTCACTTCTACCTCGATTTGATACAATTCGGGTTCAAAGAAGCTGGTAGGTTTTCACCCCATCAGCTAACAACAGCGTTCTAACATTATAACGACACACAGCTCTTCAATTTTTCTCCTCATTTTCCCCATCCCTGGCAGCAGCACACACCCAAACGTTGCACCACTTGTCCACCCTGCTTCTTCCCTTGCATGTTCAAAATGACGAACTCTCTCAACGATTTCGGAACGAAAAATACACCATCCGGATGAGCCGCTCCGGATTCGGGCTTCTAGTAGGATGGCTAACCGAAGGCGTTGGAGGAGAGGCTCCTGGTTCTGGCTTGGGGTTTTCAGGCGAAAAAGGACGGAGAGGAAGAGCGGCAGTCATGCGGGTGGTAAACAATCATCTGCGATTTGACGGTAAATACCCCAAATATCTCTACCCAGCGAAATGATATTAACTGCCACTGTAGTCACTCCCTCAAATGCCACCGCAATGTCTCCAAGCGCATGGGAGGAGTCTACCGGTCTCTTGTCATCCTTGATCCCTCATACAAATCGCGCCACCAGTAACTTGACTAATCCCCAAGCATTCAATGCCTCGAAAGGAGAACTCAAGCTTGGCCCGCCTGTTATTTCAGATGAACTCCGGGTTGAGATGGAACGCCTTTTGAGGGAGCAAGCGATGGTGGATCGAGATCCTGCTGCGCAATATGACATACACTACATCAGGCCCCCTACCTTCCCCGGAGTAAGCGCGCCATCAGAAAGCGACCTTCTTCCCCATCCGCCAACCTTCAAGACTATAGACGTCAGACGGGAGGTGGAGAGAGTACGTGATGCAAGGAAGCGTATCCGCCTCGAACCCTCTGCATTGAATAACATCGATGTCAATTCTCCCCAAGCGAGTGCCTCCAGACCGCGCGCCCTCCCCAGCATATGTGCCTATACTTTACACGATGTGGCGGAAGGGTAAGTTTCTTCACGAATCTCCTGCATATAATGGATCATAGAAGTCATTAAAAGGTCTCCATGTTCTACATTCTCTCCGGACAACTCTCTCCTAGCCGCCGGATTCTCCGAAAGTTATATTCGTTTGTGGAGCCTCAAAGGGGAAAAACTCAAAGGAATGAGGAGTGACTTCCAGTCCAATTCGATAAGAGATGGTTCGCTTTTCTGAATCTATGTTTGACCACACTCACCTCTCGTTGCTCCAGGGGCATCACTTCGTAAAATTCGTGAGAAGGGGGGATCTACCACGCGCAAATTGGTAGGCCATAGCGGACCTGTGTATTCTGTCACCTTCGACCCCCTCAGCGGTTCAGCAGAACCTCCGAAATACCTTTTGTCAGCTTCTGCCGATGCTACGACACGCCTCTGGTCGCTTGATACAATGTCTAACATAGCTGCTTACCGCGGGCATCAGAACCCCATTTGGGACGTCAAATGGAGTCCAATCGGAATTTATTTTGCGACGGGCAGCCGAGATCGAACAGCGAGACTTTGGTCAACGGATCGTATCTCTTGTTTGAGGGTCTTTGCTGGTCATCTGAGTGACGTCGATGTTGGTTGCATACATCAGGGTTTTTGTTCGATTTTTCTGACCATCGCTGGTTCTGCAGTGCTTACAATTCCATCCCAACTCGTTGTACCTTGCCACCGGGTCAAGTGACTGGACCGCTCGTTTGTGGGACGTTCAACATGGTCTATGCATCCGTGTGTTCGTGGGACATCAAGGCGCTGTATCATCCCTTACCGTCAGTCCGGATGGCCGCTACTTGGCGAGTGCAGGTATGCATGGTTTGTCATTCATGTACTGGACGATCGTAACTCTGTTCCTTTTAGGCGAGGATCTGGCCATCAACCTTTGGGACTTGGGCTCGGGGCGGCGTATTAAGAAAATGACCGGTCACACTGCTTCAATATATTCCCTTGCCTTCAGCGCAGAATCATCTGTTCTGGTCAGTGGTGGCGCAGACTGGACCGTCCGGTGCTGGGATGTCAAAGCCGCCGGCGGGTCGCAAAATAAACTGCGCGAGAATGGGACTATGCCGTATTCATCTGGGAGTCTGCCGAATAGCGATGTGGTACGGAAGTACGGTGAAGAGGACAACATGGAAACGTGCGCAAATTTTGTCGGGATCTTAGCTACACTGGGCTAACCTTTTGTAGGACCGACTTGATCGCCACCTTCCCGACGAAACGGACACCTGTAGTTAATGTCCAGTTCACATCTCGAAACTTGTGTCTCGTTTCCGGATCATATCTTCCGCCAGACGGGCGATAAAACTTTCCCTACTTCGTTATCATCGTGAGTTCACATTGCTATTTTGACGGTTGTTGATTCTGAAACACGGTTCTGCACGGTAGTATGTCGTCACGAAAAGTAGTGATCTATTTTTACGTCTCGACCACAACTGTTAATACTCTCGCTTGGCTATCCTCTCTTGAGAGTATTCTTTTTCGTTTGATTCCCCAAGGGCACCTTCCAACTCTCGCGCTGTGGAACGATGTTTCCAAACAGCCGTGCATACACCAGGGGATTGGTTACCGATCTCATGTCAATAGACGGGGTCTAAATATCCTGCTATGCCTCCAGTGGCCCGCTTCATGAGCAACCTAAGATTCTAAAGGGGCTTCCTTTTTGGAAGTTTCCGCTATACCGTGCGCCAAATCTACCCATTTCATCGCGGCTCATTTGCATCATGTCTGACCTTGGCAAACCTCATACTCGTGTTGCCACAGTATCAGAATATTCAGTGGGTAACCGGTGCAGCAAGTGGCGAGGATCTTCTGCTTCCAATGTCGACGAACTCTTCCACTAAATTTCGCTTGTAAGTTTCCCTGCTCCTTTCTTTTCCTGTGTCTGGGCAAGTTGTTGTGGTTGTTACTTGGGATACCGTTTATTCTTCCATCGAGTGAATGCGTTTGAATGTCTTAGTTTACGGGATTGCATGAGGCTACCCTACTCGGATAGACAATGAATACAGTTTGTTGCTCTAAGAAACGCGGTGTTGGTCACGTGGTATAAATTGTACATCGAGGCTCGGACAGGACGTCGAAACATTGAACCCGTCCTGCCACTGAGTTGTTTGCCATTTCTGTCGACAAACAGTACCCAGAATGAGTACAGTCAGTGTCCTTCAGTATTCATTGATACTCTGTCTGAAGCCGAGCAATTAGGTAGACGAGAACATGGAAATCGACGACGTCGTCGAGAATGACCACCATGGACGACAACAGTCAGCGCAAGACTTTCCCAGTACTTCAACGGAAGTCACAAACGCTCAGGGTATACATTCCTTCTTTACTTCTTTCCCCAAAGGCGCTGACTTTTCTCCAATACCGGAATATGACGTCTAGGTGAACCACCACTCCCAGCCGTCCAGCAAGCCCACCTCCTACCAGACAACTTTCGAGATATCCAGGTCAAAGTTCACATACGACGTCCTGAGAAAGATTCCTGGGTATATCTTGGGAGAGGAATAGTTACACAAGAAGTGACTGGTCACTCCTCGCGTGTTGGTACGTGAATGACCGAATTCTGGGGACCCGACGCCGAACCTTACTCCTTCCCCTAGTCGTTCGTACTGTAGGAACGGGGAAGATTGTAGCTATATTTAACGAGGTCGGTAGTCTCATTACACCTCTGAGCAAGTCTGCTTATAGTTCGTTTCTTTTCAAGGGGTCAGACGTCCAAGCGGAGAAACGGGGAAATTTCGTTGTGATTGGATGCGTCGAAGCTTCGCGTGTGATTTCCTTGTCTCTGAATGTATGTCATGGTCCCCCCATACCCTGAATCTCTTCTGAAATGCTCATCTGCAGGCTATGAACAATTCTGAGACGCTACGACTGTTAGCCAGCATCGAGCTCGCGTGTTATAGATGCAAGCAGGCTCTGATAGACCCGCACACGCACATGAAAGTCCGCCGTCGCATCGAGCGCATCATCAGAGATGATAGACGAAGGAGACATCGGCGTCGCAAAGACCAAGACATCTTGGTTGATGCATTTTCCCGACAAAATCTGAATGATATTGGCGCTTCATCTGGACCCCGACCTCGATAGGCGCAACATGATCAGAGATGGTTCAGGGCTACGTTCCCGGAACTCATCTTGCTTCCTTTGGATGTATTGCTCAGCCTCTAGTTTCACTTGTAGCCATTTGTATGTCATACTAGACGCCCCTGTACGTCTCTCTCGATTGCAATGGAATAATTAGTCCCGCATACATTAATTAGCTCCCCTGACCGTCGTGAAAAGCATGACGTCAGCATCCAGACCACTCAATAGCACCTTTCACTGTTGGGTGCGCGCATATCATTCTGTGTCGTCCGGCTTGGCCTACGACGACTCTCCAAATCACTTGAGCCTTTTTTAGTTCTTTCTTTTTGCGGAAATTTAAGAGCAGAGTGGAGTGACTTTCATTCTCTCCAACTTATCACTCTGACGTTATGACCTCAAACTTTGACTTTACTGATAAGACAGAGGAGTCCATTTTTGCAGCGGTCCAGCATGCCAAGGACCATGCTAATGCACAGCGTACCGTGAGCTCTGAAATTAAATTAGACTCGTTACTTACTAGGTTTATAATTCAGTCCATCCTGCACATCTGGCTGTTGTACTGTTGAATGAGGGCGTGGGCCATCAGCTACCATCGATCTCCGGAGGGGCACTCAATGACCAACCCCGGTCTTCCCTATTTTATTCCGTTATCCAAAGAGCAGGCGGAGATCCTGTCAGTCTGTGCTTTCAATCTCTCTCTTGTTTTACAATCCACATCTTGTTAACCAGATCGCGGTGAAGAGAGGTCTGCAAAAACTCGTTGTCCGCTTACCATCCCAATCCCCTCCTCCGGATGAAGTGTCTTATAGTTCCGCGATTCTGAAGGTTTTTCGCGAAGCTCAAAGCCTCCAGAAAACTATGCACGATTCTTATATTGCCCAAGACCACATTCTACTCGCCCTTTTTAAAGACGCTTCCATCGCTGCTGTGCTCAAGGAGGTAAACCTCAACGAAGCCACTCTGAAAACTGCTATCGAACAGATCAGGGGGAATCGAAGAGTGGAAAGCAAAACGGCCGAGCAAGGATTTGATGCCCTTCAAAAATATGCTGTCGATCTCACAGCGCTGGCAGAGGAAGGCAAGATCGATCCTGTTATCGGAAGGGATAATGAAATCCGAAGGGTGGTTCGTATACTCTGTAGAAGGTGAGAACACCATTACCTCTTGAGTTTCATTTGATTTTCCTTCAACTCCTTAGAACCAAGAATAACCCAGTCCTTGTTGGCGAGCCTGGTGTCGGGAAAACATCGTCAGTCATGTTTTCAAATCAGTCAACTTGTTGCGTATCTGACTTTGAATTGATCAAGGATCGTTGAATGTTTAGCTCAGCGCATCGTCAACCGTGATGTACCCGCCAGCGTCATCGCTCGCCTGTTCTCACTTGACATGGGTGCTATCATGGCCGGTGCCAAATACAGGGGGGAGTATGAGGAGAGAATTAAAGCTGTTCTTAATGAGGTGGAAAAGGCTGCTTCCGACGGTGGCCGTGGTGTTATCCTTTTCATCGACGAACTCCACCTTATCATGACTGGTCGCGGAGCAGAGAGTGGTGGCATGGACGCTGCCAACTTGTTTAAACCCCTTCTCGCACGAGGAAAACTTAGATGCATCGGTGCGACTACACTTGCCGAGTACAGGAAGTACATAGAGACGGACGCCGCACTGGAGCGTAGGTTCGCACAAGTATTGGTCAAGGAGCCATCTGTCCCGGAGACGATCAATATTTTGAGAGGGATTAGAGAAAAGTATGAGGTACATCATGGGGTAAATATTTTGGATGGAGCATTGATTTCGGCTGCGACATTGGCTCATCGCTATTTGACTTCGAGAAGGCTCCCCGATTCCGCCATCGATCTTGTCGACGAGGCTTGTGCTAGGTTAGCATGACAATCTTTTCCTACCCCTTTCACTGAATGAGTTTTATTCAGCGTTCGTGTCACCCGCGAAACGTCACCCGAGGCCATCGACAAGCTTGAACGCCGGAAGCTCGAGCTCGAAGTTGAGATCCACGCCTTGGAACGTGAGAAAGATGAGGAAAGTAAGGAGCGGTTGCACTTGGCACGCAAGGCGATTGCACAAGTCGATGAGCAGCTTCAGCCACTCAAGGCGGCCTACGAGAATGAGAAGAAGAGGGGCGATGAAATCAATGACGTCCGAAAGAAGATCGATGAATTGAAGGCGAAGGCAGACGATGCGGAACGGAGGTGCGACCCAGTGAGACAGACAATTACCAATACAACAGAACTGACTATAAAGGTGTCTAGATATGACCTCGAAAGGGCATCCGATCTACGATACTACGCGTTGCCAGATTTGCAGAGCCGCCTTTCGGCCCTCGAAGCACAGAAAGCCACAGAAGATGCAGCAGGGGAGGGTGACGCTAGTTCGGTAACACCTGAGCAAATTGCTGAGATAGTCGCCCGATGGACTTCTATTCCAGTCACTCGGCTCATGTCCTCCGAGAAGGAAAAACTCTTGAGAATGGAGAAGATCTTGGCAGAGCATGTTGTCGGTCAACCCGAAGCAGTGAAAGCGATTGCGAACGCCATCAGGCTATCTAGGAGTGGGCTGTCGAATGCTCAGCGGCCGATTGCAAGTTGCCTGCTAGCAGGACCTTCAGGGACCGGAAAGACTTTACTTAGTAAAACGGCGAGTTATGTTTTACTTTCTCCTGAGCCATCATCATTGATCATTTAAATGCAGCTCGCAATGCTTCTGTTCGACTCGCCGGATGCTATGATCCGCGTTGATGCCTCTGAATATTCCGAAAAGCATGCAATCTCCAGGCTTATTGGCGCCCCTCCTGGTTACGTAGGGCATGATTCGGGCGGGCAGCTGACCGAATATGTGCGCCGCAAGCCCTACTGCATCGTTCTTATCGACGAGATCGAAAAAGCTAGCAGGGAGTTTGTGACACTCTTCTTGCAGGTTCTTGATGATGGGCGGCTCACGGACGGTCAGGGGCGCGTGGTGGACTTTAGGAACACCCTCATCATTCTCACTTCCAACTTGGGCGCGGTATATCTACACGATATGGGCGAAGGGCCGGTTAGGCCACAGACGAAGGAATTGGTTATGAGTGCCATTCGTTCACATTTCCCTCCAGAATTCATCAACCGCATCGACGAAATTATTATTTTCGTAAGTCAAATCTTTAGCTTGCCGCTGAATCGAGTTAACCGTATTTTACCTCCAGCGCACACTGTCGAGAAAAAATATACTCAAGATCGTTGACCTTCGACTGCAGGAAGTGGTACAACGTCTTGCTGACAGGAAGATCTCTCTTGACATTGACGAGGAATCCAAAGGATATCTTGCCGCCATCGGATACTCGACGGCTTATGGCGCCCGTCCATTGAATCGTGCGATTCAAAATGAACTCTTAAACCCGTTATCAGTGATGCTCCTCTCGGACCGGGTGCGCGACGGGGAGACCGTGCGAGTACGCTTCGACGGCCCACACAATCGGCTACACGTCCTTCCTAATCACGAGGGGGTAGGGGACGCGGACAGCATGGAAGTGGATGACGACGACATTGATGTGGTAGAGATGGATTGAAGGACAATCTTGAAGCTGTACTTTACAAATTTGTATTTTTTTTTTGCCGTGATAAAACCAGTTTCCTTTTAGGTACTTGCCGCTCACGATGCTACGCTCAAGTCTCGCACACTTGCACCGTGCAATCCAATCTTTATCTAGGACAGCATCCTCCTCTACAGCATCGCCCGCAATGGTGCCGTCAGTCCCACCTTCCGCCACCCTTCCCGCCAAACAAGCTCCCAACTATTCCTCCACCTGGTCTACAAGCCAACGATCTCGTCCGGAAGCAGGCTCGGGACCCCGTTTCGAGCAGACTGTCATGGAGCTGCAGCCCAACCCTTTGAGTGCCATGGAACTTGTTTCAAACGAACCTGTTAGATCCACACACGGGCGGACTGCTGTTTGTGACGGCGGTAAGTGATCTCACCGTGGTTTTTCTTCTTTCTTGTTGTTTTTCCTTCCTGGCCCAATCATAATGGCTGAGATAAAGCGGAACCATCTAGGAGGAGGACCGCTCGGCCACCCGAAGATTTTTATCAACTTGGTTCGTCGGCCGGTCCCTTTTCCATTCTTTTCTATCACTAACATCTTCGCCTTCTCAGGACCAGCCTGGGTCTCACACTTGCGGGTATGCTCCCCCCCTCCTCTAATGACCATTTGGAACTGTACTAAACCTTCCTCCATATTCGCAGATATTGGTAGGTTCTTTGTTTATTCAGCCACCGTACTCAATGTCAACCTCCATCGATTCAGCGGGTTGCGATTCGAGAAGGTCTCCGATCATCACTAGATACAAACGCGGAAAAGCCAAAGCAGGCTTAATTTATTTTTGTTCCAAGTTCCACCATCGTACAAGCCGGTCATAATAGAAATACATCGGTCTGTCTAATGACATTCGGCCGCGAACCATGCAACTTGCAAACAAAAAAGTATACGATATTGTGAAACGAAGCAAAGGTTGGAAGAGCGGAATTAGGTGTGCTTTTATGTAAGAAAAACCTCTCTTGTAATGGTTGACATGGATGATGTTGTGATGTGCAGTGGATAGCAATGAGTGGATGAGTAATGGACGTTCCGAGTCAGAGCACGTAAAATGGAACGAGAGCGGCTAAATAAGTCAAAACGAGTGTGAGAGTGACAGAATCATAATCAAGGTTCATCGTCCGGAAAATGGAAGGACATGGGGGACAAGGGAGAATATTCGCCTTCAGCAACTGCTTCCAGGTGGGAAAAGGGCGGAAGGGATGGAGGTGGTGACGATCGGTCTCCGTTCGCTAGGGGTAATGGAGGCTGTGGGAGAGGAAAAAGTCATTGTCAGAGATCAGCTGTAGCGAATAGCTTCGTATTCGCTCACCACTTTGAAAATAGGATTGATAGCCGACTTAGGGGCGTAGCCTGGACTTGGAGAACGTCCAAATGAAGCTGGGGACGCCGCGTGGGGCTGGGCGCCAAATTCATATGGACTTGGTGGGCCCGCCGGGGTCAAATGTGAGTGGTGCTGTGGCATGGAAGGTGATTTTGAAAGAAAATTCGCTTGTGGGTGCAGTTGCGATGACGGATAATTACTGTCGTTGAGGTGTTGTATCCACGACGGTGTGGGAGACAACGACGGCGATATCGAAAGCATCTGCATGGGTGGAGGAGAAGAACTGGCTGATATCGGCGAAGAAGGATCCATTGAAGTGCGATTATGAAAGTCATTTGCAAGTTGCCGCTCTAACGAGAGTGAATTCGAAGACCGAGCTGACGGTGAAAATTCGTCAAAAGAGGTGTGGAGGGATGAGGCGGAGGTCATACGACTAAGGCCAACCAGACTCGGTCGTTGTTGTCTTGGCCCGGGGTCGCTATCGACTGTCGCGAAGGATATGGAAGATATCTGGCTGATGCTATGCACATCGGACGATGACATGGAATGATCGTCATCGAATTCTCGCCTTCGAGCTTTCGCGAACCGCTCGCAGTCCCTTCGCCACTCGCCAGTGAAACCGTTGCCTCCTGTTGCAAACCTCCCAGCTGCAGCATTTACGGCCGAAGAACTCGCTCCATTCGCAACGGCTCCTTGGGTTTTCCGTACGAAACCCGAAGAGCCTTTTTTAGCCTTGGCATGGGGTTCGTGGAAGTTTGCCCGAGGATGTCCATTCGCGAGGAGACTAGCGGAATGCTGCCATTTCCATTCCAGCTCGTTGTTTGTTGTGAGCAACATCTGGTTTCGCTTCTGCATGACTGCACGGGCTTGCTCCCGTTGCGCCTTCTCGGCAAGTGCGCGTCGCTGTTTTTCAGCTTCGCGATGAACACGCTCCGCTTCCTTTTTGGCCTTCTTAACGTCCACCGGCCATGATGGGGGCTCGACGGTGGGTGACAAATCGGACAGTGACCTACTATCAGTGCTTGAAGATTGCGTACGTTTGAGGGATGGAGTTGAGCTCAGAGAAGGGGCAACAGGAACCTCTTCAACGGGCGGAAGAGCATTCTGCTGAGACTTGTCACCGTGTCCAAACATACCGAGACCCCATTTAGTGGGTTTCTTGCCGAAAGTGAGGGCACCCAACTTGCCGAGTTTAGTTCCCTGTGGCTGGCCGCTATCGTGTCCGTTGGCGATCGGTACGCGGTCGTGGATTGTATCCGGTTCAATATGTGGTCGAGCAGGATACTCTTGCGCCGTTGGAGATGCCTGAATGTGCGTCGGGTGTTGAGAGACACGAAGGTGTTCTGCGGGCTCGTCCGATGGAGAGGAGACATCCATGGGATGGTCCCAATCGCCATTCGAAGGGCGGGCCACTATCATGGCCGGTGAGTCATTCCAAGTGGAGATTTCGGGAGGATGCTGGTGTAGAAGCGAATGGTCGCGGTTCCTCGGTATAGGAGAGGATGTGAGAGACCTCAGTGTGCTTGATCCGGGAAAGAAAGGAGTGCGATGAGATGATGAAGCGATAGGTATGTGTGGATGGTGCAGAGGGTCAACTGAGGTAGTAGGGAGAGGATGAAGGTGGGGTAGAGGAGATGGTGGGGGCTGAGGGGGAACGACAGAGTGAGGGACTGGCCACATGGGGTCCTGTTGATGGGACTTTACGGGGAGCGGGGAAGGGGCTGCGATTTGTGAGTCAGGGGGAGGGGGAAGGTTAGATGGTGTTGTGGTCTCGAGGATATATGGGTGTTCGAGGCATTGACGGCTAGTCAGGCGCATTTGTGGGTCATATCTCAAGAGATCGGCGATGCAGTTTATTAATGAATGTGGCACTGATGCCTCAAAGAGCGAATGAATATCTTTTGGTCGAGTCTATAAAACAATGAGCCTGTTGAAATTCATTCATTCTGGTGGAAATCGCACCTTGAGAAAAGCAAAACGGGCGGCTTTGGCCAATTTGATACCACTGGTCCATTTGCCACCGCCCAAGGGCCTGCCTCTGGTATCCAAGCCGTACTCATCGCTCGGATCGCCCAAAACCTCACAAATCCGTGATATCTGGTCTATTTGGCCGGAACCGGGGAACAAAGGTCTCAAGTTGACGAGCTCGGCCATGATAGTACCCAAAGCCCACATGTCCACGGGATTGGAATAATCTCTGCTGAGTAGCAACACCTCTGGCGCACGGTACCATCTAGTTGCAACGTACTCGGTATAGGGTGGTTCGCTCTTGGTTTCGCGTGCTAGACCAAAGTCGGCGAGTTTGATGATCGCAACGACATCCCTTTCAGTGGGGGCGTTGGGTGGTGCTACGGGAGAGAGGGAGGGGTAGTCGAAGAGGCCGGTGGTGGTGACAAGGACATTCTCGGGTTTCATGTCACGATGAAAGTAGCCGGAGGAGTGGATGTGGTCGAGACCGGAGACAACTTGGCGAAATACAGAGGCAACGAGTCCGCCGGCGAGATGACGACCCTTGCGAGCTTTGATGAGGTGATAAAGATTACCTTCCATGGACTCGAATACAAAGTAGAGTTCCTTGGAAGCAGGCAAAAGGAAGAAGTCGTAGAGGGGGATGATATTAGGGTGGAAAGGTATTGCGCGAAGTGACTGAGGTGGATGAGAGGGGGGATATGGGGAGAGGAGAGGAGACAGTTACCTCGAGCTCTTTAAGTTTTTTACATTCGTCCCAGCCGCCCTCCCACTTTTTCTTCATCCTTTTGACTGCGACAAGTCTCTTTCCGGCCCACTCTGGTCTAGCACCGGCTCCACACTGCATTGGAGACAGTGGGGTATTGGGGGGTAGGGTCCCGTGCCAATCGCATAGCCAGACCGTGCCGAAAGAACCGTCGCCCAAGACCTTGAGGGGGGTGTACGAACGAGTGGAAGCTTGGAGAAAGGTGAGGATGAGAAGAGAGGGGAAAGGGGGGGGGGGGCTCACAGCTTTGGGCATCACCGACGAGGAGTCTATTGGCGTGAATAGACACGGCAGGAACGGCGACGACGGTGACGGGCTCCTTTGATGACGAGTGGAGTTGTGGGCGGTGGGTGCCAGAGGATGTTTGAAGATGGTTTTGAAGAGAATGGGGTGCATTGGAGGACATGACAAGACTGGCATTGGGGTTTATGAGAGCATGAGTACTACTGGCTCAATAAGGCACTTCATGAAATAACTTGGACACGCTTTCACCGTAGTGACTTCGTCTAATGACTTCCCCCAGCACGGCGCCGACGTCAATCACCTCAATCTTCTCGCAACGTGCCTGGTTGGCTTGCTGTGGTATCGTATTCGTGACGATCAGCTTCTCCAGCGCACTCGCCTCCACGTTTTCTAGCGCGCTTCCACTCAACACACCGTGCGTCACGATCGCATACACCTTCGTAACACCCGCCTCGACCAGCTGTTTGGCTGCCAGACAGAGCGTCCCACAGGTGTCCGCCATGTCGTCAACCAGAATCGCCGTCTTTCCTTTCACATGTCCGACCAGCACCATTCGCGACACTTCGTTCGCCTTCTTGCGCTCCTTGTGGAAAAGTGCGAAGTCCACTCCCAATCGATCAGCCATCGAAGTCGCTCTGTAAGACAGACCTTCAGTGTCGCTCTATTGCCGTGGTTATCAATATTCGTTTTCACCGTTTAGCCCCTCCGGCGTCGGGGGAAACTATCACGACATCTGGCACATTGAAATTCGTGCGAATATACAACACCGCGCACGGCTCTGCGTACAGCTCCAGCCGGGAGTCAGATTTCGTTCTTCCAATAAATACCTTTCCACTCACACTATATAGCCCAATGTCAGGATCTCACTTTTGAGAAACGAAGGCCGAGACTTACTTGTCAACGGGTACGTCAAAGAAACCTTGGATTTGTGACGCATGCAAGTCCATCGTCTAACAAAGCACCGTGAAAGAGAAAAGAAAAAACATCACATCAGTCAACGTATACTTACAATAACATGATCACATCCAGCCTTTTGCAACATGTTCGCCACCAACTTGGCGGTAATCGGTGCTCTGCTCTTATCCTTCTTATCCTGCCTCGCGTACGGAAAGTGTGGCACGACAGCTGTGATCCTTCTCGCGCTCGCGATCCTACATGCGTGAATCATGATGCAGAGCTCCATGAGTGACGTGTTGACCGCCCCGCAGCCCGTGTTCACGATGTACACATCGTCCTCCCGGACAGACTCTGCGATCCGCACGTTTGTCTCGCCAATCCCGCTCCGTGTGATTTCTGCCTTGGATAAAGAGATCCCAACGCTGGGAAGCGAAGACATATTAACAACATTCCATGTGGCGCACGGCGCTTGAGGCGTTTACCGTACCGTCTAGCGATGATTTCGGCAAGCTCTGGATGACTAGTGCCTAAGAGGGTGTCAGCACTCGAAATAAGCGGACGCACAAGGTGTGCTATACCAGAAAACACTCTAATTCCGTTAGTGGTCGACATGATGATGGACTGTCGAGGTCGGCGATGTCCATGAAAGATAATGGATTGGCTGTCTACTTAGGGGGCGCAGAACACGCGCACGTGATTTAAATGATTTAAATTGCACGAACGTGCTAGGAAAAATATTACAAATATAATAATCAATGGGAGGGGGAGGTATTTGGCGGTCGCGAACGACCAGAGCGAGAGGGTGCTACAAAATACGGCAATGTACATATGCGGTACGAAATCGAGTCTGTGCTTTAGCGCAGAGTGTGAGTCGGGAGATGGACAGGACGGAGAACGACAGTGGGAGAGAAAGTACTCGAGAGAACATGCGACGTAAAGAAAAAAAAAAAAAAAAAAAAAGAGGGATAGGGTACTATCAAAAAAATGGAAGAGCAAGTTGTATCGTCAGACACAATCTCTGCGGTGTGGGAAATAAGACGGGACTGTATGTAATAGCGGGCGCAAGGACAGACGTTTGCTCCAATTATCTTCACGGCAGGCGAATTGCATCTGCCGTCGAATTGCCGTTGAGTATCGACAGCAACTTCGCATTGTTCGAGTGTGCTCCATCGCGAGGAAGCAGCTCAACGCTGGGCGGTACAGAGCCAAACATTGACACCGTACGAGATGAATACGACGACGAAGGAGACCGTCCCGCTGAACCTGGAACAATCGTACGTCGGTAGTGACCTTGAATGTGTGAAGCCGGAGGGTAGACACCAGCTACGTTCGGATAAAGTGCCCGCGCAGTCGCAATTTGACTTTGGCTCAAGCTCACTCTTTCCGGTGGGGTGGTCAGCCGCCTCGAACTTCCAGGATATGCGTGGCTCGTCTGGGGTCGTATCTGGAACCCATCATTATCCATTATGGAAGGAGGATAGTTCGATGAACCCGACTCGGAAGAATAGATCACACGTGACTCCGATTTCGTGGGTTCGCGGACGAAGGAATGACTTGTACCGAACGGAAGACTACCCTCCTGCCTCATCAAATTCGGTTTCATTCTCGAAGACTCGTCAGCCACACTCTCCAATAACGCCAACTGCTTTAATCGCTTCCCCGATGTGGGAATTTCTACCGACCCCGAAAGATATGGCGAGATATCGGCTGTACTTGTGCTCCGCCGAGAGGAGAAGCTATGCGAGGGCGAGATAGACGATGACGTTGGAGAGGCCGAAGGTGGCGCCGTCGCGTGTGCACCAACCTGGTTGGGTTGGGCTCCAAAGCGAGTTTGGGCGGTATTCAAACGAGAAGGAGTGGTGGGTCGAAAAGAACGTGATGGGGTCATTTGACAATATGATTGAGCGGAACTGATCTGAGTTGACGATCGCACAGACGGGCTAGGTGAACGAGCCGCTGGCTTATCAAGTCGGTTCATGAGACATCGAGGGGCGGTAGTTGACCAATCCGCTTGGAACACCGGCTCCGAAAGCGGCTGAGAACTAACAGAGGACGCCGTAATCGCACTGGTAGGAATAGGTGTAGAATGTTCGGGAGGAGTGGATTCGCGTGTGGTGATTGCAAGAGAAGGAGGGTTGGGTCTGTCCTTCTCATGCATAGCGGACGCCGAGAGTGAGAGTGAGGCGAGGAGACGGGCGAAATGTGGGTCAAGTGTTTCCATCTCGATCGCGTTCGACACACGATCTTCTGCAACGTTTTGGTCATCCACCACATTGTTTGGCACAGTCTCCAGATAATGAGGGGAAGGCGTCTTGGGATCGCCGTTGTCAGCGGAAGAGGACTGGGAACTTGATTCTTGTGTGTGATCGTGATCTGTGGCATAGGGTTGTAAAGAGGGGGAAGAGTTCCCTTGTCGCTGGCCTGGTTGGCCATTTCTCGATTTGGGTGTCTTGCGCACCATACCTCTTGGCTTCCGCATGTTGATGAAAGCCTTCAAGGCCCTAGGGGATGTTATAAATCAAGGCGAACGCGATCATCCGAGTCACGCTCACCCAATAAACGGAGAAATTAGATAGAATTTCCCGAGAGGCGACTTACTCCGTTTCCATGTAGGCAAGTCCGTTAGTTTGAACCATTCGATTTTCTGAGTGTGTAGATAGGAGTTAGTATGCATTCTAAGATTCCCATGAGGATCCGTACACTAATCTCCTTCCTTGTTCTAGTCTTGAAAGGATAATCTTCGGGAACCCCAGGGACAATATATAATGAAATTTTCTGCTCTTTGATGGACATTTCAATCACGTCATCTGGGTTAATCTGACCCGCCAAGTTGTATCCAGTCTCCTCGAGAACCTATCGAGACGGTACATTAATGGGGTAACTTGAGGAATTAGAGATCAGCACTCACTTCTCGGACAGCGCAATGATGTTCAGGCTCGTCTTCATTAATCTTGCCCTTTGGGAAGCCCCACCCCGATGATGCTTTCCAGCCCTTGACAAGCAGGCACTATTTTTTGGAATGTGAGTGCACACGGTGGAAACACACCCAACCAACCAACCAACCTTTTCCCATGTGTCATTGAGCATGATTGCACCACAAACAGGGACTCTGGTCTTGTACTGCATGAACGTATTGAAGGCCTGCTCGTGGTCATGACTCCATTGGTGAAGGAGAGGACATGCATGAAATAACATTGCAGAGAACTTCTTCAGTGGCAGAGATGGAAATTTGGGATTTTCTTCGCGTATGAAGTCCTCATAAAACCAATGCCTATCGATATTGATATTGACATTTGTGATTGAGGATCGATACGATACGAAAGGACATACGCTTGTTCCACTTGGAAGCAGATCCGCTCAAGAGAGGCGAGTTCCTCGTCGGGGAGATTGAGGATAAAACGGCTGGAGGGAGGATGAGCGTTTGTGATATTGTGATTTGAAACACAAACCTTGACAGATCCTCAAGAACCTCGTCATGGGATGCGTGTTTGTATGAGAACCGGTCATGAATATCTACCGTAGTCGCGGCTGATATTTCTGGTGATGAAGACGATGAAGAGGTCATGGTGGTAGTGGAAAGAGAATGTAAATGTACGCCAGGGTGGCAATATTGTAATGAAAAACAAGTCGCTTGGACTTCTCCAGACGAGACAAGGCCAAATACAGACAAACCGCATAGACCGGCCCTGAACCACATCTCACGTGATCAAAGGAGCTCTGCTTCGCACTGTTACACAGTTTTGATATAAATATTGTCAATCTGTCTAATAAACAGGTGTCCAGGATGCAGAAATGTTCAGAAGAAAAAAAGCGTCAAGCTAATGGAAACCCATCCTTCGTACATATTCCCTCTCTTCCTCAGCAGTTAGCCGATCCGACCCAGCCCAATTTGCAGAACTAGTTCTCGCCCTGAACCGGCTAGTTCTGGTTCGGAATATCTCCTCCATTCTTAGCGGCCGGATCGTCCCAAATATTTCATCCGGATTCACTGTGCTCTGCATTTGCAAGGCTTGTCTGAGTTCTGGCGATTGTGCCCATCCCGGTGGATCGAATGTTCGAGGCCGGTTCTCGTCCTCCGAATCCGAATACTCGCTGTTGATATCGGGTAGTTCGATGTTTTCACTGACGAGTTCTGACGGGGCGGAAGCCTCTTTAGCGGCTTGTAGTTGCGACCTGAGTCGCTCTGCCATCTGGGCTTGCACCATTTGGGTAGGATCGACAACCTCGTCTTCTGGAATTTGTATTGTTGACTTTGCTTTGCCTTTGGTCATTGCTGAAGAAGGGGCGGATGGTTGGGAGGTATTGTACGCGGCGGAGGAGGCCAGTGCCGTTGGCTGCTTTGTTACGCCAGCAGATTTCGTTGCCGCGCCTGCCCGCGAAACACCAGTAGTGTGGGTTGGCTTTACGGACTTGGAGGTGGCTTTCTTCACCTCGGGATTTTTCTCAATCTCGACGGCCACCTTCCGTTTCTTTGTGACTTCCTCTTCCTGGAAAATGGTCAACCATATGTTGTGGGTCAGAAGATTGGCTCCCACCTTCTTAGTCACACTCTTGGGAAGCTTTTTATCCGTGTGCTCTTCACGTCCCCTTTTCCGCCGCTCTCCCTCCTCCTTCATCCTCCGCTCCTGCTCCACAGCTCTGGCCTTTTCTTCTTCCGCTTTCCTCTGCAAGGCTAGTTGGCGCCTATTTTCCATTTCCTTGAGCCGGACAGCTTTTTTGTCCATTTCTTCTTGTTGCTGTATATCGCAAGTCAGTCGAGTCATATAGAGAATAGGAGGCTGTACATACCTTCTTAGCAGCAACAGCAGCAAGTTGAAGACTCTTGAGCTCCGTCTTTCCCTTCTTGCCCGTGCCTAGTACGTTGCTGACCAGTTTACCAGCTTGACCTAGGAAGCTTTCGTTCGACGAGGCCGATGACTCCACTGGGGGTTGGGTCTCTTTCAACAAAGTCTTGGGCTGAGATCAAAGAATATTAAGTACACTCGAGAAGACATCAGGGGAGAATCTTGCAACATACCTCAGCGACACTGACAGCCGAGACTTTAACATTCCCTTCATCCGCTTCACACCTGCTCGTCCTTAGACCTTTATTTTTGTCGAGGTTATCCACATCCACGTCAAGTGTACCGGGGATCGCAGAGCTTCCCTCTTGCGTGGGCAGAGCTTCGGCATCGTCATTATTCTTTACAGGCCCTGGATCGGCCTTTTGACTTGTGGTAGGGTCAGTGCTCCATGTCAGGCTATCATCTTTGCCTCCAATCCCGAATGGCCACAGAGTGCCCTCCGGAAGTTGCTCATCCAACGGCCAACTGTCATCGTCATAATCATCATCATCTAGACTAGTTCCTTGCGGGAATTGAGCACCGGGAGCAAATTGCGACCCAAATACGGATGAATATTCCGTATCCTGTGTGGCGGGTTGCCATGCAGGAGCATCATCACAGGCATCAAAAAGCCGATCTGACGCTACGCTTTCGAGAGACGGCTGGCCTGACAACGCGGCAGGTGGCCAGGGTTGGGATGATGCTGGAGGAAGGTGTGTGTCTATAGGAAACGAGGATGTTGTGGTGGGTATTTTGAATGAATGATCTTTGGCGGAACCTGCTGGACGGGCTTGAGGGGGAGGCACGAACACCGGCAAGGGCTTACTAAACACAGGGACTGGAGGTAAGGTAAAGCCAGTAAGAGGGGGAGAATTGGGAGGTGTTGTGGATTTACTGTCGTCGGAAACGTGTGCCTTGTTTGTGGCCGTGCATGCTTCCACACCAGAGGTGGGACACTCGATCGAATTGGGTGGCTTCTTGATAGTGTTGACTTTCGCCTCATTCGATGTGAAGAGATCGGAAACACTTAATCTAGCAGGTTCCCGAGAGGATCCAGGTGAGTTGTCCGAAACGACATTGGCTGCAATCACTTCAGTTGATGCAGCGGCAGGAACACTGTCCTGGTCAATTGTAGCCGACCTCTTTTCCGTCTTATTCCTTTCGGCCACTCTAGCTTCGGCAGCGGCTCTGGCCTCGGCAAGCCAAGTAGTAGCTACAGCCCCTCCAAATGATTTGCCCATGCTCTTCCCGACTCGGGTGCCAAGACCTTCGACCGTCCTCTTGAGTCTATCCAGCATCCCTTCTTGCTGGTCATAAACCGGCGTCACCTGATCCTCGATTGTCTTGGTGAGTGAAGGACATGGCTGATGTGGAGTAAGTGCGGGTGAGAGGTGAGATGGTACATGTTTCGCCTCGTTATCCTCTCCCTTTCTTGTTCTTGTATCGTGAGGCATGGACTGGGCTGATGCTGCATCATTATCAACCAATTTAGGTACTTTGGATCGTCGTTCATCCCCGCAGCCGTTGGTCATTGCTGAAATGGTCTCGATCTCGTCACTCTTCCTCTTCAACCCAGCTGAGGGCTCTGGTGCTCCCGATGTTACTCCAGGCTCATCCATTCTTTTCCCCGTGATTTCCAAAGCTTTGACCTCTCTCGCTTTAATCAACCACGATGATCGCTTACCCCCAAGCGCAAACCCAGGCGTTGCGTTTCCGGTTATCGGCAGACCCATACCCATAGATGGCTCCCTCTGTGCGCGCATACTCTTCCGCAGTGACAACGGGGCAGGAAGACTGGGGAAAATCGAGGCACCTGGTTTGCGTGTAAGGTGTTTGGGTGATGATGTAAATGGGGGTGCGTCACGGAGGGGTACTTCCGGCACTGTGGGAGGGGGAGGGTTTGGTGGATGAGCGATAGGGAGGGGGGCAGTGATTGCATCACTTGTATGAGTGTTGAGAGATTGATCACGAGGCCGGTCTGGGAGCGGTGCGGTGTGGCTTTCTTGCCGAACTTTGGACATGGGGTGAGAAGCCGGGATGGTATCGTTGTTGTGATTGGTTGATGTATTAGAGTGCACGGGGGCAGCAAAATTCTCGTGTATCTTGGAAGAAATGGGTGGAATGGAAGGAGGCGGATGAGGGGAAGCCACACTTTCGGTTAGAATAGTCTCGTATTCACTCCCAGGTACCGGAGTGACTATTCGCGTTCTAGAAGGGACAACCATCTGCCCAGTATCGCCTTCGTTGACAGTAGGAAATGATTTCGTCACACAGTCCGTAGGTCTGCCAGCAGCGTCCTGATGAAATGGCGTATGACTGCGTTCAGCTGTCTCGTCATCCTCTACGATCATGGACAAGTCGATCGGCTCAGACTGGGGGTGTGTCTGGGACGATGGAATTCGGATACATTCGGGATGTGGCGGTTCTGGTTGAGAAAGTTGTAGCAAGGTAGGGATGTCCTGCAGGGAGCTCTCGACTATAGAAGGCTCCTCTCTGGGAGGCAAACCTCTTCTTTGAAACAGTGTTTTTTGATCAGGCGGCAACACATGTCCCTCTATCTCGTGCGGAACCATGGGCTCTGAGATATTCTTGTTCTTGGCCGGCAAAAGATCTTTGTGGCGACCATTCGATCGTGGAATATTTTCGTTTTCAAAAGTCTCATGGCCCTGATGCCGTTGAGTATGTGTATTCCTTTATAGATGATGTAGATATACCTCTGGAGACGGCGTGACCGTTCTGAGCTCCGGCATAGCGTGTTTGGGATTCATTACCTTTTTCCGGCCGGGTGTTTTGACCAGTTCAATAATAGGACTAAAAAAGCAAATCAGCCATGGTAGCGAATTGGGACAGAAGAACCTGCGAGTACTCTTGCTTAGGGCCAGAGATGATGTTATCGATGTAGTTGTTGAGGAACATAAAACCGTGATATTGGATTTGATCTCGAAAGAACTTTCGGCCGGGATCATTGGCCATTGCTACGCGAATAGAGGTAGCCCAAGAAACCATGCCAGGGTGTGCCATACTGGGTGGTCGTCGAAGGAATCAAATCTTTGGGTTGGTTCAAGTCAAGGGACGCGTTTAATCACGTGATTAGATGGGATACTCTTAAAAGTGCACCACAGACACGCGATTGAAATGGAGATGGTCTGGGTTTTGACTTCAGACGCGGAGTGCAGCATATAATGCACGGAATGGCTTTTGCTGATGACCCGCCATGATTGATGTGGGAAGGCAAATGATTGATTGACAGGGATTGGAGGCGGTAAGAAGACTTCTCGCTCCCTATTTATTGTCAAGTATGGTCAGTGTCGTCCAATATCCTGCCAGCACCTTTCTTTACGCCTCCCTGACTTATTTATCACCTATGCCAACTTTATAGTGATCTGCCATGTTTTTCTCCCCAGAAATTCTGGCCAGAAGAGACAGTGGAATGGGGTTGTTATGGTGAGAACGACCTGCCATCTCCCCCTCGTACTTTTTTATCAACTCCCGCATCCTATTCGGTTTAGGCTT
Source organism: Porpolomopsis calyptriformis (assembly GCA_951640195.1). Lineage (NCBI taxonomy): Eukaryota > Fungi > Basidiomycota > Agaricomycetes > Agaricales > Hygrophoraceae > Porpolomopsis > Porpolomopsis calyptriformis. Next base: position 1,890,584 of record OX621164.1, read on the forward strand.
GCAGCGACTCTCGGGTCTAAATCCACCTTCAAAAAGTTGCCTAAACATTCTGTGATGAACGCCGATATATCGCAACTATGTGATCAAATTGTGGAACCGCCGGAGCCTCTGGCTTTGAGATTATCGAGCAACTTGATGGTTGGAGCAGCGCGGTATCTTCGGCTTTGTCATAAAGTTAGCCTGGACTGATCAAGATATTCTAGCATATACAAAGGTTGGCTAGATGTGTTTCTGCCAGTAATACCCCGGCCTTGATCCGACGTCTCGTAATATACAGTCAAGCAAGAATTTTTTTTGACGGACGTTACAGCCTGCTTCAATGCCCTGAAGAAGATGGTCCAGGAGTTTCATTCTCGGTCTGCGTTGGATCTCCAAATGGCTCAAACCAGCACTCGGTATGCCTGTTCTGGAAATATAAAGTTCAGAGACGATAAATTTTCCCATTCTCCAAGACCTTCAACTTTAACATTGGATGTAGACCCAAGAGCGGCCTTCATCGCGGATTTTGACGCCATGGTTGCAGTACGTCTATCCCTCGTACTTTCATAATCTATTCTCACCAAATTATTGTCAGGATTGGGATGAGTATCTCAACATTGGCAGTGAGTCATTTGCATATCTGAATCAATTCTCACTATATGATCGTAATTTGCCTTTCGTAGCCAAGTCTAAACCCACCATCAATGATGGTGAAAGTGATGAGTTCGTTCCGGAACCCAAGCCTACGAAGAAACGGAGCAAGCCAAACTCCCTCCCAGAGAATCTGCGCGCTGATTTATACACGCTAAAGGAAAATCATGACCATTTATTACCGGCATCATTTGACGCCTCGTTCAGCGGCCATAATGGTATTGACTTTTCATCATCTCAAATGGAGGGTGGATTTGGCTATCATGAAGATCTCTTCGGAGCTACCGACGTTTTTGACATTAGTGGTGGCCTTGGTGACGAATTAGCTCGGGAGCTTGGGGAAGGTTGGGGTTCGCGTCTCGACGATAACAATGGGTGAGCGTTCCCTCTCTCTTCTGGTTCTGCCTGGTCTTCATGGTCTTCAATTTTCCTATAGACTGATGGACATCGACGCACCTCTTGACTTGGCCTTGGTTGAGCCCGGAGGAGAAATGGATTTGAATTTTGATTTGAGTGTCAATGCAGGTCATGGCATTGGGGATGTGCCTACTGATTCCCTAGCGGCCCTAGACCCCCTTCAAAAACCTTATCGCTCTAGGAATCAGGTATGGGACTGCTCCACCTGGTTCTTCACCTCTGACGTTCCGTTTCAGCACGTATTGGGATCAGACAAAGGTCCCCTTTTGCAACGACAGATGTGGATTTGATGCTAATACCTCGCCAGAGAATTCACCCCTATCTTTGCGAGCCCCCCTGGACATACCCCAGTCTCCTGTAGTTCCAGAGAACATCTTTCAATCGTTACCTCTCCAAGGTTTCGAGCCAAGAGTAGAATTCATCGCCCCTGATACAGAACTCGACAAACTGCCGTCGAATAGAATCAAAAGAAGAAGATTGCTCCTGGATGCACGGACTGAACTAACAGATGATGAACTAAGGGTGATACTTTTTTCTCCGACTGCATATTTTTTTGACCGTGTAAATGTCGTAGGTTGCTCGTGCACAATATTTGAATGAACAAACTGTCTTGAGACGCGAAATCAACATGAAGAAACATGAGAAGGAGAGCATCCGAATCATTGATAATATGATATGGGGAATTCCAAATGGTAGTAAGTCTTTCAACTTCTAATGGTGACATGTCTTTCATTCGTCTTGTGCTCTCAGTTCAAGCCCAAGTGTTGGTTGACTTTTGGCTAGAGAATCTTAAAATCCAAGTCGAGGCTAGATCTGGCGCCATACACGTCTTTGCACGGAGTAGGTCTATTCCCCTCACTATGGCACAGCGGACTAAAGAGTCTTCCTCCAGACGAACCTCCGGTAAAACGTCGAAAAGTTGCCAGACAGCAACCTTTTGACGAAAACGAAGAAAATGCAATTGTAACTGCTCCCCCTTACTTTGACAATTATATCGACACGGCGATGGATGTTGGTATGGAAATGATGGACGGTAATTGCTGATTCATCGTGTGGTTCTGAGATTATTCGGACTTTCGTAGACAATTTCTACAACGCCGGCACCATGGATCAAGAACCTGGCCATCTTCCTTCCTCAGAAGTATACCGGAAGTATCTCCTTCAACCCACTAAGTAACTGATTTT